>JARHVA010009888.1:0-252318 GCA_037957365.1 Torreya grandis
CAGAGATGATACATGCAAATCAAAGGAAAAATCTCAAGGGAAATGACATAAAGCACTCCTCTTCTTTTAGAAGTACTATTTAACAAACCACAAGAATACTCCTGGTAGTAATTGCAAAATGTAAACAAGGACGTAGTGACCAATAAATTGAGATGTAGCACAAAGTCTCCACCTAAATTGCCCAAGAGTGAGATACAAAGGACAATGAGGGCACAAAGTCGTCCCAAGGTACTTTACATAGAAACAAAAATAAAACACACTAAAGGCAATTACGGGAGCACAAAGTCTCTCCACAGTTGACTTCAGGATACCTTCCTGACTACTTTCACTAATTCTACTTGTTGAATTAAAGGAACAAAAAATATGTTAAGGAAAAAGACATAAGAATAGTTTCCTCAACAACAAAGATATCACAACACTAAGTCTAAAAAATCACTTGCTTTCTTATTCCACTAACAAAATATGATCAACAATCTAAGCTCAAAGTCTCAGTAATGCCTTTCAATTTGGGTAGAGTTTTGTTTCTGATTGTCAGAGAGAGATATTTTTACACTAACCAGAGAGTCCCTTATATAGCCTCTTCAAGATGGACTTGGGAATAATAACACATCATGTTGCATTGAATTTTGTTAAGAAGACAGGCTATAATTTAGGGGCATTTACCCATTTGCTTTTCTCAATACAGAGTAACAAGTCATGCTATTGAGAGTTTGCATCTTTCAATATCCACCTGGTGGTCTACTTCTAGAAACATATCTGATGTGCAAATGTTTTTGGTCTTTCCTCATCATTCCTCCTTTTTTGGTTAATTAAATCAGGTCTTGGATTCAATGTGATGCTCTATTCCTTAATTGCTTCCTATTGATCATGGCCTTAAAGCCTTTGAATGCATTCGGGTCTATAGATTTAAAACTACAAGGATCAATGGCTATTTCATTGTCACAACTTTGACATCTGCGGGCATGTCACTTTCTTCGACAATTCCTTCATCTTTATCATTTGATCTTTCCCAAAGGGGACCTGCCCTTCAGGGCCTTGAGAAACGGTCCACTTTGGGTTGGAAAGAGCCCCCCGTAAGGGTATCTACCCTTCGAGTGATCTTTAGATGGCCTTCAAGATTCTTTCTTCTAGTGGGTTGCTAAGTTCTTTGGCTCTTCTTGAAGGCTTTTCAAAATCAACAGCTATTTTACAAACCTTGAAATTGATGTTCATGCACCTGTCACTACATTTGAATTTTTAATGGCTAGTTCGCCATTCTTGACTTTGACATCTTCGGATGCGTCAACCCTTGGGCATTCTTCAGCTTTCTTATTTTGCATCCTCTTGAAGGGAAGGTGACCTTCGACTTTGGGAAGTGTCCTTTAATTTGGTAGTTGAGAGTCCCCCACAAGGGCACCTACCCTTCGGGTCCTTCGGTGGCCTTTTATCTTCGGAGTCCTTCAGAGCTTTCCCACAGACATTTTCTCATGGAATTTTTCTATAGACATTTTCTCATGAATAAAAAGTTTGCAAGAATTATTGCTTTGTCTTTGGCCTTCAGAAATTTCTTCGGGCTTTCCTCCCACAGCCTTTCCAAATTCATTTAGACTTTTTGTTTGAAGGAATTCCTTTAGACAAAAGTCTGAAAGAATTATGCCTTTGTCTTTCGACTACCTTAAACAAAATTATGAAAGAATTTACCTTTGCGACTTCTTTGAAAATGACCCTTTTGAAGGGTGCTTTTATTGACCAAGTGCCCTCTGTAAGGGCACTTATCCTTCGGGAGGCTCTCTTGAACTTTTGCATTGAACCACTCTTTTGAACCAACCATTGAACCAAGCTTTGAACCAAGCTTTGAACCAAGCCGATGAACCCTTTGATTGAACCAAAATCCGATTAACTATTTGATGAACAGACTAAGTGAACCGAAGCATTGAACTAACTGCATTGAACCAACTTTGGTTCAACAGTTCAATGGTTTATTCCCTTTGATTTGGGTAAGTCCTTTTGATCCTCATTGAACCAAATGCATTGAACCTATTGAACCTTAAACCCAAGTGGTTTAATGGTTCAACGGTTCAATGGCTCAAGCCTCAAAAACTTGTTCTTTTGATTGAACCTACTTGTAGAAGCCTTTGAACCTAACTATAGAAGCCTTTGAACCTAGAAGCGGTTGAACTCTTGCTATTGATGTTGAAATTTTGAACTTGTTGAGCCTGTTGAACCAAAATGGTTTAAGGATCAATAGTTCAATCCTTGCTTAGAAGCTTATCAATGAACTCTTTTGGTTAAACTTGGTCATTGAACCAACTTTGAGATCATATAAGTGTTGAAAGCTTGCTTCTTTCCTACAGAGTCTATAGAAATCAACCTATGAAGCCCGTTGAACTTGGTTTGTAGAGTCCGTATATTTTCTTTTCCTATAGAGTCTATAGATTTCTCTTCCTGTAGAGTTTGTAGATTCAACCCTGTAGAGTCCGTAGATTCAAGCTTGTAGATTCTATAAATTTAAGCTTGCAGAGTCTCTAGATTTCTAAGAAGCTTGAAAAATGAGGAATTTGAATGCCCAAGACAAATTTTGAAAAGGGAAGAGACAATTTTGGTCTATAAGACCAAAATAGTTCAAATGTTGTCCCAAAAATGAGTGATATTTTTAGGGGACAATAGCTGGCTCCAGTTGGGGAACTTCTATCAATTGTAAAAGGAATTGAAGGGAGTAGAATCCATAATCTCCAGTGTCTTCATGTGTACCATTGGGCTACAGAGTGATGTTACCTAGAAATGAAAGGCATCAAAAATGAAAACAAACAAAACAAAATAGAATTAAAAACTATACAAATATACATATGTACAGATGCAATAATTTGATACTTCAAGAGTTGAAGTGTCTCAGATGTTACTTCTTGAGAGGTAGTGAAAATAGTGTGTCATCATGGTAAACCAACAGGAAACCATTTTGCCCCTAGAAATGGTGACGGGCAAATGGAGCTCTCCACCAGGAAACCAATTTTTTGTCTTCCTCTTGGCTTTTCCTTCTTCTTGCCCCATGGCAAGATGTGGTCTTCAAACTGAAAACCATAACTCCTTACTCTCCCTGTGAAGGGTTCCTTTTCCTGATTTTGATTTGCAATAGCATGGTCCACCACCATAGCTTGCTATTTTGTTGGTCCAATCTAGCACATACTTTGATTGTCAGCATTAGACCCCTGATAAACCATCAGCTCAACACCTCCTTTGGTGTGAAGGAGTTTGATCTCTTCATCTTGAGCAGTCTTTAATCTGAGCAACAGAGATCCGTATCCAACTGTGGAAGAATTGCTGCCATCAGATTCCAAGATCCAAGTATCATCAGAAGGTGATCTTCTATTAGATTTCTCTTCATCAGAGATGGAAGATCCTTCTTGATTTGTACTATGCCCTAGCAATTTTTTTGATGCCTTGTTTGGATGAAATCTTGGATTGCCAGCTATGGAACTTTTATCAGCTAAGACATGAGCATCCTCTGTGGTCAAGAAGTAATTACCTCTATCTGAAGGCTCAAATAGAATTTGAGCTGTAGGGGCTAACATTTGGGTAACCACAATTTTTGCCTCAGATAGGTCCACACTTGGTTCTCCACCAATGTTTAATTGCTCAAGATTGGCTTGCATGGATTCAAACTCAATCATCTAAATTTTGGATTTCTTGACATGATCAATCATGGCAAATGACTGAGATGGACTTGGAAGAAAGGATGGGAGTTCATCCTTTTGGTTTTGGGGAGGGGGAGGACTGATCTATGAATTTGAATTAGAAAGTGTAGAGATGTTCAATGTACTTACTTCTTTGGCAATCACCAAGTCTTTTGACTAGAAAGGAAGAGGGGTTCTCTACTCAGCAATTGAAATTATTAGTTGGGGTCATTCCTCTATCTTTTCTTTGTTAGCTTGCTGGGCTGACTAATTCTCAGACCTGGTGAATATTGTGTATGATCTTTCAACTGCTTCACCTTCACTTCTGGGTTCATCTTGGAAATTTAAGAAACTAATGTGGGAGATGCCAGTTAATTCTTTTAGATCCTCCCTAAAGAGATTAGTGCCATTTTCTTGCTCAAACTCAGGTTGGAAATAGAAAACATGTTCTATTTCCAGATATCCAACTGCTGAGTTGGTTGGAGGTGTTTTAAGGGCAAGGTTCTTTTATGGGGGAGGAAGATGATTTTGTTGCCCTTGACTTCTGGCAGTGCTGCCTTAATATGGCTGATTAGGGAATGTCTTCCTTGGTATATCTTTATATAGAGGAGTAGAAGACATACCTTGTGCCATTTGCCTTTTCAAGGCTAGCAATTCATTTTCCAGCTTTTGTACCATTGGGTCAGTGGTGACTGTGGGTGAGTATTCAGAAGATGAAGAGGGTTTACCTCTGTTTGGGTCTCTCCTTATCTTTCCTACCAAGATAAGGTCATCTTCTACCTTAGTAGCTAAGTCTTGAGTAGTAACAAGGTCTATGTGGTTAGCTCGTCTCAGTAGAAAACTCACTTTAGGCAGTTGTGAGTTGATGAAGAAGCATTTGAGGTTCTAAGGTGTCAGCTAGGTGACCATGGGAATCTTGTGTCTCAGCTTGTCGAACCTGGCAATAAAATCCCTCATAGGCTCATGAGGCTCTTTTTTCATTTGAGTGAGCTAGGACAGTAAGGCATGTGCATCTTTTGTGGGTTTGAACCTTGCTTTGAACTTGGCTTTGAGTATATCCCAATCAGTCACTGATCTAGCTTGTAGATGGTAGAACCAGTCTGTAGTAGCACCTTGTAGTGTCTCCACAAAAAGCCTGACTGCCACGTCTTCAAATTCCACCCCTATAACACCACATGCTATGTTGAAGGTTACAATGTGTTCATCAGGGTGAACTATTCCATCACCAAAAAATTTAGGGAAATTCTTTCTTGAACTATGTGGGAGTTCATGCAAAGGTGGAGTCAAGTTGAGTGGACCAAAAGAGTTACCCCAAGGGCCTCAAACTGCCATGATTTATTTAAGAAAAATAGAGATAACAAGTCTGGATAGAGTGGCTAGATTACAAAATAAAAATGGAAAAGGACTGGCTCAGCTTCAGCATGAGGCTTGAGGCTTCAAACTACACACTCTTTTTCAACAGCTCTAGTTTTGCAAACCAAATAAAATAATGGAGGTGGAGGAAGATGGTAAGGCTATAAATGGATAATGGGTAAGACATGAAATAGAGTCGCTAGAGTCTGTAATGGATAAGGGTTATAATGATAATGGGTAAGACATAGGTGATGTTTCAATTTGAAACTTGAGGTTCTAAATTGCACAAAATTATGTATATCCCTAGTGGAGTCACCAAAAAATGTTGGTTGAATATTTTGTCGATCAACATACTGATAAACAAAATAGGTTTGATCAGCCAAAGTAGGAAGATTGGTCATCCAAATGTGTAGGTTTACCACATCAAAAGGGGACTAATTTCTCCTCTCATCAAGGGGAGGTTCCCTATATATATATATATATATAAATAAAGAATAATACTCAAGGGTAGGATAAACTATCCATCTATCTTTCTTGAGAGATGATGCATGCAAATCAAAGGAAAAATATCAAGGGAAATGATAGAAAGCACTCCTCTTCTTTCAGAAGTACAAGTCAACAAACCACAAGAATACTCATAGTAGTAATTGCAAAATGTAAACAAGGACGTAGTAACTAACAAATTGAGATGTAGCACAAAGTCTCCACCTGAATTGCCCAAGAGCGAGATACGAAAGACAATGAGGGCACAAAGTCATCCCAAGGTCCTTTACATAGAAACAAAAAGAAAACACACTAAAGGCAATTATGGGGGCACAAAGTCTCTCCACAGTTGACTTCAAGACACCTTCCTGACTACTTTCACTAATTATGCTTGTTGAATTAAAGGAATAGAAAATATGTTAAGGAAAAAGACAAAAATAATTTCCTCAATAACAAAGATATCACAACACAAAGTCTAAAAAATCACTTGCTTTCTTATTCCAATAACAAAATATGATGAACAATCTGAGCTCAAAGTCTCAGTAATGCCTTTCAATTTGGGTAGAGTTTTGTTTCTGATTATTAGAGAGATATTTTTACACTAACAAGAGAGTCCCTTATATAGCCTTTTCAAGACGGACTTGGGAATAGTAACACATCATGTTGCATTGAATTTTGTTAAGAAGACAGGCTAGAATTTAGGCGCATCTATCCATTTGCTTTTCTCAATGTAGAGAAACAAGTCATGCTATTGAAAGTTTGCATCTTTCAATATCCACCTGGTGGTCTACTTCTAGAAACATATCTGATGTGCAAATGTTTCTGGTCCTTCCTTGTCATTCCTCCTTTTCTAGTTAATTGAATCAGGTCTTAGATTTAATTTGATGTTATGTTCCTTAGTCGCTTCTTGCTGATCTTGGCCTTAAAGCCTTTTAATGCATTTGGGTCCATAGATTTAAAACTACAAGGATCAATGGCTATTTCATTGTCACAACTTTGACATCTGTGAGCATGTCACTTTCTTTGGCAATTCCTTTGTCTTTATCATTTGATCTTTCCTGGAGGTGACCTACCCTTCGGGGCCTTGAGAAACGGTCTGCTTTGGGTTGGGAAGAGCCCCCTGCAAGGGTATCTACCCTTCAGGTGATCTTCAAATGGCCTTCAGGCTTCTTTCTTCTGGTGGGTCACTAAGTTATTTGGCTCTTCTTTAAGGCTTTTCAAAATCAACGAATATTTTACAAACCTTGAAATTGACGTCCATGCACTCATCACTACATTTAAATTTCCAATGGCTAGTTCACCGTTCTTGACTTTGATGTCTTTGGGCATGTCACCCCTTGGGATTTCTTTGGATTTTTTTGTTTTACATCCTCCCAAAGGGAAGGTGACCCTTTGGCTTTAGGAAGTGTCCTTTAATTTGGCAGTTGAGAGTCCCCCACAAGGGCTCCTACCCTTCGGGGTCCTTCGATGGCATTTTTATCTTTGGAGTCCTTCAGAGCTTTCTTGTGGACTTTTTCCACAAACATTTTCCTATAGACAAAAAGTCCACAAGAATTATTGCTTTGTCTTTGGCCTTCAAAAATTCCTTCGGGCTTTCCTCCCACAGTGTTTCTGAATTCCTTCAGACTTTTTGTCTGAAGGAATTCCTTCAGACAAAAGTGTGAAAGGATTATGCCTTTGTCTTTCGACCACCTTAAACAAAATTCCAAAAGAATTTACCTTTGCAGCTTCCTTGAAAATGACCCTTTCGAAGGGTGCTTTTGTCAACCAAGTGCCCTCCATAAGGGCACTTGTCCTTTGGGAGGCTCTCTTGAAATTTTGCATTGAATTGCTCCTTTGAACCAACTATTGAACCAAGCTTTGAACCAAGTTGATGAACCCTTTGGTTGAACCAAAAGCTATTGAAGTATTTGATGAACTAATTGAGTGAACTAAAGCATTAAACCAATTGAATTGAACCAACTTTGGTTCAATGGTTTAGTGGTTTAATGGTTCAATGATTCAATGGTTCAAGCCTCAAAAACTTGTTCTTTTGATTGAACCTACTTGTAGAAGCCTTTGAACCTGACTGTAGAAGCCTTTAAACTTGGAAGCAATTGAAATATTGCTACTAATGTTGAAATTTTGAACCTATTGAGCCCTTTGAACCAAAATGGTTCAAGGTTCAATAGTTTAATCCTTGCTTAGAAGCTTGCTAATGAACTCTTTTGGTTGAACCTAGTCATTGAACCAACTTTGAGATCACATAAGTGTTGAAAGCTTGCTTCTTTCCTACAGAGTCCATAGAAATCAACCTGTGAAACCCATTAAACTTGGTCTACAGAGTCCATAGATTTTATTTTCCTATAGAGTCCATAGATTTCTCTTCTTATAGAGTCCATAGATTCAAGCCTACAGAGTCCCTAGATTCAAGTCTACAGTGTCCGTAGATTCAAGCCTGTAGAGTTCGTAGATATCTGAGAAGCTTGAAAAATGAGGAATTTGAATGCCCAAGACAAATTTCGAAAAGGGAAGAGATAATTTTGGTTTGTAGGACCAAAATAGTTCAAATGTTGTCCCAAAAATGAGTGATATTTTTGGGGGACAACATGCCACAACCAATGTGAGGATGCTTTGAAAAGCCATACAAGGCTGCATATATAGGAAAATGTGTAGAATATCATGGAAAAGTGTCATACATCATGGAGGTAGTTTAAATACAATAACATGAGAAAGAAAATAGTCTTGAAGGTTCTCATCAACATGTGTACACTTGCTCAATGATGTCCTTCTTCAAATTAGTGTGGGAGGTTACTTAGGCAATTTTGAATTCTTGAATATAACTTATCTCTCTTGAGGCTACACCTCTAAATATGAAATAAAAATAAAAATATTATTGATTGAATTTTTTACATGATTGATATGTTTTTATGTATCTATTCTACAAAATTTTTAACCTCTCCTTCACTCTTCAAAAGCATGTAATCTTCATTAGCTCTTTTTGGGCTCAAAATAATTCAAATTTGGTTTTCAAACTCATGACTACAAACTAACTTCATGAATCACTCATAATTACCTTATAAACTTATATCAAACCATCTTAGTGCATCATATACTTTTTAGTACTCTATTTCACACCTAAACCTCTCACTTACCTTCATTTCCTTGTAACCCTCAAAATAGACAAAACTCCTTGTGTAGGATAGTGTAAGGATGGTATTGAAAAAATAATCATGGATTTAAGTACCCAATATGACATTATAGATATGTAACAAATTTAATGACTAGAAATTGGGTGGAAGCATACTTATTCACCTTGTTTCTCTCTCTAATTAGCCCTCAATTAGGTCTCTAGGCCTAGAAATTGAATTTTGGATTTATACTTATCCCAAACATGTAAAAATAAAAATAAGTGTTTGATTAAATTTTATAACCACATTACCATGTTACATGACAAATTTTGAATTTTTAAACCTTGTGTATATGTATGAACCAAGAAATGGCCAAAAAACCTAGTCTTTCACAAGCTTTCTCATACTACCTTCAAGAATTAGACCTATAGGATCACTTACAAGGTCAATTTTATGGATTTTTTGACCTCATGAGATATAATAAACATAAGTACACATTCCCAAATAGTTTTTAACTATTTAGGAGATCAAACACCCTATTTTGAGCTAAAAAAATCACAAAAACATAGCATTTAATGCATATATATAGGTTCAAGTAAAAGAAAGTATCATGGTGAGGGTCCTCATAGAGTTAGTAATGATTTAAAAGTTGTTTTGAGGTAAATTTAAATAATTAAAAGTAATTAATAGATAAATTCTTTCCATCAGGTCACTCCTAGTCTTCTTAGCAGCTAAAAACATGTTTATCATCTTAACAATGATTCATAAAAAATGGGACCTTAATAAATGAAAAAATGCCAAAAATCAAAAGTATAAAAGGAAAACTAACATAACCTAGGATATTATTCTCCCATGTAGATTTTCCATACTATACTAAGCTTGATAAGGTGCATATTGGGTTAGAAACCCTATAATTGTGAGGTCAAGAGAGAAAAGAATGAGTGGAAAGGGTTAACAATGTTTAGTTTTGAATTTTTTACTTCATGGAGTTATATATCACATATTTTTATCTATTAAAATTATATTATTACCATTTTTCTCCTAGAACCACTATAAATTTAATTAGCTTATACTAGGGTGTATGAGCATACTAGTGCACTTGACCCTAGTGTTTGTGTTTGGTGCATTTTATCTCTTTCTGAATGAATTGAAGCAAATGAAATAACATTATAATATGTTTTTCATCTACCTTAATATTTCCACCTTTAAACTCTCTTCACAACATGCAAATTTTAGTCATTCTTATGTATAAGCTTATGTAGGTCTATGAGTGTTCATTTAGGCCTACCAAGCCCAAAGGGAGGATCATACAATCCCAAAATATTTAAAATGTATTTTTATAGTATAGGGAGTTTAAAATATGTCAAATAACATCCAAATGACATTCTCACATGCTTTAAACATATCTTCAATTCCTCAAACTGCTCAAATTTGACTACTTTGCTTGTAGGTGAATGAAAACATGTGATTGCAAGTTGAAGATAAGTTTATTTTGTATCAATCGCTAATATATTTAATACATTACTTAGTTTTTTATGATTACAAAAACTTATTTATCCACTTAAACCCAACTCCCATATAACTATTGCATCTTCTCTTTTCACTATTCACATTAAAACATTCTTGGTTGGAGGTGTGTATTAAATGTGTTGATTGCTCTTTTGGGATGGCAACATTTAAACAAAGTTCTTGACACTTTTTTATATTATTGAAAAATATTTGAGTGTCTCAAAAATTATTTTTAGATCCCTTATTCTTATATTCAATTATAAGGAACAAACTTCTTCATTAGTTTACACATAGGTCTATGTAAGAAGGTTTAAGCCTAATATGCTTATAAGTATTCAGTCTAGGTCTCTTCTTCATAACATCTTGATATCATGGAGTGATGTTGGAATGATGGATTTTCTTCTCTAACCCTTTAATAAACCTTTAGGCATCTTTCAAGTACCACTAAGTTTGCATTTTACTCACAAAGGCCTATACTGACATGTAGATGGTAGTTGGAGTTTATTATATCATGAGCTCCTATAAAAGGATGCTTTGAGCGGGCCACAACTCCTTTAGTGTCTCAATAGAGTATACATTTTTTAATATGTATCATCTAACCTGTATGAATATTTTAGATTCATATTTCAATGCAATATTCATCCCATTTCTCATGAAAGTGAGATCTTAGGTCTGCATTTTCTTACTCTAAGCCTTCCATGAGGTTTAATCTGATCATTTCCACCCTTGGATATTTCACTTGGAATTTTTAAGGCTAAATGGATTTACAAGATGATTATTTATTATTTAAAAACTTACATTCATCAAACACCTTTATTCAAATACTAGTAATGAAGTTGTAACCCTACTCTTAGGAGCCTATAAGAATATAAGTTAATGAGTTTATGAGAGGTTTAGGGCCTACAAGGTATCAAGATAATCATTATTTGAAATATAAGATTATGTCTGGGATATTTTATTATGGAAAACATCTTAAAACCACTTGTATGCATTGAACCTACTTTAGAAACTTTAAAACTTCAAATACAAACCTTGCAACTGTCTCACATGGAAGCTTTTTTTGAACACTGATTGTTATCACGTGTGAATATAATGGATGAATATGTGAAATTATTTTACATATCCATATATACCTTTAAAAATTCTTATCATGCTCCAAACATCCAAAAATTTCATTAAAATTGTGTAAAACCAAGCATATGAGGTTTATGTGAGGTTTAAAACCACCTATTGGTCTTAATAATTATTCATAAAAATGAAGGCACCAATATGATAACCAATTACATGAAATTAAATTTCATTATGCCCCTTTACTCTACCCACAATCTAAAACCATTAATCTTTCTCCTTTGTCCATAACAAACACATGAAGTTGACCCTTACTTGTCTGCCAAGACGCTGATGGAGGTTCTGATGCAAGTTTTGGGATTTTAGGACTTGTACAAGCTTGATATCCATGAAAATGAACTAAGGTGAAGAGACACTCTTAATATTTTTTCACCTAAATTTGGATCCTCTAAGTCTATACAAGTGCTTATAACTGCATGCTAAAGAGTGATTCTCTCTCATTTAGATGTTAAAGCTACAAAACTGACATCATCTAACATTATTGACATATGTGAAAGTTATATAAATCCTTAAAAATATTTGACAAGTGTTATTTATGGATATTTTATCTTTTTTGGATTTGATAAATGTTGGAGTTAGTTATATGCTCTTTTATCTTCGACTTCATTTACCTTAAACTTTGCAAATAAACATTAACTTCTCTAAAGATGTATGAAATGTTCATATAGGGTGATGAAGGGGTAGGATGACTTGATGATCAATATATGAAACTTTGACATCATTTGACTCCATATTTTCATGTTCACCTTATGACTAGACTAACACAAGACAAATACAAATCATTACCTTAATATTGTCAAAATAACATTAATTTTTGCTAATAAGACCTAAACAAGACCATTTAAAGACATCAAAAGGCATGAAAGGGCTATTAATAAGGTTATGAAACATGACAAGTCAAATTTTTAACAAGCCTCGTCTATGGTATCCAAAATTTGGCTAACATCTTTGATGACCTCTTGGGAATGCATGCTTGACTATGAATCTATAATAGTGGCTTCATACATTCATTAGGCTATGGAGTCATGATTGAAAATAAGACTTGAAAACAACCTTGAATCCAATTGAACTAGGCAAACACAAAACAAAACACCACACCACATATGTGTCATTAGACACTTGGCATAACTCAAAGAAAACAAGACACACACTTATGCATGAAGCACTTAAGGAATACAAAGACCTACTCTAATATGTACAAAGTTGCAAAAATTACCTCAATAAAATGGATTCAAGTGTATCCCATTTAATGGGATACTCAATTCTTATCCATTGAGTCTTACAAGTTGAAAGCCATTGTGTTCTAAGTAAGTAATGATAACATAAGGTCCAGTCCATAATGTATCAAGCTTAGTGTGCTTACTAGGATTAGATCTATCAACATCAATCTTTAAGATAATATCTCCTTATTTATATGTTATTGAGATATCTCTCTTTCAAAGTTTATTTTCACTTTTGTTTGGTGGCATTCCATGATGTTCATAGCATTATCTCTTATTTCCTCCAAGGCCATTAGTTCTACCAATATTATCTCCATAGGATCATTCTCCATTCTCTCAATCTGATGTGCCAAATCAATAGATGGTAACTCAAGTGAAATGGGTAGATTAGCTTTAGCTTTTCTTTCATAGAAAAACACATAAGGTGAGTTGCCAATAGTAGTATTTGGAGTGATCTTATCATCCCATAGGGTTTTCTTCAAAATAATGTGTGAATTCCTTTGATTATCTTCTATTATCTTCTTTATAATTATGATCAAGTTCTTATTATTAGACTTAGCTATCCAATTTCCTTGGGGGTAGTAATTAGAAGTATTCAAGTAAATACCATATTGGAGATCCCATTCCATTATTCTTACACCACTAAAAGCCATGCAATTATCATAATTATTTTTGTAGGCACTATAAACCTTATCACTAGGATCTCATAAAATTCAAGAACTAAAGTTTCATTATCATTACTAAGGGCCACTATATCTACCCACCTTTTGAAATATTTAGTAGATGAAGAACCCATTTATATCCTACACTAGATGGAGGATTGATAATTCTAATGAAGTCAAGTCCCCACTGCATGAATGGTTTTTCGCATAATAAGGTGAAGAATAAGGGTTGTAAGTATTTGTTTTCATAAAAAGAATGCTCACCTTTTACATATTATTACCTAAGCATATGAATCCTTAAACAGTCTAGGCCAATAGTAACCAACCCTCATTATTTTTGTAGGTATAGTTTTAGGTGAAAAATGACCTCAAGCTTGTTGATCATGGAAAGTTGTATAAGCTTATCAACCTGGTTTGTTTCCACACATATTATAAACATTCCATTGAGGTATTTCATAAAAATAATCCCATATACAAGTACATAAGGTATTTATTTCAATATGAAGTATCTCTTTCTTTCTTGATCTAGACCCATATGACACTCACCTATTTGAAGTAACCTCACAATTTCTTATGTCCAACTTGGAGAAGATGAAGTTTTAGATATACTATGACCTTATTAAAATTCCAAAACCATCTCTTCTTATTCATTTAGGTTTTATTATAGGTGTTCACATAGCCCTCTTCCTCTTATTAGCTTAGTAACCTTAATCTCCACATCATACTCCATCACCTTATTTATTCATCTAACTCTTTTCTCATTCAAGTATTTATTCAAGAGGAAGTATCTTATGCTTGGATTAGTTACCATGACATGTATTTTTTTATTGGACACCATATGTCTTAATTTATTGAGACTTATTATAACTTCCAATACTTTTTTCTCAATATAGGTATACCTCTCTTCATATCCTTCTAGTTATAATTTATTCAAGTCCTTATTTATCCTGTTGCATTAAAATAGAATATATGGTGTCAATGTTGGAAAACACATATAAAACAAAGTTCTAAAAAAAAATAGGGTTGATTAGTGTAGGTGATTGAGCAATAGCTTGTTTGATAGCCTCAAAACTAGCCTTCCCTTCCTTGGTCCAAAAAAATGCTTGATGATTATTTAACACAGATTTTAGAGACTTTATAAGAGTGTAAAATCAATGTATTAACCTCTTAACAAAATTTATCTTCCTAAGAAACCTTTGTAAATATTTCTTATTTTTGGGCAATGACAAATTTAGTATGACACTCACCCTATCAGGGTCTATAACAAGCCCATTTTTAGAAACAATATGATCAAGTAAATTACCTTAATGAATAATAAAAAAAACTTATTGAGGTTGAGGGAAACCCCATATTTCCTTCACTTTTCAAATATTAACCTTAGATGATTCAAGTGGTCACTAACATCTTTAGAGAAAATAATTATGTCATCAAGGTATATTAGTACTATATCATTGATCAAACCTTAGAAATCCATATCCATGGCACTTTGAAATGTGTGACCTACATTAGACATCCAAAATGGAATTATATTGTAGGTATATTTCCCCCATTTAGTAGTGAATGATGTATTATATTGATCTTCTTTTACTAACACTTGATTGTAGATAGAATAACCATCTAAAAGTGATAAAAGTTGAGAATTTACCACTACTTGAAAGATTTTATACATTCAAGGTAGAGAATAGTGATCCTTAAATTATACCATATTAAAGTATGTAAAATCCACACATAACCTGATTTCACCACTCTTATTTATCATAGGAACTAGGTTGGCAACCTATGAAAAGTGTTTAATGGGAATGATAATTCTTGATTCTATCAACTTGGTGAGTTATTTCCTCATGAGAACCTCCACCTTAGGATTGATGGGACTTTACCTTTGCCTTAAAATTTTATCATTGGGATCATGTTATATAGTGTGTCAAGTCAATGAGGGATAAAACCCCTTGAGTTCACTACACTCCCAAGCAAAGACATCAAAAAATTCTTTAGATAACTCAATGAATGCAACCTTCTCTTGTGGAGTACATACCTTTCCAAGATTTATGAGTTTATATTTTAAGATATCCACCTTATCATTGTGTTATTAATTTATATACATTATTATTTTATCTCTCCTCATTTTATCACTTTCATTGAATATACTTTTAAGAGTAACCAACCCTTTAAGAAACTTATTAGACCTCAATTGCATAATTTGGTCCCCATATTAGTGTTATAACTTGGGGTAGTTTTTGTAAGTGAACTCAGCGTCATGTTGTATAAAACATGTTATTTGTTTTTCACTTTCAAACACTTTCTATTTAACATCATTATCCGATATTGAAGGCCTTACAACTACCATGATGTGTAGCTGAGTTTTGGGATTCTTGACATTTAGGGATGTTAAATTGTGCTCCATCTGATGCCAAACTATTAGCATGTTGGTTCTCTTCCCTTTGGACTAATTTGATGTCAAAAACCTCAAAATACTCAATAAGGTCCCACACTCTATGATTTTAGGACTTCAATAGTGTGTTCTTAAATGTACTCCCACCTATTACTTGGTATATAACTAGTTCACTATCTCCAATGGCTTGAACTTGTTTGACTCTTTTCTTCCTTGCCCATTTAATTACATGAATAAGAACTTCATATTAAACTACATTGAAATAAAAACTAAATTGAAATATAATGGATGAATATTACCTTTAATTTTATAGAGAAACAAGAATCATACCTACACCTACTCCAATCTTGCCTCTTGAGCCATCAAAAAACTTCCACAAACCATCACTATCCTCATTAGGATTAGAAAGAAAAGGTATGGATTTCACTTCTTCATGTAAGCAATATACCCCAATAATAACCTCTTTAACACCTATATATGGGTCAAAATCATGATCTTATGCGCCTCATTCATCAAGGAAAAGATATGAAATGTCCTCAAAAGGAATAATTGGTTCTTGGTCACTAGGATGATCCTCCTCATCAATGATAACACAATTAACATTAGTAACATTTGGGTTTTATGTATCAATGTGAAACCTCGAGATAGGTTCTCATCTTAGAGTAACTTTTGTACCATATCTTATCCTAAAATCCATGTAAGACCAATCTGATGACAAGTAACCACCAATATTTATCATGAAGTCCCTTGACAAGTAAAGGGCAAAGTATAGTGGCAAGTCAACAACAAAAAAATCTTAAGCAATGGATAAATTAGGACAATAATGAAGATTTATATTCAATCCCTTGATACCACTAACTATCTTTATGTCTAACCCATGTAGTTGTAGCACACCTTTAGCACGAGGTTCATATTTGAGGCCTAGTTCATCTACTATTTGATTTGGCATGAATAAGATACTAGAACCACTATGTATCATATAATTATGCACCAAAAAATCACCAATGATCACTAAAACATACAATGGATGAGGCTTGTTCACTTTACCTTATTGTGAATCACTAGGCTTGTATACATTTATGAACACAACATCACCCTTTCTTCCTACTCCTAATAATGAGCTGAGCTTAGATATCTTTTCTTATAGATTACCCTTTATCTTATAATAGACAAATTTTCCCACATAGGCATACTTACATGAAGCCTTTTCATTTGATCCACTATGTTGAGAGAATAAACACCAATCTTTGGTTGTCCTCTAAAAGTTATGACATCACTTTAGGCATGCTTGTTTTGGTATGCAAAGGTCTCTTATCATTATTATTTATTTGAGATTATTAAGCCTTAGGAGGTAAATTACGATCTCTTATCCCTTGAGTCATTAATGGAATTGAAACTAAACCTTTCCCACTCTCTTATACCTATTCAATAGTTCTTATTTTAGACCTAGTATTGGCTACAATTGAACTATCTACCACCCTAATTGAGTTGCCCACTTGATTCATTGCACAATAGTCCTCTTCTTAGAATTTTAAAATCATATTACTTAACTGACCTTGTTATCCAATACCCATAACTTGATTATAAAATTCATCTTGTATTAGATAAGGAAAAGTTATTTCTTGTGCCACATAAGATTTATTCAACCCTCTATATTGATTGGTAGATTATTCATGAGATAAATTCCATTAAGGAGGACATTCTTGATCTTGCATAATTTTTTTTTAAGTGGGTACCAAGGATCTTGAAGTGGATGTTGCATTTGGGTTGAAACTTGTGAATGGTCTAACATTGGTGATATGATCTTGGCCTTGAGAATTTCCTTAAAAGGGTGGCTTATTTGATTGATAAGGATGATATGATAGGTTATATTGAGAGATAATATGAAAATGTCTTTGTTTCCTCTCCATTACCATGAATTTATTTAGAAGATTCTTAAGTAACTCTTCTACACCATTTGGCTTGCTTTCTTGACTAGAGGTAACCAACTCATGACCGGTTATGATAGGATTTAGAGAAAGAGTTGGGGTAAGGGCTGACTGTCAAGAAACAAAAGCATAGGGGGATTTGGAACAAGTTTTTCATCTTGAATCAGAGTTTTTTTAATCCCTAATAACAATCTCAAAAGCATCTAGTAAGGTATTCCTACCCATAGATTGAATCCTAATTAGTATATCACTACTTAAAGCCTTAAGGTAATATAGGAATGAATAGTTTGGAGTGGGTCTTACAAGAATTATGATCCTATCTCATGTATTTTGGATCCTATCATTGAAATCTTGCATGAATTATTGAGGATCTCTCTTTATAGTGGTCAATTGCTTGACCAAGGACAAATGGTCACTCTTATCTTCAAATCTTTTATTCAATTACTATCCCAATTCATCCAATTAGTCAATGGAATTAGGTTCTAAGGTTCTATACCACTCTAAAGCTTTGCCTTTAAAAATAATTGCCAATAACCTAATTGCCACATTCTCTTGTGTTATGTTATAGATGTTACAAAAGTTTGACATGTCCCTAATATGATCAATGGGGTTAAGAGTAATTTATCCACTAAGATAAGGGACACTCTTGAGGGAATATATTGGTATGTCATCATATTATTGAAGGTTTAAAGGGAAACCACCATTAAAATAATCAAAGGAAAAATTTATAGACATGATATCATCTTTAGGAGAACTTGGATAGAAGGGAATAAAAAGCTTCGTTATAGGTGACTTAGTATAAGGGAGAGTATGAGGAAACCTCTTAATTTTTTATGAATATACAAGTAATTCAAAAAATTCAAATGGAATGAATTTCAATTTTGATCTTGTAGTAACCTTTGACATGAAAATTGGTTCACTAGTTAGCTACCAAGTGTTGAAAACTTATTGGAGTCACCAAATGCTGCATGAAGAAGATTGCTATAGATACACTTTAGCCAAGACAACATCAATCTTGGACAACCAATTTGTATTTGAGTCCTATAGAGCATTCCATAACTAATATAGCTCAAATTTTCACCCTTGATAGAGTTATTCAAACCCTTTAAACTTGAGCTATGTAATGGGATTGATCCTACATTATGGGTGACCTTTCAAGGGGATCAAACATCTAGATTTTGGGCTAGCTCCCAAGTATAACACCTACACTAAAAAATAAAATACTTGATTGACTTGGAAAAGGTAAATATTAAGAATAAAAATCAAAAATAAAATTAGAGGTGATACATCAAACATGAGGCCCCCAACTTGTTAAGAATGCATAATGAAATACTAATTTACAATTTGATTATGCTACTCCAAAATAGTCTCTATCACACTAGTGCTTCAATATGAAGGTTAAAAGATATTAGGATGATCAATAAAGAGGATTTAATAACAAACACTAATGTTTTAATAGTTATCTAAATAATAAATCCATGTATAAAACTTCTTATGACCTATGAGAGAAGATAAACTTATATAGTGGCATGAACATGAAGGAGAAATGCAAGAAGGCATATACAATATCACTATGCATTCATTAAAATAAATCATTAAAGATCATTTTTTTCAAGATGAATATAGAATATATAGATTGAATTGATTCTAATATGAAATTACAAGACTTAATTTTGGTGGGACTTCACCATAACCAATGTGAGGATGCTTTGCAAAGCCATACAAGGCTGCATATATAAGAAAATGTGAGCAAGATAGAGAAAGGGCATAGAAGATCATGGGCAAGCATCAACCATCATGGAGGAAGTTTAAATACAAGAACTTGAGCAAGACAATAGTCATATTGTGTACACTTAATGATGTCCTTCAAATTTTCACAGGAGGTTACTTAGGTAATTTTGAGTTCTTGAATCTAACTCATCTCTCTTGAGGATACACCTCTACATATGCAAGGATAATTAAAATATGCTTGATTTAAATTTGGAAATATTGAGAGGTTTCTATTCCACTCTTCTATAAATTTTTTAACCTCTCCTTCACTCCTCAAAAGCATGTAATCTTCACTAGCTCTTTTTGGGCTCAAAATGCTTCAAATTTGATTTTCAAACTGATGAGTGTAGACTAAATTCATTAATCACTCATTATTGCTTTATAAAATTTTATCAACCAATATTAGTGCCTTAGATACTTTCTATAACTCCATTTCACACCCAAACCTCTCACTTGCCTTTATTTCCTTATATCCCTCAAAATAGTCAAAGATCCTTATGTAGGATAGTGTACAAATTATATTGAAAAAATAATATTGAATTTGAGTACCCAATATGCCCTTTTATCTTTGTACCAAATTTATTGACTAGACATTGAGTGGAAGTACACTTATTCACCTTGTTTCTCTCTCTAATTATGCCTCAATTAGGTCTCTAGGCCTAGAAATTGAATTTTGTCTCATTATTCTCATACACATGTGAAAATACAAATAAGTGTTTGATTAAATTTTAGGACAAATTAACATGTTACATGCCAAATTTGGGCTTATGAAACCTTGTGTAGATGTATGAACCAAGAAATGGAAAAAAATCCTAGTCTTTCACAAGCTTTCTCATATAGCCTTCAAGAATTAGACCTATAGGAGCACTTCTAGGGTCAAATGTATGGATTTTGGACTTGAGGAGATATAATACACCTAAATAAACCTTTCCAAATAGTTTTTATCTATATAAGAGATCAAATACCCTATTTTGAGCTAAAAAACTCATAAAAACATAACATTTAATATGTCTATATAGGTGCAAGTATAAGCAAGTATCATGGTGAGGGTACTAATAGAGTGAGAAATGATATACAAGTGTTTTTTAGGTAAATTAAATTAATTTAAATTACTTAAGAGATCAATTCTTTCCATCAGGTCACTCCTGGTCTTCTTGGCAGCCAAAAATATACTTATCATATTAAAAATGATTCATAAAGGTTTAGACCTTAATAAACAAAAAAATGACACAAATCATAAGTATAAAAAGACCCATAACATTAACTAGGATATTGGCCTCATATTTAGCTTTTTCATATTCTTTTGAGCTTGAGAAGGTGTCTCTCAGGTTAAGAACCCTACAGTTGTGAGGTTGAGAGAGAAAATAATGAGTGGAAAGGGTAAACAATGTTTGGTTTTCACTTTTATTTCTTCATGGAGGTATATATCACCTATTTTTATATATTCCAATGGTATTAATTACCATTTATCTCCCATACCCATTATAAATTTCATTAGTTCATAATAGGGTTTATAAGCATACTAGTGTACTTGACCCTAGTATTTGTGTTTGGGGCATTTTATCTCTTCCTCAGTGAGTTAAAGAAAATTAAAATAAAATAATAACCTATTTTTTTCTAATAAAGATTTAAACCTTCCAAATCTCTTCACAACATGCAAATTTTAGTCATTCTTATGCACAAGCTTATGTAGGTCTATGAGTGTTCATTTAGGTCTGTTAAGCCTAAAGGGAGGATCATACAATCCCAAAAGATTTAAAATGTATTTTTATAATATATTGAGTTTTAAATAGGTCCAATACCATCCCCATTACATTATCACATGATTTTCACATATCTTCAATTCCTCAAACTACTCAAATTTGACTGCTCTACCTTTAGGTGAATGAGACCATATGATTGTAAGTTAAAGACAGGTTTATTTTGTATCACTACCTAATATATTTAATACCTAATTAGTGTATTATAATTACATACACTTGTTTATCCACTTAAACCCAACTCCCATTGATCTAGGTAGCAATTTAGGTGACAATTTGGGTGATAGTTCCACCCTAATTGATGATGGAACTTCTGGGAGCCATAACTTTTGTACTGTAGCTCCAATTGACTCACCATTTAAACCATTGTAAATATAAGAATAAGGATGATTTCTTGAGATGACATGATTTATTCTAGATGAATTTTGACCCTTGAAAACCCAACGGAAGTGCCTAAAATTTAATTTTAGTAGTGCAGTCTAAAAATAGTAAGTTTCTAAAAATAGTAATTCCTCAAATTTTGTATTGTTTTAAAGCAAGGAAGTCAAACCACTTAATCTCCCTCAAGATTGGTGACCTTTCACATCCTCTCACTACTTTAAAAATAGGTATAAATGAAGATGTAACTTGAAATGGAAAATTAGACATCTCTTCCCAGAGATAAGCATATAGCTATATTGCGATCTTGAGTAATAATACATCTCTTCTCAGAGAATTCATTGTTACTATGTTATTTCTATGTTCTTGAAATATTTATCAACCATAAATTATAAGTTTTGGATCACCCATATAACTATTTCATCTTCTCTTTTCACTATTCATATTGAAACATTCTTAGTTGTAGGTGTGTATTAAATGTCTTGATTGCTCTTTTAGGATGGAAACCTTTAAAAAAAGTTCTTGACACTTTTTGATATTATTAAAAAATATTGGATTATATCCAAACTTATTTAAAATCCCATATTATTATATTTACTCATAAGAAACAAACTTCTTCATCAATTTACACACAGGCATGTGTAAGAAGGTTTAGGCCTAGTAAGCTTGTAAGTATTCAGTCTAGATCTCTATTTCATAGCATCTTATTATCATGGAGTGATTTTGGAATGATGGATCTGATTATATAAAAATTTATTAAATCCTTGGGTATCTCTCAAGTACCACTGAGTTTTAAATTTTCATCACAAAGGCCTAGACTGACCTATGGATGGAAGTTAGAGTTTATTATATGGTGAGCTCTTAGAATGGGATGTTTTAAGTGGGTCATATATCCTTTAGTGTCTTAATGGAATATCCATATTTTCCCATGTATCATTTTAGATATAGGAATATTTTAGATTTATATTTCAATGCAATAGTCATCCCATTTCTCATGAAAATGAGACTTACAGGTCTATAGACATGTAGGTCTACATTTTCTTGCTCTAAGCCTTACATGAGGCTTGCTCTAATCATTTCCACCCTTGGATATTTCACTTAAACTTGGAAATGTTAGAGGGATTTAGAATATGATTATTTATTGTGTCAAAATTTTCATTCATCAAACACCTTTATTTAGAGACTTGTCATGAAGTTGTAACCCTGCTCTTAAGAGCCTACAAGAATAGAAGTTAATGAGCTTGTGAGGGGTTTGGGGCCTGCAAGGTATCAAGATGATAATTAGTTTTAATTTTATATGATTTATGGGATGTTTTTTTGTTGATAAGATATTAAAACAATTTTTATGTATTTAACCTATTGTAGGAACTTTAAAACTTCAAATGCAAACTCTGTAACTGTCTCACATGGAAGCTTTTATTGAACAATGATTTTTACCCACATGTAAATCTGATATAGGAATATTTAAATGGTTTTACATATCCATATGTACCTTAAAATGTGCTTATAATTCTCCAATAAGCCCTAGATTTCATGAAAATTATGCAAAACTGAGCCTATGGCGTTTATGTGAGGTTTAAGACCACTTGCTAGTCTTAATAATTGTTCATAAAGATGAAGGCACAAATATAAGAACCAATGACACAAAAATAAATTCCATTAGTCCCCCTTTCTCTAACCACAATCTCAAACCTTGAATCTCTCTCCTCTAACCATACCAAACACATGAAGTTGACCCTTACTAGTCTACCGAGAAGCCAATAGAGAGTCTGATGCAAGTTTTGCACTTGTAAGACATGTACAAGCTTTATATCCATAAAAATAAGTTTAGGAGGGTGAATAATCAATCTAAAGATGTTTTGACCTAAAAGTGGATCCTCCAAGTCTGTACAAGTGCCTGTAATTACCTTCAAAAGAGTGATTCTCTCTCATTTGGACATTAATCCTATAAAACTAACATCATCTGACATTCTTGACATATGTTAAAGTTAGATAAATCATTAAAATTATTTTATAAGTGTGATTTATGGATATTTGATCTTTTTTGGCTTTGACAAACATTAGAGTTTGTTATATGCACTTTTCTCTTCAACTTCATTTACCTTAAACTTTGCAAAAAAAAACCTTTACTTCTCTAAACATGTAGGAAATGTTCATGTAGGGTGATGAAGGGTTAGGATGAGTTGAAGATAAATCTATGAAATTTTTACATCATTTGAATCCATATTTTCATGTTCACCTTATGACTATACTAGCACAAGAAAAATACAAACCATTATCTTAATCTTTTCAAAATAACCTTAAATTTTGTTAATAAGACCTCATTAAAACCATTTTAATACCTCACAAGGAATGGAAGGGATATGAACAAGGTTATAAAACATGACATGTCAAGTTTTTAAATGAACCTAGTCTATGGTAGCCAAAATTTGGCTAGTAGATATGATGGATAATGTGCTTATGGATGTTTATTTATAATGATATGGATGACCATTTTATTATATGATCTAGATGACATGGTTTAGAGATGAATGATATAATGTAATATTTTTATTTTTTGATGGTATACTATGATGATATGAGGACCATGTTGCCCCATCACAACTCATTGACCTCATCATACCATATCTCTCACCTTCATCCATCATAAACACCTTTCTTGCTATCAATAATCATTTAATCACCTCCCTTTATATGGAAGAATAGGAACATACATATTTGGACCCTTATTCAAGCAACATAATATGTGACATAAATACAAAGGTCTAATACAATATTCAAAAATTCATGAATGATAATCAAATCACCTTTGATCCAATAATCCAAAATCAAGAAAAGTCAAATCATTAGCCTAATCAAAAAGTTCCTTACCTTAGTGAAACCCTCGTTAAGGCACTGAGGGGCTATCAAAGTCAAATTAATCATATATCAAGTCAAAAATCCAATTCCTATGGTGAATCCCAAAATCAATTATGAGGGGGTATTCAAAGACCAATCTAATTCAAAAATAAAAATAATGTCAAAATCACTATTAGTATGGTCGATAATCCTTCAAATAATCAGATCAAAGATAAATCACAAAATCAAAGTGTCTTGGCTCTCTTAACCTATTTTATCATATGGAACCAATTAAACATGGAATGTCTAAGATATCCAATGGTGTGTGTGACTACTAGTCCAACTTCCTAATCACCTTTCATACCTCCCTATCATGATCCTATCATCCATTCAAATCCTATACATCACCATCAAATACAAACCCTAAACACATCCATACCTCACCTCACTATACCAGGGGGCATTATATATCATAAGGGTGATGAAGACACCTAGTCTAGATATTTATAGGGGTCTCAATCAAGAGTCAAAAAAATTCACAAGGACATCAATACATCTAATTATGAAAACATTATTCTAGCATCACATCTCTCCTAAATAAGCATTGGATGGAGCTCAATAATATGTTAGCATTCTTACATAATGCACCCACATCCAATAAATTGAGATGATAAAAAGTCAAAAATCAAAAAACATAATCCATCCAATAGTGAAAACTAGTCTTATAGTGCCTTGGGAAAGTACCATGATGAAAACCAATTTCTAGCATCATGGTAAAATAATATATTGTCAGCATTATACCTCAACCCTTGGTGGAAAAATGCATCCCTTGTCAATCCCATCCATGTCAACCTTATCTATATTATCAATATTTTTTCCAAAACATCCTTATACATCATGATTTACATCCTCTTATTGTGTCCATCCTATCTCCTATCTTGAGTTTCGTAAGGAGTGGAAGATGTATTGAGAAATGATCATATTTTCATATCCTCCAATGGACACTCAAGTAACTAGATATTTGGTTCCTTCATGATGTGATCATTGGCAATCCCTAGTCCATTATTCCTTGGTACTCATCCATCATCCACATACTTTTCATCATTCCATCCATCCTTATCCTAGTTGTTAGGATTGGTATTCCCTTTGCTAGTAACCCCATTTGTATAGTGTACATACATATTCCAAAAAGATATAAAAATTGAAATATTATAAAAACCCTAAAAATTATAAAATCCATAAACCTATAAATTATCTTATCTTATATCTTGTGTATCCCACTTATCTCATCCTATGTCCTAAGTTGTCCATCTCATTTTCATCCTACCTTATCTCATGTCTTAATGGTCTTATCATTTGAGTCATATTATGTTATGTATTCTATAGTGTTATCCTAATCATAATTCCTAGTCTACTCAAAGTCCATAAATTATCCAAATTATTAAATTTAATCCAAATTCACATCATCACAAAAAAGTTAGTCCAATTCATCAGCTGGTCACTCATCCCATTAACTCTCATTAGAACAATTAGACAAGACACAATGACACTACATGTAGATACTTGTGTGTCTGATTTTTGTTGTTTAATGTGTTTGCATCATGTATATATCTACACATATGTTTTTTTATTTGTATATGTTTACTTTTAGTCTTTATTGTGTGTCTTTTTATATATTAGGTAATGAATGAAGATGTTTTAATGACACCAAAAGTTACAATGATGATTTTAGGTGCACTCTATGATGTAGAGTTTGTTATTTACCCCTTTTATGATCATGAACTTTGGCACACCATAATCTTGGTCATAATTATATCATAGGCAATACTGCCAAGTGCTATATTTACATCATATTACTTAGACTATGATGATCCTTATTACATCAATTATGTATTGATAATAAACACACTCATCATTCCTCCTATCCTCTATCAACTATCATAACATCTAAAATCTCATCTCCCATCATTTATACTAATCCTTTTATATTCATGTCTAACATCTAAGTCACATCCTTTGTCTAAAAACTAACATGTCTAACATCTAAGTCACATCCTCTATCTAACAACTAACATGTCTAACATTCATTTTCATCCTCCTCTATTTTATCTTCTCATCTATAACCTAGTCTGAACTACATTGGCCTAAGATATTTTTAGATTATGTAGGTAGTGCTCAACCACATGGTTGATTGAGGTTAGCTTAGCTACTCTCTCCTATTTCCCATCATTCATCATCACATCTATCTTATCCTTCATCATCCTTGTATCTTACATCAGTCAAATCTTTGAGCTATAATATCAATCATTCATCAATTGGTTTTATTGATCAATTACTATCCCCAAAATCATTTCCCTAGTATTTTCATCAATCACTTACACCTATTGATTGGGCCCCAAAAATCATAACATCCATATTTTCTCCCATCAGACATCCATTGTCATTAATTAATTTATCAATTAAAGTTTACAGTTTACTCTTTTGATTGGGGCATGATCAAAAACATAACTTCATTATCATCTCTCACTCCCTTACATGCATCCTTGTTAGTGGCATAATCATTATTAAATATGTTATGACTCATTGATTTAATGCATTGTAGACTGATTCTTTCCCTTTATCCTTTGGTCACTCAATTATATTATCTCTTTTCTCTTATCCTCTCATCATCACTCAACTTTAAATTTGAGTTACACTCTATATGCAATCATAAATGCATCATGTATATAAATCAATCCTAACTTAGATAAGATAGATCATACCATACACTTATGATTGGGGACACACTTGTTAAACGAGAACATGACCAATATGAGGATCCACTAGACCTAATTAGGGGATATTTTACCATAATACACTATGCTAAGGAGGGTTTCAAAGCCTCTAGTCTAACTATTGGCTAATTTTAGCCCACATACCAATATTTTACTTAGATAGAGAGGATGATCAAAGACCCTGATGGAGTAAATGATCAAATGAATTAGAATCAGGTCTAGAATTATAAGAGATAAGATATCAACAAGTTATCATGGTGATCATGACCTTCATGGACATAAATTAAGTTTCACAAGTCTTAAAAATTCTTTTTGAGCCTGGAAAGTTAAAGCTCAAGCATAGAAGAGCTAGACCATCATCACACATCATGCAAAAATGGATAGGTTAGTTTGGTTGCATGTTTAATAAATACACTTGGGAAGTGTCTTAAGCTAAAATATCCTATGGCCATGAAGTTATTCATGCCTAAATCATTCTTTAAAAATTTCATATCTTGATGAGCTTGTTATCTCAATATATAGGCATTCAAAGTTGAACTAGCAGAGTGGGAAGTGCATGGGGATGTCAAGTAAAAGCTATGGAAATTAGCCATTTAAATTCAAATGTTCTAAGGATGAATGCATGGCTAACAAGTTTAAAAATCTCACTTGATTAGATCATATATCAATAGCACATGGGTAGTCAATGAGTCAAAAAGTGCCTAAAACAAGGTCAACAGTCAGTGTTTGATTAAATCAAATATCTAATGGAGAGAAACAACTTGATGATATCAGTGGGCATTGAAAATATAATGATGTGTATTTAATCACAAGAAAGTAGATCAATAATGAGTGAAAGGTAAATTAGTCAATGGATCCTAGGAATAAATGAGAAGCTACCAAGTGTCATGACCATGGCAACTATCAGGTAAATTAATGGTACATGTTCAAGCCATGCAAAGGGAGATCGATGATGCACATAAGGTCTAGAATTCAAAAATTTTAGGATGAATGTGAGGCCACCACATAATGCAAGCATGAATTTGGGTGAAACTAACAATAGGATACTAAGGTTAAATGAATAATTGATAAGTGTCATGATTGAGGAGCCCAAATCAAGATAAATGATCAATTTTAAAAGTAAAAAACTAGGAGACTTAAATAAATAACAAAACTAAATTAGGTTAAATTAGGGTAAATATTTCAAAGGATGCATTAAATCTTAGTTGAAACCTCTGTTAGAGGATCTAATGTATGCAAACTTAGTTTTTTATGGTTTTAATGTCATTTCATGTAGGGATATCCTTATGTGTAGTGGCTTCTCTATTCCCATAAGGTTCAAAGGCAAAATAGGTTTGTTTATACCTAATAAGTTCAATAATGATGTTATATAATCTATGGATCTTCATTGATATAATAACTATATGAAAACCAATAAATTGGATTGGTTTTCAATCTATAATAAATACCTATGCTTAGATTTTATAGTAGGGGAAGATATATGGTTCTGGGAAAATGTCTCATCTATCGACATGGCTATATCCTCAACAAATTAGTTACTTACCACCATTCAAAGAAGACATGGCATGGCTTTGTCTGGATTCAAGGTATGAGGACTTTTTCCTTACAGTGAAAGCAAGTGGATGGTGGCATAAAAGATCAAAACAAAGAGATCTAGTGGTTAGAGAAGTAGTTAGAGCATTCAATACTATTTATAACTGTAAAGATATTTCATCCAATAGACTTAATCATGACTTATCATCCTAAGACACTTTCTTTTTATCTAGTGTATTATCAACCAATGAGAAGATTTAGGGACTATTGGGATAAATGAAAGCTATCTTGTCTTTAAGGCATTAGCCTTGATTGGATCAAAATGTGATTGAGCATTAATTGAAAGTTGGTTGGACCTCATTTATTGACTTTTTTACTCATGCTCCATCTTCTTTCTCCCTTTATCTATATCACCCATTCTTTCCATTTATAAACACTCTCTTGGATTATAGACTCTCACAAAGACTCTTTGATCTTAAAGAGTAGAGGAATCTCTAAGATATTATAAAATATGCTCATCTTGATTAGGCTAAACCCTATAAAGCATTTTTAAGAACTACCTCTTCACATAATAGACTTTATTTGCCTATCTCTTGCCTTGGATCTATGTTGAGTGAGATGTGCATGATGGAATCATGATGGAGAATCTTGCTCATCCATATTACTTCTTTCTAACCTCCTTTAGGGTGTTTTTAAGATATTATAGGTATAGATTAGTGTTTTACCTGAACCTAGTCCATGAAACACTTATGCAATCAACTGGTCTATGAGGTTGTGTGAGCTAGCATTGTCTTTTGCTGATTTAGTGTGGGTTTAAGCTTATGGGAGTCTTCAATTTTTATTTGGTGAATCACCTTGTTAAATTTATTAGGAGCCCTTTTCCCCCTCTCTAACCCTTTTCCTTATGAAAATATTAGTTTAAGTGATCTATCAAAAGGAAGATGGCCTTCTCTTGAGGTTTAACTCTATCATAGGATACCCACAGCCTAAGGTTATTCCCATATTGTGATTGGGAGTGCAGGGGCTTGAAGAACTCACCCAAAAGGGTGCAATCTCACATCACAATAGTTTATGGCATGCCTAGTGGGACTTATTACATTATTCACTGTGAAGATTTTTGATGTTCTCTTCATCTAATCAGCCTTTGGATGCAAGTGTTCAAACATCAATGGTGGCTTTGAGCATCTATAAACTAGTTTAAGTAGCCTAAATAAGTGCCTAATCATCATAATATGGTATGTACAATCAACCATATTTTGATAAGTATGCTTATTATCTACTTCAACATCCTTCATATCAGATTATAAATGTTTATGGCTCACCCCAAGTGGTTCTCAAGCTTCAGTGCATCAGCCTTCTCAGGCTCAAGATATCCCTAGTTATTCCCAAAACTGATCCATTTCAAGTTGGAGTCAAATGCTCTTAGGATATGAAAGGTACATGATAGACCTTAGTACATAGAAGATATATGGTCAAGATATACTTAATAATATCATTCATGCCTTTAGAAATGAATTAAAACTAATTAAAGAAGAATGGAAACCTATTAAGGGAGAAAATTGGAAAATCGTCTCAAGTGAATTTATGGATTTAAGTGGTTACATTCAAAGCATTAAGGATAAGCTAAGAAGCCTTGAAGAACAATAGGTCCAACTCCATCAACCTTGAGTATCTTCATATACACCACCTTAACTCTCACATATTCCACCAATTCTTCCCCAAGAGACCTTTCCAAGTGACATTTCATGTGTTCCTCAGACCTACCCTTCTTGGAATTCAATCTAAGAGAGCCTTCATAGAAAAAAGAGACTATTATGGATTAACCTATTATTGATACCCAATATTCCACTTATCTTCCTAAAAAATCCTCTTGTAGCTCATATCATCCCTCTTGGGACCCCTATATTCATTAATACCCTAACCACCTTCAAGAGAAGCTATTACAAGAGAATATAGATAGAAAAATCAAAGAGTTAGAGATCAAGATGAGGAAAGAGGAAGAGAGTCAAAATCAAGAAGAGGTAGCAATTTCTTACACATCCCCCTTATAGAAGTTAATTCAAAAATGTTTCTAGAAAGAAGAGGTGCTAGTTGAATCAATTCAAGCACCAATTCAAGAGCCACCAAATAATCCATTCAAAGTCCTTATCTAGAAGGACACTCTCCTAAACTACAAGCAAGGTGAACTTATTCAGCCTCCCACCATCTCCCTCTTAGATAAAGAGACTTTTGCAAAGAATAGAGGAGGATCTTGTAAGTATAGGTGAACCTGAAGAAGACAACATAAGTGTCTATGATGAGGAGATCATGATAGGCATCTAAATCCATTCAAAGGAGGAAAAATTAGGTTTAAATCATACTTTTTGGCATGGATTTGATTAATTAGATCTTGAATATAGTATTTATGCCTTAATATTTAAAAGGATGTGTATTCATGAAGCAGTTGAGAGAAAATCAAACTTTGATTAGACTACTAAAGGTCCATTATGCATAAATAAAGAAGAGGAAAACATATCAGAGCGTGAGTAAGATACATGTGATATTTTAAACCTTATATGGTTAAGTTAACCCTGATTTGTAGTTGAAGATCAAGATGAAATATTAAGTGCGATTGATGAAAGAGACATCTCAAGTATTCAGGTGATATAATTTGATGAACATACCAGTGAAGAGCCTAAAGAGTTATGGTAGTAGTTCAATTTCATAATCAAAGAGTTTTAAGAGGATAAGAGACATGTCCTTATAATAACCTATAAGCATGATTATCTAAGCATGATCAATCATAATTTGCACAAGGATAAGGGGAAAGGATATGGCCTTTTTAAACCACTAGTTTAACCAAGTGCAGTCACTTCAAAGAGCTTGAATGAAGTCTTCATGCAAGGATTTCTCAAGAGTGATGAGCAACATCAATTAAGTGATCTTGTAGTCCAACATGAACCAATATTGGAAGAATTAGACCATTATATCTACTTTGGAGACATATTTATTCCATTTCATAAATTGGAGAGCACATTAAAAGGATTATCCATCAATCTACTTGGTTCACCAATTATGGTACTTCCAAAGCAAGGTATATTTCATCTTGGTTTTTTACAAGAGGATGATACCAAAAGTTTCCCATTTGACCCAAGAGGGAGGTGATTGTAAATTACCATACAATATTGTATATATTAGAATAAATTTCATGCTTTTCTCTAAGTTCATATGTGCACATTTTTTTAGTAGGTTACTTGACTTGCTTTGTTTAGGTTAGTTTCCTTTCCTATTGTGTGTTTCCTTTTCTAAAGTGCCTTGGGTACTTTATTTTGTTTTGTTTCTTTTGGTACTTGTTGCTTTAAGAGAGGGTTTTTAAGAAAGGGAAAACCTTACTCAATTCACATCAGCTTATGAATCCATGCCCAATGGATCAGTCAAGATAAATGGTCTAGGTTCTCAAGCATAGTAAGCATGCTTCCTAGTTGAGTCACCAAAGATGTTGGCCAATTTAGTGCACATACCAAGATTTTCCATAGATAGAAAGGATGAGTAGATTTTATAATGGAGTAAATGATCAAATGGTTTGGAAGATGCTTTATAAATTCAAGAGAGAAGATATCAGTTGGTTTTCATGGTTATCATGAACTTCATGGACATAAAGTAGGTTTCAAAAGTCTTAAAAACTTATTTTGAGCCTTGAAAAGTTCAATATCAAGAATAAAAGAGCCATATCATCATCACACATCATGCATAAATGGATAGGTCAGTTTGGTTTCACATTTAATAAATGTACTTGGGAATCATCTCAAGCTAAAGGATCACATAGACATGAAGTTTTTCATACCTAAATCATGATCTAAAAATTTTATATCTTGATGAGCTTTCTATCTCAAGATATAGGAATTCAAAGTTGAACTAGTAAAGTGGGACATGCATGGGGATTTTAAGTTAAAGCTACAACAAATATCCATTTGAATTAAAATATTCTAAGGATGAACACATGGCTGATAAGTGTTAAAATGTCACTTGATCAGATCATAGATTAATAGTATATGGGTGGTCAATGAGTCAAAAAGTTCTTGGAACAAGATCAATAGTTAGAGTTTGATCAGATTAAAGATCCAATGGTGACTGAAAACCTAACAATGTCAATGGATCTCAAAGATATAATGGTGCACATTTAATTGTGAGAAAGAAGATCAATAGTGAGTGAAAGGTAAACTAGTTAGTGGATCTTGGGAATGAATGAGAAGTTTCCAAGTGTCATGATCATGGAAAATATATGGTAAATCAATGGTATGAATTTGAGCCATGCAAAATTAGATCAATGATGCATATAAGGTCAATAAGTCAACAATCTTGGGATAAATGCAAGGATGTTACATAGCACAAGCACATAGATGAATGAAAATGATAGTAGGATCTTGAGGTTAAACAAATAATTGACAAGTGTCATGATCAAGGAACTCGATCAAGATCGGTGATCAATATTAAAAGTCAAAAACTAGGAGACTTAAATAAAGAACAAAAGTGACTTAGGTTGAACTAGGGAAAATATTTAAAAGGATGCCATTGAATCTCAATCTAGACCTATATTAGAGAATCTAATGCATGAAAAATTAGTTTTATTATGGTTTAAACATTATTTCATGAAGGGATATCCTTTTGTGTAGTGGCTTCTTGATTCCCACAAGGTTTAGAGCTAGAATAGGTCTATTTAGACCTAATATAATTCAATAATGATTATATTAAATCTATAGATCTTCACTGATATAATGACTATATGAAAACCAATTAATTAGATTGGTTTTCAATCTATAATAAAGACCTATGCTCAGATTTTATAGTAGGGGTAGATATATGGTTATGGAAAAATGTCACATCTATCGACATAGCTATATCCTCAACAAAGGAGTTACCACCACTCAAAGTAGACATGGCATGGTTCTATCTAGATTTAAGGTATGGGGACTTTGTCCTTATAGTGAAAGCATGTGAAAAGTGACATGAAAGATCAAAGCAAAGAGATCTGATGGTTAGAGAAGTAGTTAGAACATTCAATACTATTTAGAACCATAAATATATTTTCTCCAATAGACTTAATCATGACTCATCATCCTAAGACAATTTCTTGTCCTCTAGTGTATTTCTCATCCAATGAGAAGATTTAGGGACAATTAGGATAAATAAAAGTTATCTTATCTATGAAATATTAGCCCTAATTGGATCAAAATATGGTTGAGCATTCATTTAAAGTTGGTGGGACCTCATTTATTAATTTATGTACTCATGCTCCCTCTTCTTTCTCTCTTTATTTATATCACATATTCTTTCTATTTGTAAACACTGTCTCAAATTATAGACTCCCACAAGGACTATTTGATCTTAAAGAATAGGGGACTCTCTAAGATACTAGAAAATATTCTCATCTTGATTAGGCTAAACCCTATCAAGTATTTATAAGAACTACCTCTTGATGCAATAGTAGACTTTCTTTACCTATCTTTTACCATGGATTTGTGTTGAGTGAGTTATGCATGATGACATTGTGAAGGAGCATATTCATTGTCTATTGTCCTCCTTTCTGACCTCTTTTAGGTGTTTTCAAGTTATTAAAAGTTTGGATTAATGTTCTACCTAAACCTAGTCCATGAAACACTTATGCAATCAGCTGGTCTATGAGATTGTGTGAACTATCACTATCTTGTGTTGATCTAGTGTGGCTTCAAGCTTATGGAAGCATTCCATTTTTATTTAGTGCATCACCTTATTAGCTTTCTTAGGATCTCTTTTCCACTCTCTAACCCTTTTCCATATGACAACATTAGTTTAGGTGATGCATCATGAGGAAGTTGGATTTCTTTAGAGGTTCAACCCTATCATAGGATACCCACAACTTGGGGTTGTTCCCATATTATGATTGGGAGTGGGGGAACATGAATAACTCCCCCAAAAGGGTGTAATCTCATGTCAAAACACTAACACAATCATGTAATAACCCTAAGGGGGTCCTGAGTTTTGATATTTCACCTAAACTAATAATAAGTAAATTAAATCTAATTTAGTACTCACCAAAGCTTGTGGCACAAAATGGGGGTTAGAAATAATAAAACTAAAATGAATAAGAGACATATACTCATGTCAATGTATATGGAATCTTAATTCATGGAAGAGAAGTATAAATGCATGTCTATCTACTCTTACAAATATAGAATAAAGTTATGAATACTTAATTTTAAAGACAAATCCATTAAGCCTTAATCTCACCCTTGGATAAGATGCTTCACAAGAGGTTGTTATGATATGTAAGGATGACAAATACAAATCAGCTCTAGGCTACACAACATATCAATTCATCCAAAATACTTCTCCATAAGACAATATCCATATCTCCAAAGAAAGTATGAAACCCTAAGCTTACTCTTCATGTAGAATAGTTAATAAGCAGATGTATGTTTGCTCTTACTTCTTAGTCTTTATTTAAATAATGGTGAAATGAACTTGTATATATAAGTAGATTTGAATCTTAACCCTTCCAAAAATCTTAGCCAACAAGGTCAACCCAGTTGACTTAGCACAATTTTAGACAATAATTCACTATGTCATGAGTTAGGCTGGCCAAAGGCCAAACTAGTTTCTATATGAAAATTACCTAAAACTATACACAGTCGACCTAGTTGACCTAGTACATATGACAAATAAAAAGTGATTAAGGTGAGGAAAAAGAGGATAAAATGTAGCGAATGACTGGAGAAGGTATAATAGAGAAGAACAAGCTTAGGGATAATGTTTTCAAGAGACAAGTGTGTAGATAACAAGTGGAAAAAAGTACAATAATCATATGAAGCACAAATGGTCTACCCACCCCTTTCTTGGTGTACCCCTTAAAGCATGTACTTAGAGAGATTGAGACTTGACAGGTTCTTGTAAGATACAAAGTTTCATTAATTAGTAAAAGTTTGAAAATATTATGTGTATACACACTCATCATTAATTTTATCATTAGTAAAGAGATGGAAAAGGTTATCATTAGCCATGTTATGATCGTATTTGTTAGACAATTTTTCCACCTTTTAAAAAAAGCTTGAGCACTTTCATTTTCAAGTTGTTTACAATTTATAAAGTAAGGCAAAGTATTTTTAGGAAGATCACTAGTTTAGAACTCTTGGACTAGAGAATTTTTTAAATATTAAAAACTAGAGGTAGGATGAGTTTTAAGTTGGTTTTACCAATCTAAAGCATCATTCATGAGGGTTTTGGCTAATATCTTGGTAGAAGCAAAGGTATTCAATTTGACCCAATCCTTATAAATATTTTCAAATGTTTTTAGATGAAGTGTAAAATGAGTTGATCTATTATAAAAAATGGTAGGGGTGACACCTCCTATATCAATATTAGAAATTTAAGCAGTAAGAGGCTCATTTTGAAGATGTTTAATTATCTTGTTGACAAGAGGAGGTTGAGGGATGATATTTCCATGGGAATATTGAAGAGGAGGTGTTGGAACATTTTGATTATACATGTCCTAAGGCATTGGTTGAGGATGAGTTTAAAGATGGAGAAGGTGATTTTGCATTCTCATAATTTGATTTTTATTATGAGCTTGAAAGGTATTAATTTGATTAAGCATGGATGAGATTTCCATGGGAATATTGAAGAGGAGGTGGTGGAACATTTTGATTATACATGTCCTAAGGCATTGGTTGAGGATGAGTTTAAACATGGAGAAGGTGATTTTACATTCTCATAGTTTGATTTTTATTATGAGCTTGAAAGGTATGAATTTGATTAAGCATTTGTAAAAACATTTGGTGGGTTTGATTGACATTATTATCATTATTTAAAAAATTAGCATTGGAAGGAGTGTCTTGGGTACCACTATTGGTGTTGATAGGAACTTGAGAGGAACTATTAGAATGTGAGGCACTAGTGGCAAAAGATGAATTAGTGAAAGGATGATAAAAGGAAGCATAATAAGCATGATTACCATGGGTATAAAATGATGCACTAGTGGAAGGATTAAGGAGAGTGGATCTTAAGACAGATCCACTAGATGTAGAACTTGTCATGTTAGTGGATATACTAGGCATGGAGCTAGAAGAAGTTAAAGAATAAGAGGTCATGGTATGAGAAGGGTTCATAATAGAGGGAAGAGGCTAAGAATAGAATAAGGTAGTGCCTCTAAATCCATTTGAGAATGTGGGGAAAGGTGAATGAGGCTCTTAAACTTGACCAATAATCATGAGATGGTAAATGGCATATCTATCCTTTCATCTATGTTGAGTAAATTTGAAGATAAAGAAGAACATTTCAAGGGTATACTCTAATTTGGGTTGATCTTCAAGTGAGAATAAAGGATTATGATATGAATAGGTATGAGGAGGGGTCCCATAGTTCATTGTGCAAGTGGTTATATGAACATTATTCTCTACTTATGGAGACCCTATAAGGGTTGGTAAAATGCATCATATATGTTGAGTTCAACTTAGTGTTACCTTAAAATAGAAAGTTTATGATGAAGGAGAATGAATAAACAAGGTAAGAGAGATGCAAAAATTAAGGAAATAAAAAGTGATATAAATAGTATAGAGTTGACTAGGTCAACCTAGTACAAAAAATAGGGCCTAAAAAATGTGCATAGTTGAATGGATCAACCTAGCATATCAAATAGAGGCTAAAAAAGTGTATAGAGTTGACTGGGTTGACCTAGCACAACATACAAGGGAAAATAGATAGTCTATAAGAGATTGTGTTGATAGAAATGACTATGTACTAATACAAGAATTTTTTTACAAGTAATTATGAAAGTAAGAAATGAAATGAAACACATAATAAATTAGATCAATGAGGTTGATCCAATTGAGGAACACATCTTAAAACCTTGCACTAACACTGGCTAATGTAAATTTTTACAATACAAGATATTATTGAGTAAATAGTAAGCTGTAAACTTGGAAAGTAAAATCTAACTAAGTGGTCAACCTAAATTTTGTTAGATTATTATAGTATAGTTTTAAATGTGATAGGAAATTGGCTATAAGAAAGGAACTATAAAGAAATCTAAGGATGGGTTCAAGATGTTTGGGTTGAAAGGGATTTGTATTGGTAATGGTACTAGCTTGATATTGGGGCCTACCCCATCACTTCATACACCACAATGATAAGGGTGTCAGGTGCTTATCTAAAATATTCCATTAACCACGTGTTTATACTTGGCTAGAAAACCAAGTCAACTTCTCCCTTGGTAATTAAATCCAAGTAGGTAGGCCTTGGTTAAACAGTTTTTAAAATTCTTTTTGAGATTTTTTGATTTGGTAGTGTGTGAATAAAATATAAAATAGTGAAACTAAATTGTATATTAAAAACCACCTAATTAGACTATGTGATCTATTCTAAGCATACAAGCAACAAATAATGAAAGTGTGAGCTAATTACTAACATATAAGGGTTAATTCCAACTTTGAAACACAATATAGTGTCAATTTAGTTGATAGGGTTGAAAATGTCATCTCTGTACTATGGAAGCAAAGGTATAAAAAATGAACTACGTCGACAGAGTCAACCTAACTTTCTAGATAACACACAGGACACAAAACTACGTCGACAGGGATGACCTAGTTGACTATATAGGGGCAGTTGTAAATATTAAAAACTATAAAAAATGATAGAAATGATAGAGAAGGATAGAAAGGAACCTTAATAGGTTGGGGGATGCAAATAAAAATAATATTGGTGTTGAATAACCTTGATTTATACTTGACAAGTCTACTAACTATGTTGACTGGGTTGACCTAGGTTTATAAAAACCTATTGCTGATAACCTAAAAATATATAGGGTTGACTAGGTCAAACTAGTAGTTTGAATTGAAAGTTTGAAAAATCTACACAAACATAACATAGTCATATGAATGTGACTATGTGCTAAACCTATGTATAGAAGTTAGTAACTTGTCAATATAATCGACCCAACATCACAAATATATGAAAAATAAAATAATAAAATAAGTGAAGAAAAACCTACAAGGGTTAGATTCATGTTAGGTTCACAAAAATGTATGTAATTAGAAATTTATCATGTCTATAAATCAATCTTAATTCAGAGAAGATAGATCATACCATACACTTCTGATTGGAGACACATTTGTTAAGTGGGAACATGACTAGTATAAGGATCTACTAGACCTAATTAGCGGATTTCTTACCATAATAAATTATGCTAGGGAGGGTTATAAAGCCTTTATTCTAACATAATCATGCAATAACCCTAAGGGGGTCCTGGTTTTTGATATTTCACCTAAACTAATAAAAAGTTAAGTAAAACTAATCTAGTGCTCACCAAAACTTATGGCAGAAAGTGAGGGTTAGAAATAATAAAAATAAACATGCATAAGAGACATATACTCACATCAATGTATACATAATCCTAATGCATGGAATAAAAGTAAAAATGCATATCTATCTACTCTTACAAATGAGGAACAAAGCTAGGAATAATTACCTTTGAAAAGAACTTATCGGCCATCAAAATCTCCCTTGGCCAAGGTGCTTTACAAAAGGTTGTTATGGTATGTAAGGATGATAAAGACAAATTAGATATAGGATACACAACCTATTGATTCATCCAAAATACTTCTTCACAAGATAAAATCTATATCTCCAAAGAAAGTATGTAACCCTAAGCTTGCTCCTCAAGTACAATGGTCAATAAGCAAATGCACATTCACTCTTACTTCTTCTCTTCTTTAAATAATGGAAAAATGAACACACACACACACACACATATATATGTACATATATATATATATATATATGTACATATATATATATATGTACATATATATATATATGTACATATATATATATATGTACATATATATATATATATGTATATATATATATGTATATATATATATATATATGTATATGTGTGTGTGTGTGTGTGTGTGTGTGTGTGTGTGTGTGTGTGTGTGTGTGTGTGTGTGTGTGTGTGTGTGTGTGTGTGTGTGTGTGTGTGTGTGTGTGTGTGTGTGTGTGTGTGTGTGTGTGTATAGGCAGATTTGACCCATAACCCTTTTGAAAATCAAAACCATTAGGTTGACCCAGTTGACTTAGCACAATTTCAGACAATAATTCAATAGGTCATGAGCTAGGTTAGCCAAAGGCCAAACTAGTTCCTAAGTGAAAATTACCCAAAACTATACAGGGTCAACCCGATTGACCTAGTATAATTGACTAACAAAAAGGGATTAAAGTGAGGAAAATGAGGATAAAATGTAGCAAATGAATAGATAAGGTACAATAGAGAAGAACAAGCTTAGGGATAACATTTTTAAGAGATAAGTGTGTAGATAACAAGTGGTAGAAGGAACAATAATCTTGCAAATCACCAATGGTCTACCCACCCCTTTCTCGATGCACCCCTTAAGGCATGCACTCAGAGATATTGAGACTTGATGGGTTCTTTCAAGATAAAAAGTGTCATTAATCAATAAAAGTTTTAAAATATTATGTTTATACACACTCATCATTAATTTTATCAATTAATTAACTTATTTTGGTTAGATACTTTCCATTTCATGCATCCTTGCTTGGGATATGTCAACATCGTATGGCCTTTTATATCAATCATCTTCATTTTTAGTTTTTCCTAGCATGTATTCTTTCCCAGGATACAGTAAAATCTTACAACCTTTTATCTTATCATTATCATGTTATGGTTGGTTCCCCCTTGGGATGTGTCAATAATCATGACACATTTATTTTCACTCCCTATGCCTAGGTATTTTCTAGGGCACCATCCATTTGTAACTCACTGCTCATGTCTATCTCCTTTTCTTCATCATTTATCTTGCATCTCTAATTCCATCCCATTTTCTATTCATCACATCCCACCCCTCATTTCCTCTTTTGATTGGCTATCAGATCCTTCCTCCATGCATGTCCCTTTGAGGGGGCATCATGTCTATTAAAAATCATCTAATTCTAAAATTCATATATGGATTTTATTTAAAATACCATTACTCCCAACTTCATCACTCACAATATCCTTTCAAAGAGGGGACAAATGTATGCACCTAAATCTACTTGCTTTAACTATTTTACTAATCCTACTAATTATCTTAATTAATCTTGTAACCATAGTCCTAAATTAAATAATTAAATCCTATCCCCCATTCATTTTTATTCATCATACTAACCTTACCTCATCACATAAATCAATTGATTCATCTAAATCCCTATTATATACTAATAAATCCCACTTGTCTAATAATTTCGAATTTAAAATTCCCCTAACCCACCTACCTACTTAATCCTAGGATTTCCTACAAACCTAACCCTATCTATATTCCCTAATGAAATCTAGAACTCTCAACCACCCTTCTTGAGTTCTCTCTCTAGATAATTCTAAGGAATTCTAAATTCTTGAGAATTTACTCCTTCCTCTCTAGAGTCTTCTACTCTAGAAGCTATTAGCCAAAATTTGGCTCACATACAGAAATTGACATTTCAAAAAATATTCTATGGGTCTTGGTGTGAAGCAAGATGTTGAATAGAGTTCATGTTGAATAAATGATCCAATAGTAGGAGAAAAGATCTCAAGGAGCTTACAAGCTTTATAAACACTTTAAGTTAACTTAAATTGTAGATTGTCTAAATTTAAGAAAGTAAGTCTCCATGGTGGCCATAACATTTAGGAGCATGAATTAGTTTTTTCATAAGCTTTAGGATCTCATTTGAGCCTTGAAAATTCAAGAAAAGGATTAAACACAAGTCTAAATGGACCAAACCATCCTCAAGGCATCATGAAAAAATGGAACAAACTAGTTCACTTATGTATTTTATAATTCCACTCAGAAAGCATCACAAGCCAAAATATTACAATGTTGTGAAGTTCTCCATGCCAAAAACATGCTCTGCAAGTTTCATGTCTATGCAAGATTTCTAGCTTAAGTTATGGAGCTTCAAAATGGAACCTATAGAGTAAGACGTCTACACGAGTGTCAAGTTTGAGCTTTATAAGTTAACCATTTTGGTTCAAAAAGTCCTTAAAAGCTTCAAATTTGATAAATATCTAATAGTCTACATGAGCTAGCATACTGACACATGAGATCTAATAGTTCACACTAGAGTCAAATAGGTCAAAAGGTCCCTAGGTTGAAACCCTTAAAGAGATATAAGTTGGATAAGATCTGATGATGTGGATCAATAAAACATAGATATAACAATGAACATTCACTAAAAATAAGGTGGGTCTAAGATAGATCAATGATCAACATTCATTAATACCAATGATCTCATAGTGTGTAATAACTAATAAAAAAGTGGGCCTAATGAGATCTATGGCTCACATTATTTCATACATCTTGATCCAACAGTGCTTGATAAAGTTAACATGTCAAAGGATCTTTATGGAAGGAGATCAAGGGCCCGCATTTGTTCATATAGCTCAATCCTATTGTGTGAAGGAGGTCAAAAGGGTCAAGATCTAATAGTGGGGATCTGCAAGGCTAATGGGAATGAAGATAGGATGAACATTTTGATTGGCTTGAGTAATATTCAATGGATAATGTTGACCAAAGGAACCATTTTTGACTGAGGCAAACAAGGTCTTGCTAGGTCATCATTCTACCATTAGAGCTTAATCTAATGTTATGGAGTAGACATAGCCATATAGTAAGTATAAAGAACATAAAGGGAATACCATTAAGGCTAAATCCTGACCTCTAATTCATAAATTTGTATTATGTAGGGTTATTTCTATGACTATATTCACCATTCTTAAAGGGATTTATGCATATGGTAGATTCTCAATCCTTGTAGAGATAAAGTGGGTCTATTTGGACCTAACATAATCCAGAAAAGGGTTTATGTAGTCTATAGGTCTACACCATATACCAACTATAGGGAAACTAATAATCTTAGATTAGTTTTTCACCTGTAGAATGAACCTATGATCAAAGCATGGAAATGAAACATATATGTGATTAATTCAAAGAGTCCTCATCCTTCAACATGGTTATATTTTTGACAAATAGCCATCTAAAATAGATAGGGGCATGATTCTGTTAGATCTATGAGCATGAAAGTTTTGTATTTAGTGGGAGATGTCATCAAGGATAAAAAAATAGATATGATGGTTATGATTTTTAGCTAAGAGCATTGAATGCATCCTTAGATCCTTAAGGGACCTTTTCCCATTTGGTTAGCCATGAGCAGTGTTTTGATTGATCAAAAAGGTGGAAATGAATTCATTGGAGCAAAAAAGTGGTAACTCAAGCTCAATTAATGATTAGAGATGGTGTGTTCCCAAATTCTTTCTTTCTCTCTCTCTTTCTCTTCCCCATTAGGGGGTTCTCAGTGCTTAGAATTTTTTATTCTTTTCTATGACAATGATACTCATTGAGCCTCTTGAAAAAGTGTGCTCATTTGATATGGTTAAACCCTATCAAAATATTGTAAGAACTACTTTTTGAAGTAATATGATGAACTCTTTGTCTACCTCTTGTCTTCAATTAGTTCTTAGTATGCTTGTGTATGGTGAAAATGTGAAAGGGATTCTTCCTAGTTTACTATCCCTATGCTTGCCTCTTTGAAGGTGTTTTCAAGTTAACTTACAAGTCTATATTAGTTTTCTACTTGGAACCTCTTCTATGAAATATTTATGTAACTAGTGAGATTATAAGGTTGTGTGAGCTATAGTAGTCTTATATTGATCCAGTGTGGGTTCAAGCTTGTATGAGTGTCCATTTAACTTTGGTACATCACCCTTTTATCATTATTAGGATATATTAAACCCTTTCTAACCCTTTTTGCAATGATTTACATTAGTTTAGATGAGCATCAAGAGGAAGCCAACCTTCTCCATAGGTCTAACCCCATTATAAGTGACCCACAGCCTAGGGTTATTCCCATTGTGTAGCTAAATTGGAGTGGGCTAGAATAAATCTCTCCAAGGGTGAAAATTGAGCCTAAAATAGTTTCTAAGATGCTCTATGTGAATTTAGTTCAAGAAATATTGATTAAATTTGATGTTGGTTTGATCAAATTTGCAATAGTTAAGCTCACAAGCAACATCTGGTGACTCTAAAAGGAAGATCCAAATGTTTGGTAACAGAGTAGTGACTACATCCCATGCCAAATGTGACAACAAGGTTATATTTAAGAGGTATTCCCATTGAATTTGTTGAACTATCTTTAAATTTTAAAAAAAGATTAAGGTTTTCCAATACATATCCATATTAGGGAACCTTTACTCCTAAGTCACTTTCAATGCCTACCCCCACAAGAGGACCTTTAATAAATCCTTTTCTATCCATGACATCCCTTATAAGTTTTATTTTTGTGGATTTTAATGGCTAGAGATCTCTAGACCTTGCTGAATATGATCCATCCTAGTTGCAACCCTCAAAAGTGTTCCTTATTATACTGGAGACTAAGCTATAACACCTTTTGCAAACCTCATAGACATAGCCAATTTTTACAACATCCATAATGTCATAGAGGAAAACATAGATATTAGGCTCTTAGCTACTTCTTTCAAAGGAAAGGCCCTAAACTAGTATAAATGCCTTGCTATTAATTTCATTCAAACATGGGACCAATTAGGTGATGCCTTATGCAAAATATTTGAGGATAAAAGTGACCATTTGTCACTTGTAGATTAACTAATTGCCATTAAGAGATCTCCTCATGAAGTCATGTAAGAATTCAACACAAGGTTCCAAAAAAATTGGGACAAAATCCTAATTTCAATTAGACCAACCCCTAAATTTTCCTTTCTATACTATTTGAAGGATTTGAATAGTGAATAGTAGTGATGATCCAATCTATGGGAGGGAATATAATTTTAGATGCATATGAGGTGGCCATCAAAGTAGAAAATTATCTAGTTCAAATTGGTGAGCTGACACCTAGACCACCAATGCCCTTATTCCATGAAATTAGACCAACTCCTATTGCTATCTCTCCACTTGATGTCATTCTTCCTACACCAATAATTACTATAATACCTACACCAAAACAAGAGAAAGCTTCTACTAGTGGATCTAGTGATTCCCAGGAGTAAAAGAACTTTCAAGAACACAAGATCATGTTCCAATTATTTGGGAATGAGATGGTAAATGTCAAGAGGTAATAGGCTTTCAATATGCCTTATCAAGGTTCATATCAACCTTAATAACAAGATTTTCAAACAAATAGGCCATTATACAAAGGGAACTACCAAGGCCAAGGCCAAGGTTAAAACCAAGGACAAGGATAGTAGAGCTACAATAGGAAAAATAACTATAATCCTAATGTTGCAAGCATTTCCAACATCTTGGTTCCAGTTCAAAATAATGTGGCTTAAGAAGCTGAGGGAACCATGCCTTAGAATCAGTATTCTAGGCAATCCATTATCCCAACCACTAATTTCACCCATGAATTTAATGATTAATGGTAACAAGATGCTAATTTGGGTACAGCCAAGCTTTTATGGCCCAAAATATAGAGGTACCTATGATGACCAAGACAGAAGAGCCTCAACAAGGTCAACACCTAGATCAAGGACTAGGCTAGTTGGGTGCCAGAATGATGAGCTATGATGAAGAGGAGTGTTATACACTCAATAAATAGGCTATCTCCATACAAGGATACATTCTAGTGGTTGTAAATACTAGAATCAAAAGAAGGAACATAGATGGTAACCAAGAACTAATCAAGGAGCCTCCAACCATTACTCTTTTAATATCTAAGCCAGTTGGACTTACTGCTATTTCAAAGGTCCTAATAGTTCTAAGGGGTTAAAATTAGGGAAATGTCTTGTTCCATTAAAACTCATAAGCTCAAGGTGTTATTGTGGTTCCTAAAGTACAACTACAGGTTAGTGGTTCACCCATCAACATTGTGAAAGAAATGAAAAAGTCCAATGTGGGACATGTTCTCCATCCCTAGTCAGATAGACATCCTTTAAGAAGGACTATAAAAAATTAATGTCACGGACAAGACACCAAGCAAGGAGAATGTGGTCCTCACTAATGCATCCAAGGGACTGAGGAAAATCAAGTGAAGCGATCAAGCCTCCTCCCTTCTATATTTCATTGATCATTAGAAACTCTCTAGTGTACAATTACTTAATGGATAGTGGGGCTAACACCTTAGTAATACCAAAATCCATAACTGATTAACTTGGTCTAAAATATGAACCCTAGTCTAAAGGACTATTTTAACTTGATGGTTCTTCTACCAAGCCATCTAACATAATCAGAGACCTCAACTTGACCTTACATACTTTCCCTAGTGACTCGGTGGTTCAAGATGTGTTGATCATAGATGTGCCTCCTTAATTTTTACTATGCCTATTCGAGGAGTTCAAAACTAAGATTAAAGGTTAACTTGAAATATATTGGTCATATATGGCATTTGGAATAAGATATGGGGCCAAAATGTCCATCAAAGTTGATCCCATTGCACAATTCCACATAGAGCCCTATGGACCAGATAATATGAACATTAATTATACCATCATTGATGATGATGAATTTACAATGGGGCAGGAGATGAACACTCATCTAGAAGAGATACCAAACATGTTCTTCGATGAGTTTTGGAATGATATCCAGTTGGTAGACCCCTTAGAGGGTGTTAAATAAAGGGACTTGGGTGTCTATTACTTACATGAATAAAAATAGTCTATGCCCTCCCTCATGAGGCCTTAAGAAGATCCTAGTGGTCTATAGAAGTTGTTATTTGATGGTTTAAAGAGAAAACATGGAGTGGGTGAAGGTGCTATACTAGTATGCCCTTCAAATGACAAGTAATTGTCTTCATATAGGTTCCAAATCAACTATTCTTGTAATGCAATAGAATATGAGGGTCTCATCCATGGCCTTCAATGAGCTAGTAAGAGAGGGATTTAGTAATTGAAATTATATGGGGATAATGAATTTATTGTGTACCAAGTTAGAGGCCATAATTTCACCTAGAAACCCTTAATTAAGTCTTATAAAAATAGAGTGTGGAGCCTAATTGAGGACTTTGAGGCCTTCAAGATCCAATTAGTGCCAAGGAGCCAGAATGAACATGGTGATATGCTAGTAGTTATGGGGGCTCATTTTGATATCCCCAATGAATTGAAAAAGACCAAGGTATAACCACATGTCAATGTGGTATTTTGACCATTAGGCTAGATAAAAAATCTCATTGGCAGGTCTTTGAAAATGACCAACAAATTGCCTATTTTTTACATCAAGAAGTAGATTTCTCATCTATTAATTATAAAAAGTTGTAGCAGCATTATGGGGAGTAGATTATTAAATTAAGGCCTAATAAGTTTCCTAAAGGGCTAGTCACCCTAGAAGTTCTCTTTCGTGAAGGGGACCAAATAAGGAAAGATAAAGTAGTGATGCCAACTAATGAAGAGAACTATGAGAGAGTTCTTATCTTTGAGGATAAACTCCTCAAGATTATAATGGTAAACACTAAAGATGAAAGACATTCTTTCATAGAGATTTGTAAATAATATGTAGACATATTTTCTTGGTAATATAGTGACCTAAAGGGATTGAATCCTAAATTTGCCCAACACACTATAGAACTAGAGGCTAATGCCAATCCTATCAGGTAGAAGAAAAGGCCCATAAACCCCAAGATTTAAGAGCTCATGAGGAAATAATTGACCAAGTTGATTGAATCCAAGATCATATTTCCAATTAATCACTCCTCATGAGTAGGTAATCTAGTACATGTTAGGAAAAATAATGGGGAGATTCATCTGTGTGTAGACTTCAAGGATCTAAATAGGGTATCTTTGAAGGATCATTATCCCTTACCATTAATGGAGAAACTCCTTCAAATAGTTACTATTTTAGAGTGCTTATCTCTCTTAAATGGGTATTTAGTTTATAACCAAGTGCTAGTGAGAGAGGAAGACTTGTACAATACTACCTTCACCACCAAGTGGGGCATGTTTGATTACTAGAAGATGCCTTTTGGATTATCCAATTCTAGGGAAACCTTTCAAATAGCAATGGACATGGATTTATAATGGCTTCTAAATCAAATGTTACTAGTCTACTTGGATGACATAACAAACTTCACCAAGAAAGATAGTGAACATATAGACCATCTGAGGATGATATTCTAGAGATGTAGAGAGTATGGGATCTCTTTAAATCCTAAGAAATGTGTGTTCTCTATACATTAAGATAAGCTCTTGGGTCATATTATTTCAAAATAAGTACTATCCATTAATGATAATAGATTAAGTGTTATCTTATCTTTATCCTTTCCAAAGCACAAGAAGGGGGATCCAAAGATTCCTTGGGAAGTTTAACTTTTTGAGAAGGTTTATACCTAGTTTTGCAAACCTAGTCAAACCTATCAGCACCATGCTAAAGAAGATACAAGTGTTAGCTTGATTTAATGAAGGTAAAGCAGCCTTTGAGGCCATCAAGCATGCCATTTCCCAATCCCTTTCACTCATAAATCCTAAATTTTCTAAGGAATTCATCTTGTACGCCTTTGTCAATGTTGATAACATATCAGCTATTCTGATACGGAAGAATGGTAAAGGAATGGAGCAGCCAATTACATTTTTTAGTCAAGGGTTGGAAGGATATGAGGTGAGGTACACTTTCATTGAGAAAAAATTTCTTATAGCCTTGAGAATCCTTAAGAATTTTAGGCCCATGCTATCCAAAAATAGGATCCTTCTCATGTTGTCTCATCCTAGAGTTAAGGACTTCTTCCTTAACAAGGATGTGAATGAAAAGAGAGTAGGCTAGATCACCAAGGTCATGGAATATGATGTGAAGATCAAGGTCACTAAGCTAGTTAGACGTAAGGTATTATGTTAGCACATGGTAGAGGATCTTCAAGAATACAAGGAATCTATTTTGGTGACCCAAGACAACTCACAAGTAGTTGCACCTCCACTTCAAAAGAGCTAACTTCAAGACATGACTCACTTCTTGACAATAGGAGAATGCCCCCAAGGTTTGGATAGAGATAAAATAAGGTATTTCAAGATTCAATCCATATCTTATGTATTAGTTTATGGATTTATTTTTAGAAGGGACCTTAATGGGGTACTCTTTAGGTACATAGATGATAATCAAGTGACCAAGCTCTTCGAGTAGTTTCATGATAAACCTGTAGGAGGCCATTTTGCACTTAGAACCATAGTAACAAAGGTAATGAGGGATAGTTATTAATGGTACAATATTTTTAAGGATGCTCATGCATGGGTTAAAAAATTCTAAAAATTTGATCTCTTTGTAGGAAATCATAAATTAACATCCCTTCCACTCAATCCAACTCAGGTGGAGCAACCCTTCATGAAATGGGGGTTAGAACTCATAGGGATGATCACTATAACTAACTACTTCACCAGGTGGGTGGAAGACATTGATTTGAAGGAGGCTAATGAAAATGTAGTTATAGACTTCTATGATAGAATTGTGACTAGGTTTGGTGTCCCAACCATCATAACTTCATATAGTGCTTTTAGCATGCCTCGATATGAAAATAAGTGAGTGGGCATTCAAGTTTGGCATCTACCTTAGTACATATTCCAACTACTATCCTTAAGGAAATCATTTGGCAAAGCCCACAAACAAAAAATTTCTAAGGATCATCTAGAGGACCATAGAAGAGAATCAGAGAACATGGCACACCAAGTTAAGGACAACCTTATGGGCTGACAGAGTGATTCTTAAAGTTACCATTATAAATTCTCCATATATTTATGTGTATGGAAGGGAATCCAAATTGCCTATCTCTCTTGAGTTTCCTATATTATATTTATCTTATTAGCTTAAGTTGATGGAGGATGAGCCCATGAATGTGAAGATGATAGAGCTCATGGAGCTAGAAGAAACTAGGGAACTTGCTATGAAAACTTTGGAATCACATCAAGCTCAGGTCAAAAGGGGCCTTTGATAAGAGAGATACAACAAGGAGCTTCAAGGAAGGGGACCTAGTCTTTAAATTGGACTCAAATAAGGCCAAACCAGGCAACCATACCAAGTTTGATAGCTTATGGAGTGGTCTTTATTTGATCCATGGATGTAGAGAACATAATTATTTTAAACTTGCCTGGCTAGATGGATAGGTATTACCCATCCCAATTAATGAAATTCATTTGAATCCTTTTTATTAGAAACATTGCATCCACTGTAACATATTTTACATATTAGAGTAGATTTTTATGCTTTCCTCTAAGTGCCTTATGCACTTTTTCTTTTTGCTATGTGTTTCCTTATCAAAGTTCCTAGGGTACTTTGTTGATTTGTTTTATTTTGTTCTTGTTACTTCAAGAGAGATTCTAGATAGGAATAGTTTTGGACTATCTTCATGATTAGTTGAGAGAAGACTTGGGACTCCATATGCCTAATGGACTGGTTTAAGGCCACTAATCTTGTATAGCAGGCATGCAACCCTAGGATGTCACCATAAATGTTGGCCAAAATTTGGCCCACATATAGAACTTGACATTACCAAAAAAATTCTATGGGTTTTGGTGTGAAGCAAGAAGTTGAGTAGAGTTCATGTTGAATAAATGATCCACTAGTAGGAGAAAAGATCTCAATTAGCCTACAAGATTTTGAAACACTTTAAGTAAACTTAAATTATAGATTGTATAAATTCAAAAAAGTAGGTCTCCATGGTGGTCATAACATTCAAGAGCATGAATTAGGTTTTTCATAAGCTTTAGGATCTCATTCAAGCCTTGGAAATTCAAGCAAAGGATCAAACACAAGTCTAAATGGACTAGACCATCCTCAAGACATTACATAAAAATAAAACAAACCAGTTCACTTATGTATTTTATAACTCCACTAAAAAATTATTGTGAGTTAAAATATTATAACACTATGAAGTTATTTATGTTAAAAACATGCTCTATAAGTTCATATCTGTGTGAGTTTTATAGACTAAGTTATGAAGCTTTAAAGTGGAACCTATAGAGTAAGACATCCATGTGAGTGTCAAGTTTGAGCTCCATAAAGTAACCATTTGGGTTTAAAAAGTCCTTAAAAGGTTTAAAGTTAACCAAGATATAAAATTCCATGTGAGATTGCATAGTGATACATGAGATCTAATGGTTTACTATGGAGTCAAATAGGTCAAAAGGTCCATGGGTTAAAATCCCTAAAAGAGCTATAGACTAGACAAGATTTGATGGTATAGATCAATTGAATAGAGATATGATGGTGTGCATTCACTGACAAGAAGGTGGGTCTAAGTTAGATCAATGATAAAAATTCATTCATACCAATGATTTAATGGTACATAGGAATTGATAGGAAAGTGGGCCCAATGAAATCTATGGCTTGCATTGTTTCATACATCTTGATCCAACTTTGCATGAGCAAGTCAACATGTCAAAAGATATTCATGGAAGGAGATCAAAGGCCCACATTCATTTATACATATTGATATTATGGTGCACAAGAAGTTAAAAGGGTTAAGATTTGATAGTGGGGATCTGTGAGGATAATGGAAATAAAGATAGGATAGAGCATTCTAATTGGCTCAAGTAATATTCAATGGACAAGGCCAAACTAGAGGAACCATTTTTGACTAAGGTAAATAAGGTCTTGAAGGGTAATCATTCCACCATTATATTTTGATCCAACACCATGGAGTGGACATAAACATGAAGTATAAATAACATAAAGGGACTACCATTAAGGATAAATATGGACCTTTGGTTCATAAATTTTTATCATGTAGGGTTATTTCTATGACTATGTTTTCCATTCTTAAAGGGATCTATGCATATAGCAGATTCTTAATCCATGTAGAGATAAATTGGATCTATTTGAACCTACCATAATCCAAAAGAGGGGATATGTATTATATAGGTCTACATCATATGATAACTATAAGAAAATCAATAATCTTAGATTGGTTTTTTGCTTATATAATGAACCTACAATCCAAGCATGGAAATGAAGCATATCTATGATTAATGAAAAGAGTCCTCATCCTTCAACATGGCCATATTTTTAACAAGCAATCATCTAAAATAGATAAGGCCATAATTATATCATAGCCATGAGCATGTAATTTTTGTATTTAGTGGGATATGGTGTGAAGGATTAAAGAAAAGGATCAAGTGGTTGGGACATTCAGCTAGGAGCATTCAATGCATCCCCAGAGCCTTAAGGGAACTTTTCCATTTGCTAAGCCATGAGCAATGTCTTGATTGATCAAAAAGGTGGCAAGGAATTCATTAGATCAAAAATATGTTATCTTAATCTCAATTAATGATTGGAGATGGTTTATTCCCTCTCTGATGGCATGCTCCCACATTCTTTCTTTCTCTCTATTCTCCTATATATCCTAGTCTCTTCCCCATTGCAGGGGTTCTCAGCTCTTAGAGTTTTTAATTCTTTTCTAGGATAAGGATACTCATTGAGACTCTTAAAAAAGTGTGCTCATTTGATATGGTTAAACCCTATCAAAATATTTTAATAACTACCTATTCAAGCAATAAGATGAACTCTTTACCTACCTCTTATCTTAAATCAATGCTTAGTATTCTTGCGTATGGTGAATTTGTGAAGGAGATTCTTCCTAGTTTACCATCCTTATGTTTACCTCTTTAAGGGTGTTTTAATCTAACTTGTAGGTCTAGATTAGTGTTCTACTTGGAACCTCTTATATGAAATATTTATGCAACTAGTGAGTTTATGAGGTTGTGTGAGATATAGTTGTCTTACGTTGATCTAGTGTGGGTTCAAGCTTGTATGAGTGTCCATTTAAATTTGGTGAATTACTCTTTTAGCCTTTGTAGGATCCCTTAAACCATTTATAACCCTTTTCTTAGTGATTTACATTATTTTGGGTGAGCATCAAGAGGAAATCGACCTTCTTTGGATGTCTAAACCCATTATAGGTGACCCACAACATAGGGTTATTCCCATTGTGTAGCTCAATTGGAGTGAACCTGAAGAACTCTCTCCAAGGGTGAAAATTGAGCCTACAACAAAAGCTTCCAATGAATTTTTAATTAATTTTAAAATATCCCTCCCTTGCCTATTTAAACATCTTCATTCTTCCATTAAACCAAATAGAAAAATTTATGATTTTCCATGCTATCATCCTAGTCTTGAATCAAAATAATCCATAAAATCCAAGTCATTAACTAGACTAACATCATGATGGAAATATAAGTCTACTTTTAAGGAATCTTCATCTCTAATATTTAGTCTTTTTGTTTGAATCTTGATTGGGAATATTTAGCTTTAGATTAGAATTTTGTTTTAAATGTTCATTTATAGCATTTTTATCTAAGGGCTTTCAATTTTAATGGTAGATTGTAAATTTGGGAATATTTGATATAATATACATAATAAAAATCTATTGCTCAAAGTTATCATATCACACTTTAATAATTGTAGATAGAGGCCTTTCTGTACCTTCAAATATGTGTTAATTTATGGCCTTCAAAATCAACTGGATCAAAATAGTAAGACTCACCTACCAAAGATCATATAAGGAATTTTTGATATCACCAAATCAACCAAGAAGAGAAGAAACTGAGAAGGGAAGAAATCTAAGCCCAAGATTAGACAAACTTACAACACAAGTAATACCAATAGTAAAAGGCAAAAGTACAAGTAAATACAATAAGATTAGCTAATTTTTCCTCATTTTTACATAAACAATAGTGAGAGAGGCCAAAAAATATAATTTTACCCAACTTGCCTTTAGTAAGTATACAAGTATAAACTACCATCCAAGCAAAGGAACCCACCTTTTTAAGTCCCTCATTCCCCTCAACAAATCAAAAGAGCCTAGATCATGGAGTCATCAGTAAAGTTAGCCATCATATAACCTAGACTCACTAAATATTGCCTAGACTTGGACTTGATAAATGCAATACATCCTCCTTGGAATTAAGAAAGACTTTACTCTTTTTAAGATTAAAAAAAATGTATTGATCCTCATGAATAGCTAAATTGTCAAAAAAAAGCCAATACAAAGACATCAGACCTGGAGTAGGCACCAGCTGCAAATAATCCTCTACTTTAACACCCCAAGCTGTTGAAAGAATAAGTTTTGCCTCAGTTAGATTGGGAAGATCAATTAAAGGCTTGTAACCATTCCAAGTGTCATCTTAGAAGTTAGTAAGTCTTCCATTATTAATAGTCCTAGACATATGATTCATGATAAGAGGTCTATATTTTAAGCTAATTATTCTAAAAGTGAGAGCCTCCAAGGAGATTAATTATAAAAATAATACTCATCAAGTTATCCAGATTTAGATATTTACACCTCAAAAACCTACACCAAAGGGAATTCAACTTTAATATCATCTCCCAAACCAATTTTATTGCTAAATCCAAATTTTGAAGATTTAATCTTTTAACCCCAACATCTCCCATCTTATTCACCTTGTATACCTTATCTCATTTGAACAAAAGGATATTCTTATTATCATAGGATCCCTACCATAATAAATCATTAATAATTTTGTTCAACATCTTTACCACATGACTGGGTGGTTGGATAACATATAAGCAATAAATAGGTAGAGCTCAACAATGATTTGATTAGCGTTAATCATCCAACAAGTGAAAGACACTCTCCTTTGTAGGAAGCCAAAAAGGCGTTAAAAGAGCTAATCAAACCAACCCAATGTGATACCTTCCCTACACAAAAAAAGAGGATAACACCAAGATATTTGGTAGGAATTTTACCAATATTAAAACTCATAAGCAGGGAGATATCTAGTTGAACCTACCCATAACAATTAATAAAATAAATTTATGATTTTATTTCATTCATAATCTAACCTGAAACATCTTCATAGATAGACAAAATATTATTGAAATATTGAGATTCATTAATTGAGGCTTGCCCAAATAGAAAGGTATCATTTATGAATTACTGATGAGTAAGGATTTTGAAGCCATCCACCACTTTAATCTCTCTCAAATGGACCTCAACCTTAGCCTGCTTCATGACGTGCCCCAAAGCTTCTACCATGAGAATGAAGAGAAAGGGAGATAAGGGTTCTCCCTTCTTAAGGCCCTTATAAGCCTCTCATAATCGATATGGATTTCCATTGACCAAAACCAAAAACTTGGGACCTACCACACAATTGAATACCCAATTAGACCAACCCCTGCAAAAATAAAATTTCTCCAAAACCTTGATAAAGAAATACCAATTCCCTCGATCATATGCTTTAATAATATCTATCTTGATCATCAAACCTTTATAATGAGAGTGAGAAATCAAATGGACTATTTCATGGGTAATGATAACTCCCTCTTCAATGTTCTTGTCTTGCACAAACCTTGCTTGCTCATCTAAAATCAGGGCATCCATTATGGGCTTGAGCCTAATAGTTACAACTTTGGATATAATCTTATATACAATGTTACAAAGAGATATGGGATGGAAGTCACCAAAATTCACCTAAGATTCACTTTTCAAAAATAAAGAGATAAAATTAACATTGAGATCTAGGTAAACCTTTTTGATTTTATGTGATTCTTCTACCATATTCAAAACATCCACTCCCATTGTCTCCTAGAAAGACTCAAATAATGCTGTAGAGAACTTGTCAGGGCCTGAATATTTTTCCTTCCCATAGAGAAGACCACCATTCACACTTACTCCAACATAAAGGGCATAATAATCTTATCATTTTTCTTTAAGGACACCAACCTATGGATGAAATATAAATTGGATTTTTGAGTTAAGAGATTAGAAGCCACTTCATCTATTAATAGATTCTAAAAAACATTTACAACCTCCTTGTGAATATTTGATTGGAAATACAACATCACTCTTTCAATAGATTGTATACTCAAAATGTGAAACGCACTTCACTTGACTCTAAAAAAATTATGAAAGAAAACAAAGTTTCAATCCCCTTCTTAGAGCCAACAATCTTTAGATTTTTTCTTTCATTAAAATTTTTCATGCAATAATTGTTCTTCATACTTAGCAAGAAACTACTCCAATTTATAGGAGATAACATCCATCCATACACTAAAAACCACCTTATTCAAATCCTCTAATTCTACCTCCACTTGAGCCTTCGCTTCAAAAATATTTTTAAAACAAGTAGATTTCCATTGTTTAAGATAACATTGAATAAAATGGAGTTTCTTAGCCATCCAAAAATTCTATGAAATTGACACAATAGTACTGTTATTCCACCAAACCTTTATTAGAGCTTAAATATGGGCATCATGGAGCCAAATCATTTCAAATTTAAAAGATCATAACATTAGAGGGCTATCCACATAAATTTTGAAATTGATGGGGAAATGGTCCAAGCTAAAAACATACAAAATAACATTTTTTAAAATCCAATTTTTCAAAAACCAAATTGAGGAATAAATTAAATAACCTCTATTTATGCCTTAAATAAATCAATTCATTCTTAGAGATTAATTTATAGAAATCTGAATGAAAGTGGATTGGATGCAAAGACCCACCCAATTTCTAAGAAGAGGAAATAAGGGCATTGAAATCAACCCCCAAAACCATCTTTTCACCAAGAAAATTTGAAATAACATTAGATAACTCACTCCAAAAAATGTGTTTGATAACATGATAATTCTTACCATACACATTAAACAAGAGAAAAATCATATCAGAAGAAAATATGGAATTATGACAAAGTTGATAATTAGAGTCAGAGCATATCATATCCACATAGACTGAGGATAGAGAGCAAAGGATTTACAAACCCCCAGAGGCCATATAATCTTCAAAAAAGGAGTTGCTCCATTTTCTCTAACTAGTTTACATTAGACTCTAAGCCTCTACCAAATTGAACTTTGACTCTTGAATCAACAAAACATTTAGAATGGTATAAAAAAGGAGATGATTCACCAAGTGTCTTATATTAGGGGCATTCAAACCCTTAAAATACCAAGATATGATCTTTGTGATGCTAAAAAAGGGAATTATACCCCGCCACCCCCTGATATTTAGGTTGAAAGAACTTATACCAAGTTCTTTATTATAGTCATCTAAATTTTCATTTTGAATGCAATAAATGTCACTTGAGATAAACTTATATTTAGATTAGCCCTAGACACATCTTAGGGCCTCTTTTGATCATTTTATAGATATTTCATAGATTCAACCCTTTCCTAGACATACAAAAAGTATCACTAAGCCATCCCCTAGGTACCTAGGCCCCTTATTCACTAGATTCTACCACCTAGACATTAACACAACCCTTTGGAAATTAACAACTACGTTATTGACCTAGGGACCACTTTAGTGTCCCTTAACTCTTTAATCCCCCAATGGATATCTTTTCATGCCTAAAATTACTTATAGAGTTGACCTATACCTATTTCACATCTGATAAGCACTATGATGCTATACACACACCACTTTTACTCACTTATCCACTAGATGGAAATTAGATGCAAATATTCATAAACAAACTCAATAATAGTGGTGTAAATCAAGGTCATTGATCCCTTTTATACCTTAATTCATAAACCCATATACATCAATCAAGAGCTTAGATTACTTATATTTATAGTATTGAGTCACACTCAAAGCACTCAAACTGACACTCATACCAGCATTTACTTTCACTTACACTAACACTTATACTTGGAAAACTACATCGGGTTTGATCCCCTTTTGAGGTATTGGTATGTGGGAAATGCTTAACACATGGGGTTTTGAGGTCACATCTAACCTACCCTAATAATGACATGTGTTTATACTTATGCTTCTTAAATACTCTAACAAACATGGAATCCTAGAGTTTAGCATTAAAATCAGTCAAAATAGGGAATAGACAACAAACTAGCATTTACTCACACATATATAGACCCCCCTAAAACTAGGTGAAGGTATACCTAGAAGGTTACTATCCCTACTTTCAAAATCGCACTAGCATGCCCCAAAAGACACTAGCATAGTGTAATATAGTCCATAGGCCCACACTATTTTCTAGGGGGTTTATGACTCCTGGTTCCTATTCATGACACTTGGCACAATTCCTACACCAATTTTTAGCCCATCATTCATCCATATCAATCAATTTTTAGATAAGTACATCTCTTTTAGTTCATTTTATATTTATATAATAATCATATAAGTTAATTATTTTACAAATAAGTGGCTATAATTATTTCATATTTACTCCCTAATTTATTATTATGTAACTTGAACAAACTAGCATTTTACATTCCAAATTCCCTTATAAGTTAAATCATTTGGTGAAAATGACTTACTGAAAATAATGTAAAAACCCTATCCCTAAATGCTCTTAGGGTTTGTATCCATATTTTTCCTATTTCCATTTTTTATTCTAGGCTTTTTAGATTTCACATATTTTTTCATAGAAACCCTCTTTCATTTTATTTATTATATGCCTTCTCCAAAAGTTATATCTCTTCTTTTAAGAAGTATTAGGCTTAGTGGTAACCCTATTGAGAATACCCCAATTAATTATATTTGATCCTATACCATAGATAAATGACCAATTACAACCTTATTCATTGATCTTTCACACCTTGATTATGCGGACTTTAATGATAATACATCAAAACATGAGTAATAAAATCAAGATATTGATGATACTATTGACAATTTTGACCTCACAGGTCAAATTATCATCCATATAACCTGAAAATTTTATTTTCATGTTATTTTACTTGTTTAAGACATGAAAATGTCTAATTAATTCCTTTTGTAGTAATTTTATGAAGTGTCTCAAGTGATTTTAGCATTTTTAGTGCCAAAAAGGCCTATTTAAGGCTATCCTTATATTTATCCATGGTAAAATTGACCTTCAAGCATCTTAAAGACCTTATTTTTTCATTATAAGTTAAAATACATTTTTTATAAGGATTTTCCCATGTCAAAATGTAGAAAACTGACTTGTCTCTTGTATTGACCTCTTTGGCAACTCTAGGAATGGCATCAATTTTTGATCAATACAGGCAAAAGAGAGAGATTCAGGTCTAAATATATTTTTAAATGATAGGGAACCTAATTAAATTATATTTAGTGTAATATTTTTTAATATTCATCCCTCCATCTTTATGAACAATCTCTAAGAGTGTAAGGGGGTCACTATGTCCTAGTCATCCAGACAGGGTCCAAGTTTGTCTCTATTTATTCACTTCAAAACTCAATGGATAAAAATGGTTATAAGGGAATTATTTCAAGGTAAAATATGATATTTTTCATGGTATACTCATCATCTAATTTGACTTGATAAGAATTATTTTGATAAGAAACTGGTTGTCTATATTAATTATTAAGGATGGTAGTTTTCAAGCATGTTTGATATATCAATTGAATGTATTCATTTTAAATATTTTATAGTTAATGTTTTAATTAATATACACCTATTTAATCTAATCAAAATTTTCAATTGCATTTATCTTGAATAGGGTCTTTCTTGAGGTAGCTTGCGTAGGTAGCTTGAGTGAGATGGGCCCTTCCATAATGAATATTTATGCAAGTTTAAGGAGATTCTAATGTGTAAGAGTATCTTAGTGAGATAAACACGATATTATCATATGATTAATGAATAATAATTATTCCTTAATCTCAAATATAAATTTCATTTGATGTCTTAGAAATCATACTCTCTTAAAATCTTAAAAGAGCACTTGTAGGCCTAATGAGTAGGATAAAAGGACATAATGGCAAATGACATGAGCATAAGAGTCATTAGGGAAATGAAAGAAATTTAGAATAACATTAACTACCACCAAGACTTATATAAGGGGTCTTTAATTTTCTAGTGACACTTTTGGGAGCAAGAAATCCATTTTGAGCCTTATGTGCCTAAAAAACATAGTCAAGTCTATGTATGACTACATTACCAACTTGAAATAACTCAAAATGACTTGGTGTCTTAAAAAATGTGTTTATAAGGGGTCAATATTAATTTTAAGGGTAATATAAGACCCTTTAATGAAGGAGGATGGCCCAAGTGTCACCAAGATACATCAAAATCATAAAAAAATACCTTAAAACTAGTTTAGCAAAAACTAAGGTAAGTTAGTAGTATATAAGGTAATGTTTGTGTTCTAGTTTCCATTATTATCAAGTTCATTGAATAATTATTCAAGTGGATTCAAGGTAAGTGGTCTCATTCTATGTTTTTAGATCATGTTTTCTCGAGTGCCAAGCTTGTCATATGCTCTTCTTATGTCTATATAAGCTCCAAATATGCACCTACAATAGTCAGTCTTGGTGTAGGCTATCTCAAGAAGCATCATATTAAAAAAATTAAGGTAGGTGGATTGGGTTTTAATTTTAGGATTTATAAATGAGTTCAATTATATTTTGGGCATCTTGGGAGTTAAGGTATGCGAAATGGTTTTCTACACCTACAAAAGGATAAACAATCACCTACAACCATATAGATGAAAACACAATTAAGCTTTTATGCAATATGAACTTATGAAGAGATAAGGAATAATTAAATGATTATGTATGGAATATTTTATAATAACATGAATTTATTGATGACAAACAAGAGTTTAGTACCAAGGAATGAAAGGTTAATTATAGACTTCTGTAGTCACAATCAATTAAGGTGGCTTATGCCTGATTAATGTATGAGGAACCTTATGTTAGAGAAATAAGTTGAGTTGTTACAAATTAATGAGGTGTTATGAATAAGGATAAGTATATGTTTACATATTACATAGAACATACCTCTTCAAGGATATAATTCTCTCTACCTTCTTCCCTCAAGCCAAAAAACTCCAAAATATCACCCACATCCACCTTGTATGCCAAATTGAGTTTTAAGTATAGTAAAAGAAGGTGAAGGAGTGTAATGATAAGGTTTCGGTTTAAATTATTAGTCAATTCATAGGATTTTTGAAAGATAATCATAATATAACAAATATTATTAGTAAGGAGAAACCTCTAAAATAACATACATAATCCAAGTACACCTACAATCAAACAAAGTACGATTAGCCTATATATTGAGTAAATGTTGAGACTTGTGAGAGGGTCAAATGAGGGGTTTATGGATGCTATAAATATATAAAAATAGGTTTAATATAAATATCATATACCTAAACAAGGTCTTGTTTCATCTAATCCCTCCATATGATCCAAGGATAGAAAACACACACCTATAATCAATAACCACCTATAGGTAGTCTTTGCAAAGGATGAGAACATGGACATGGGTTTTATATGTGATGGTAGTAAGTGATTGTAGATATTAAGTTGAATGAGAAATGATATCTAGTAGTTTTTAATGGATTCTATTTCCATTAAAAGTGTCTTTGAAGATCACATCTAGAGGGATAAAACTCAACCTACTAACATAGTCTTTAGGGGCCTACATGTCCACTCATAAACTAAGCGAGAAGAGCATATTTTCACTAAAATTTATCACAATGGTAGTGAATAAGGATTATTTATGATATTATCAATCCCTCTATCAGGTATTGGATCCATCTTAAATGGATAAATACTCAATTTATAGACCTCTAGAGTTAATATACATTGTTTGCATAAAAACCTTCAATGGTGAGAAGAACAAGGTATACAACCTATTTGAAAGGTCATCACTATGGAGGGTCATGTTGAGTAATTTTATAGGTCATTTAAAATATATTAATAATTTTTTTTTTTGGTATAAAAATGAGTTTTAAGGTTTGAAGACCCAAAATAACCCTCCTTAGCCTTCACACATAGTCACCTCAGCTTGAGAGGTAGATTTGAAGAGGATAGATACTATTGTAGAAGAATAATGATAATTTGAGGTTGTAGGAGATGTTATAAGAGGTTCTATGCTTAAATATTATGGATTTTGTTTAACAATTCATGCCTATCACTACATGAACAATCATTAAAAGGTGATAGAATCCTATTTTACGTGAGAAGGAATTCCAAGAGTCATTTTGTTTACTTAGATATTGCATGGGAACTCAAGCCCAGAGGAGATGTTATTGGGGTCCACATGATACAAATTATTGGCATTGGTTTTTAGAATGGACCCATAACCTTTATGAACCTTTGTTAAGAACTTAAACCTCTTAAAACCCTCCTTAAACACTTCAATTGACCTGATTAGAGAGATAGGATTATTAATGAATTAAAATGATATTATTTTAATTCAAAATTTCCCTCATGATATTCAAAACTCTCCTAAGATTCACTTCTAGGTGTTTTTTCATAAGTGCAGGTACAATATCATATAGTATAAGGAAAAATAGGCAAATTTTAGGTTGTTTATGAGGGTATAGGTAGTAGAGTGATCTAAAAAACATTTGGATATGATTATGGATACTTGATATAGTTTTAATGATCATCCAAAAGGTTTTTAAGGTTTCTCAAAGAGTTACACAACCCCAAAAAGTTGGCCACTAGCTCAACCGGTGAGAAACTCAATTTTATAAGCCCAAAATCAATGGTGAAGGCTTGAGATTGAAATAAAAGAATTAAATATCAAGTGATGAGATATGTTAAGGTGTTCTAGGTCTTATCAAGTCATTTTTAGTCACCAAAACTTTCAAGTTGCTTACAAAAAATCTCAAACTACCCCTAAATCACACAAAAACATATAGGCTTGCCAATGACCATTTCATGGTTTGTCATTCTACATAATGTCCCAAAAATTAAAATTTTATATGGAGGATGATATTATTCCAAGTAAAGTGGATAAAATACTTTTGTCAAGTTTTACATGTGTGGGTTATTATTTGGACCAAATTTCTCTTTCTAGGCTTAGGAGGCATAATTAGGCCTAATTAGAGAGAGAAATGACAAAAAGGGATACTTCTAATTAGATTTGGCTCATGATTTTTTTATGAAGTTTTAAGGGGATATAAGGTACTAAAAAATGTGTTTAGTTTTCAAAGGTGATTTGTACATTCTTCTGGATAAGGATTTTTACCAAATTTTAGGGTTATAAGGAATGAATGAAATAACATGCTATAGGAGCAAAATTACATATTTTGGAGGATTTGATGGATCCAATTTATTTTTTGAAGGTATAAATTTATGTCGAGAAGAAAATATATGGAATATATTTTCTTGATTCAAAATGGAACCCAAGTCTCTCTCCTATGCCACTTTTGCATAAGGAAGAGTTAAGTGATCAAAGCACTAAATAGATGTATAAAAGTTCTTCAAAGGGAATTATTAATGTTTTTATATCCCTCCTATATCTACTCAAGTATGAAAAAATCAATTTTAGTTTCAAAGGACATTTAAGCGGTTGAAAGGTCTCTAGGACTTCTAATAAGACCCTCTTTCCTTACAATGTGTAGTCAAAGAGGATAAAGTCAAAGCAATTAAAGAAGTCTTCTAACAGCCTAAGAAAGATGGAGAGAGATCATAAATCATTAGATAAGGTTTAAATGACAAGATTAATAAAGATTTGACTAAGCCTTTTAAGGCCTATTTTCAAGGAGGTGGATTCTTCACCAAGAATATAGGTATATGTAAGCAAAGATCTAGGAGATTATATGGGTCAAAAACTAAAAATGAATGATAATGACTCATTAAACCATAAAAACAAGTCTACCTCAACCTTTATGAAATTTTCAAAGGTTGAATGAGAGATAATCAAGTAACTACTATGTTGGAGTTGGGGAAGGACCTAATAAATGTCTCATGTTCTAGTTTTTAGGCTTTTAATTTGTCTCTCTCCTTTCTCATTTCTCTCTATACGTAAGCCTATTTTTGGCATTTGATATAATCCTTAACCTAAGTTTTGGAAAGGCCATGCTCAAAACAACACTTGTAATTACCTATTTTTAATGAATAAGACTAAATTCATGCCTCCTTAATGCTTATGATTAGTGTATGATCATGGTTAGTTTATGAATGATAGTGATAATGCATGATTCCTTTAATTTTTCCCTCTCCTCTTCACCTATTTTTAGGTGTTAATTCATCCTTATAGGTTGCATAGTGTGCTTGAACAATCTTATATGTATGGTAAGTGTAAGATTTACATAGTGTATTTGAGGGACCTATTGATCAGTTGCCTTAGATCATGAAAAAAGTTGAGACTCTATGTGAAATATGGATGTTTAGAGACCTTAATTTGAGAATTTCAATTAGGTCCATGTCTCTATTCATCCTTCCTAGTGCATATTAGAGAAGTGGAGGACACATTTTGGTGTATCACCTTAGTTAGATAGGTTTTCCTTTCAGTTTATCTTCTTCTCTTTTCATTTACAAGTGGGTAGTGTAGAGTAAATATATTAACTAATAAATCAAGGGGATATAGCCCTTAAAATATAGAGATTCAATCCATCTATTAGGCTACCCATAGGCAAGGAATGTCTCCATGTTACTTTAGACTGTGAACGCTTGAATCTACCTTCACAAGGGTTCAAGTCTAGTAGATAACAATTTTTGGCACTCCCAATGGGATAAAATCCCAAAGAAGTTGAAGGATTGTTGAATTTATTATTATATAGATCATAATTTGGAGGCATTAAAAATATTAATATCATCTTCAAGTTCTATCAACTAGTTTTAGTAGCCCAGGCATTGGTTCAAGTAAGTTGTGTTATGATTTAACTACCTTCATGAAGTTTGACAAATATATATGAGGATAATTCATATTTTATGCTTCCTTATCAGACTTATAATTAGTTATACCATCCTTTTCATGATCTATATGAGCCTTATTATGAGCTTAATCAGCCATATCAAGAGTATCATCAGTCCTATAATTAGTCTTATCTAGAGTATGATGATTTATATCAGCTTTACAGTGATTAATATCATCCTCACTATGATCCTAACTATATGCCTCAATAGCCTTATCAAGACTTAAAATATTCATACTCACCTCTTCCTACTCCATTTCCAACTCAAAATCATGTTTACTCTACCATATCCTTGTTGTAATTCAATCTAAATATATTAAAGTCTAAAGGGGTGATGAGAATATGAGATACAGAGTTAGATATGATACCTTTTCACCTCATATAGAAGATGGAGAAAATAATATGAATGTTGATGAGTAGGTGTGTAGCAGTTGGAGAGGAAAATAAATATGTTATGACTTATGATTTGCATGAAATGATAACCATGATACAATAATGGGTAGATAGGTTAATGAGGTGGGAGAATCAATAAATCCAACCCAAGCAACCTCAACCATATCCTCTTACCCTTTGTAAAATTTATTATGTTCTAAGTTTCCTTCTAGCTACAACCACCCTTCCTCAATAAAATAAGCTCACTTCATCATAGAGGCCTTCTTAGGTTATGATTCCTGATTATGCCATGCACAGTCTTGTGGATGAATCTCCTCCCATCAATTTTTAAGAACCCTATTGTTTTCCATATTGACCCTATTATAATCCTTATCCTCATGAAGTATTTGAAATTTCTAAAAAGGATCCTCTAAGAGAGATAATACAACCTCAAATTGAACCTACCAATTTCAAAGTCCTACCTTAGAACCAAGTAGTTAAGTCTTAGAAGGAACAAGAGGAAGAGAGTCAAGATTCATAGTTTGAGCCCAAAGAAGAAATTATGAATATTTGAGCCACATTACCCCTTCCTCAAGATCCTAAAGGTATTCTATCCTGGAGGAATCTCCAAGAATCCTCTCAAGACAAGAAAGAGGTCCTAGTTGAGAAGGCTAGAAATCAAGTTACAGCTAAGATGGAACCTTAATAAGATTATGATAAGATTTAAATGGTTGTTTCAAAGGATGAAACACTCATATGATAACTAAATTTACTTTATATTCAAGCATTCATATAATATTCCACCATACCCAAATCTTCAATTTGTAAGAGTACTCCCTTGGTTCCCAAGCAAACTCATGAGCATATCCATTTCCCTCCCATCATCTCCCTTATTGAAAAGGAGCTTGTTATATGGAATATAGATGAAGAAGTTGTAGTTGAAACCGAGTTTCAAGGAGAGTGTGATGATTCAAGTGTGCATGAAGAATAAATACTTATTGGCACTCCCCTTGGTGAGAGCAAAGATAATTTAATTTTTAGACGTGATGATGAGGTTGTATTGAAAGATAAAAGAGATATTAACATATTTCAATAGCTTCCTTTTGGTGTGATTGAGCATGAAGAATAAAAGTTAAATCCTTAATTTCATCTCCCTTGAATTAGGTGAGAGCATAGTGAAGACTTATTTGAAGCTTTGGAATCAAGATACTCACAAATCCCAAGTGATTATGAGTTGAGTAAGGAAATAAGAGGCAATTTTGGTAAACCAATCAACAAGATTAAGAGAGATAGTTTTAAAAATATACCTTTTCAAGAGGTAGCCTAACTAGATGATTATTATTTTTAAATTCTCAACATGGGTTATCATCCTCTCTCTCTATTTTCAAACCTTGGTGTACTTTTAGAAGACAATGAGGATCTCTTTTGGTCATTATTTCTCAAGGAATGATAAACTCTCTCTTTTAGAGACAAAAATGGACAAGTTAAAAGCATTCAAGAAGATATTGAGGTCTAGAAATGTTACTTCAATCAGTCATATGGAATTCATGATGCAACAGGTCTTACAAACTAATTATGATCATCTTAGAGATTATTGTCAAAGAAGAACAACTACAAAAGGTAAAGGTTGAAGCCCAAGACTAGTATGTGTTCATTGGAGATATATTTTCTGATTTAGACCTATTACAATATGTTTCAAATGTGTCATCATTTATAAATAAGACTCAACCAAGTAAGAGGTCAATCAAGTGTGATTTCATATGTCATTGCATACTTCATGAAATGATCCAAAAAACTTTTCTTTTGATCCTGGAGGAGGACTATTTTTTAGGTTAGTTATAATCATTTTTTATTTCCTCCAAGTGATGTTTATCACATTATCTTTCTTATTTTTTGTTTTTAATAAGTACTTAACTAGCACATGTGTCTTGTTAGTTTGTTTCATTGCTTTGTTGTCTTTTCATTTCTTGTCTTTGAGGAGAAAAACAACTATCATATATTAAGTCAATATTTGTGGTCATTGGTCAAATTATAATAATGGTTATTTCATAATGTTAGACTAATATTATGAGTCCAAGAGAGATGCCAATGTTCTATTTCATAAGCATAGCATGCATGCTTCCTAACTGAGTCACCAAAATGTTGACAATTTTGACCTCACAGGTCAAATTGCCACCCCCATAACTTGAAAATTTGATTTTAAATTTTAATACATTAAATATTCTAATTAATTCCTTTTTTTATTAGTTTCATCAGGTATATTAAGTGATTTTAGCAGTTGTAATACCAAAAAGGCTTATTTTGAGGCTATCTATACAATTCTCCAAGGTAAAATTGACCTCCAAGCATATTAAAGACATTATTTTTTCATGAAAAGGTCAATTCCATGGTTTGGAAGGGTTTTTAGGTTTTAAAATGTATAAAACTGACTTATCTCTCATATCGACCTCCTTAGCAGCTCTAGGAAGGCCAACGATATTTGATCAGTATAGGTAAGAGAGAAAGAGTTAGGTATAAAAATATTGATCAATGATAGGTACCCTAATGAAGTTAAATTTAGTGTAATTTTTTTTAGATTCATCCCCCCATATTCAGGAGTAATCACTAAGAGTGTAAGGGGGTCACTATATCCTAGTCATCCAGATAGGGTCCAGGTTTATCTCTATTTCTTCACTTAAAATATTGATGGATAAAAATGGTTATATGGGAATTATTTAAAAGTAAAATAATATATTTTTCATGGTATAATCATCAAATAATTTTACTTTATAAGGATTCTTTTGATAAGAAATCAGTTGCATGTATTGATTGTTAAGGATGGCAGTTTTCAAACATGTTTTATATGTCAGTTGAATGTATTCATTTTCAAGAATTTTCAAGTTCATGTTTCAGGTAAAATAAAAATCTTTCATGTAATTTTTTTCACATGAATTCATCGTTAAGAGGGTCTTTCTTGAGGTATCTTGAGTGAGATGAGTCCTTCCATAATGAATAACTATATGTTTAAGGAGATTATAATGTCTAGGAGTATCTCAGTGAGATCAACATGATCTTATTAGACAATTAATGAATAATATTGGTTGATTCATATCAATTTTAAATTTTATGTGATGTTTTAGAAGCCATACTCTCTTAAGACTATGCTCTCTTAAATTCTTAAAAGAGCACCTATAGGACTAATGAGCAGGCCAAAAGGACATAATGGAAAATGACATGAGCATAAGATTCATTAGGGAAGTGAGATAAATGTGGAAGAACATGAAATGACACCAAACATTCTCTAAGGGTTTTTTAATTTTCTAGTGGCACTCTTGGGAGAAAGAAATGCATTTTAAGCCTTATGTGCCTAAAAAACACAATCAAGTCTGTGTATCACTGTATTACCAACTTAAGAGACCTCCAAAGGACTTGTTATCTTCAAAAATATGTTTATGAGGTGTCAAGTTGAATTTTTATGGTGATCTAGGCCCCTTAATGAATGAAGATGGTCTAAGTGTCACCAAGATACATCAAAATCATAAAAAAATACCTTAAAACTAGTTTAACAAAAACTAAGGTAAGTTAACAATATATAAGGTAATGTTTGTGTTCTAGTTTCCATGCTTATCAAGTTCCTTGAATACTTATTAAATTATATGCAAGGTAAGTTGTCTCATTAAATTTTCTTGGATCATGTTTTCCCTATTATTAAGCATGCCATATGCTCTTCCTCTGTCCGTACAAGCTCCAAATATGCACCTATAGTAGTCAGTCTTGGAGTAGGCTATTTCAAGAAGCATCATCTTAGAAACATGGAAGTAGGTGGATTGAGTTTTAATTTTAAGATTTATAAATGAGTTTATTGATATTTTGGGCATCATTGGATTTAAGGTTTGTGAAATGGTTTTCTACACCTATCGAAGGACAAATAATCACCTACAACCATATATGTGAAAACATAGTCAAGATTTCATGTAATATGAACTTGTGAGGAGAGAAGGTACAATGAAATGATTATGGATGGATGAATTGAGCATAAAATGGCTTCATTTAGGACCAAAAAGAGGTTAGTACCAACGAAATCAAAGTGACTTATAGACCTCTACAGTCACAGTCAATTAAGGTGGAATGTGTCTGATTAATGTATGAGGAAAGTTGTGTTAGAGGAAGAAGTTTAGTTATTACACCTTATTGAGGTTTTAGGAAGAATTATAAGTATATGTATCAATATTCAAGGGAAATAACATATTCGAGGCTACAATTCTCTCCAAATTCTTCCCTCAAGTAAAAAAACTCCAAGATATCACCTACAACTAGCTTGTAGGCCAAATTAAGTTATAAGGATAGTGAAGGAAGATGAAGGAGTGAAATGATGAGGTTGAGGTTTAAATGTTAAGTCAATTCATATGAGTTGTGAAAGATAAGTATAATATAATTAAGATTATTAGTAAGGTGAAACCTATAAAAGAGAAAACATAGGCCTAGTACACCTAAAATCAATTAAGGTATAGTCAGCTTATGTATTGAGTAAATGTTGAGACTTGTGAGACGATGCAGTGATGGGTTTGTGGATGATTTTAAAAGATAAAAAGAGGTTTTAAATAAAATTCATAGACCTGAACAAGGTATTATTTAATCTAATCCCTCCATATGAGCCAAGGGTAGAAAACACACACCTATAGTTAATAGCCACCTATAGATAGTCCTTACAAAGGATGAGAACATGGATAGGGGTCATAGATGTGATGGTAGTAAGTTATTGTATATATGAAGTTTAAATATAAATGAACTCTATTATTTTTTAATGGAATCCATTTTCATTAAAAGTGTCTTTGAAGATCATATCCACAAGAACAAAACTCAGTCTATTAACACGGTCTTTAGGGACCTACATGCCCACTCACAAACTAAGTGAGAAAAGCATGTTTTTCACTAAATTTTTTCATAATGGTAATGAAGAGGGAGTTTTGATGATATTATGAACACATGCATCAATTATTTGATCCACCTCAAAGGGAGACAGGCTCGGTTTATAGACCTCTAGGGTCAATATACATGGTTTGCATAAAAACCCTCAATGGTGAGAAGAACAAGTATTTGGACCTGTTTGAAAGGTCATTGCTATGAAATATCATGTTAAGTAATTTTATAGGTCATTTATTTTTTTTAAGAACTTTGTTTGGTATAAAAGTGAGTTTTAAGGTTTGAAGACCCAAAATAAACCTCCTCGACCTTCACACATAATCACCTCAACTCGAGAGGTATATTTGAAGAGGATAAATCTTGTTGTAGAAGTATAATGGTAACTTAAAGTTATATTATATGTTTTAGGAGGTCCAATTATTCAAACATATGTATTTGATTCATCCATTTGGGCTTGAAACTACATGAATAATCATCAAAAGGTGACAAAACCCTATTTTACTTGAGAAGGAGCTTGAAGAGGTCACTTTTTTTTCTTAGATATTGAATGAGGGTTTTCATGGGAAATAAATCCAATAGGAGATGTTTTTGGGGTCCCCCTATTAAAAATTCTTGGCATTGGCTTTTGGAATGGACCCTTATCCTTTATAAACCATTTTTAAGAACTTAAACCTCTCAAAACCCTCCTTAAACTCTTCAATTGACTCAATTGGAGATATATTATTCTTAATAAATAAAAATGATATGATTTTATTTAAAAATGGTCTTGATTATATTCAAAAATATCCTAAGCTTCACTTCTAGGTGTTTGTTCATAGGTGCAGGTATAATACCATATGGTACAAGGAAAAATAAGTAGTTTTTAGCTTGTTTATGAGGGTATAGGTAGTGGAATGATCTCAAAAAAATTTGAAGATGTTTATGGAGACTTTATATAGGTTTAATTATCATTAAAAAGTTTTTTCGGGTCTCTAAAAGAGTTACATATCCCCTTCAAGTTGGCCACTAGCTCAACAGATCAGAGAACTCAGTTTAACAAGCTCAAAATCAATGGTGAAGGATTGAAAGTGCAATAAAGGACTTCAATATCAAGGTATGAGTTGTGTTAAGGTGTTATAGGTATTAAAAATTCATTTTTAGTCACCAAAACTTTCAATTTTCTTACAAAATATCTCAAACTACCCTTTAAGCACACAAAAACATATAGGCTTGTGAATGGCCATTTCATGGTTTGACCTTCTACACAATGTACCAAAAATTAAAATTTTTCATGGAGGATTATATTAGGCCATGTAAGTGAATAAAACAATTTTGGAAAGTTTCATATGTGTGGGTGATCATTTGGACCAAATTTATCTTTCTAAGCCTAAGAGGTCTAATTAGGCTTAATTGGAAAGAGAAATGATAGAAAAGGGATACTTTCACTTGGATTTGGCTCATGAAATTTTTTATGAAGATGTAAGGGGATAAATGGAAATAAAAAAGTGGTCTATTTTCAAAGGTGATCTATACATTCTTCTAGACAAGGAGCTTTACTAGTTTTCAGGGTTATAAGGAATGAGTGAAAAAACATGCTATATGAGCAAAGTTACACATTCTGGAGGGTTTGATGGCTCAAATTTAATTTTTTTAGGTCTAAATATATGTTTATAATTCATACATGGAATTTTTTTAGGTCTAAATTTATGTTTATAATTCATACATGGAATATATTTTCCCGATTCAAAGTGAAACCCAATTTTCTCTCTCCAACACCACTTTTGCATAAGGAAGAGTTAAGTGATGAAAGCACTAAATGGATGCATAAAAGTTATTCAAAGGGATTTATTGATTTTTGTCTCTCCATGTTATTCCTAATAAATTATTAATAAGTCAATTTAATTTTTAAAATACATTCAAGGGGTTGAAAAGGTGTCTAGGACTCCTAATAAGACCCTCCTTCCTTCTAACACCTAGTCAAAGAGGAAAAAGTCAAAGAAATTGAAAAATTATTATAAAAACCCAATAAAGATGGAGAGATATCATAAATCATTGGATAAGGTTTCAATTGAGATAGTAATGAAGATTTGACTAAGACTTTTAAGGCATATTTTCAAGGAGGTGGCTTCTTCACCAAAAATATAAGTTTATGTAAATAAAGATCTACGAGATTGTATGGGTCAAAGAATAGAAATGAATGATAATGATTATTTAAACCTTATAAAAAATTATACCTCAAAATCTATGCCATTTTCAAATGTTGGATGAGATATAATCAAGGAACTACTATGTTGGAGTTGGGGAAGGACCTAGTGAATGCCTCATCTCCTAGTTTTTAGGATTTTACTTTGTCTCTCTCTCCTTTCTCATTTTTATCTATATGTAATCCTATTTTTGGAATTTGATAGAGTCCTTAACCTTATTTGTGTCAATACCATGATCATAAAAACACTTTTACTTACCTCTTTTGAATTAATAAGACTAAATTTATACCTCCTCAATGCTTGTGATTAGTGTATGTTCATGGTTAGTTAATGAATGATAGTGATAATGAATGATTCCTTTAATTTTGTTCTCTACTCTTTAAATATTTATAGGTGTTAGTTCATCATTAAATATTTCATAGTGTACTTGAATAATCTTATATGTATGGCAAGTGTGAGCTTTCTTTAGTATCTTTGAGAGACCTAATGATCAAATACCTTAGATCATGCATCATACATTCATTTGAGAAGTACAATTAGGTCCATGTATCTATTCATCCTTCTTAGTATATATTAGACAAGTGGAGGATATATTTTGGTGTATCACCTTATCTAGATATGTTTTCCTTTCAATTTATCTTCTTCTCTTATACCTTGCAATATGGTAGTGTAGAGTAGAGATATTAGCTGATACATCAAGGGGAGATAACCCTTAAAATCTAGATATTCGATCCATATATTAGGCTACCCATAGCCTATGATTGTTTCCATGTTGCTTTAGACTATGAAGGCTTGAAACTACATTCACAAGGGTAAAAGTCTAGTAGATAAAATATATATAAGATAGAACTAAGGACATACTCCCTTGCCCTAGATGATGATAATCTAAAATATAATAAAGATAAGGTATTACAATGTTTCAGAGATAGTTTTGGAATAACTACTTGATCATGCATAGATTTTGAAAGCTATATTGGAAATAAAAAACACATCAGTTGTTTAATCCTCCAATCCCACATATACTAATATTTTTACACCTACTACGAGGTTAACTCAGACTCTAAAACAACTTGATACAACTCTCCAAACCTCACAAGTGGCATAACCTCATATGGATAGTACACATCCCTCCTCTTTAGATGTAAAATCCCTTCACATGTTCTTCTATAAATCCCAACACATGTTCTTCAACAAATATCTATATTCTAAGGTGTTACATCTTTAATAGGGTGATACTAGACCATCTTATGCCTTGGATTCTCATATACTCCTACATACACCTTTGGCATAGCATATAGCAGCAAATACTTTACCCCCTAGATTTATAGCACCCAAGATTATTCTGTATGATGGTAAGGATGACCTAGAGTATCATCTCCACACTTTTCACATAATATGTTTGGACTACGTGTGCAATCATTGGCTCATAACTAAAATTTTCCCTCATAGTTTAAAGGACTATGCATTAAAATGGTTCTATGATCTTCTTAATATGTCCATCATAGCATTTAATCCACTAGTAGATATGTTTTTAGTACACTTTTAAATCAATATTAGTGACAAGGTTTCATATTCTCAAGTTACACAATTCAAACAAAAATCCAATTAGCCAATAGCTAAATATGTCTTGAGATATAAAACTATATTGGCAAAGATGAATAGCCCCATGTCAGATAGAGAACTCTAGGACATATTCAAGAAAAGTTTATTACTATCATTATAAGAATCAATAGTATTCAAAAAGTTTCCATCATTCACATATGTATGCCATACAATGAAAGAACTGGAGGTCAAACTTCTCTCCATAGGAAAATTAAAGTAAATAAATGGATCATATTTAACTAATAAGAGTTCTAATAAGCCCCCAGATAAGGTGAGGACCATTGAAAATAAGAAAAATCAAAAGATAATGGTTAATATAGCCTCAAATCTAACTCCTCACATGGTTTTATTAGCTCCTCCAAGGAGACCTTTCATAAATCTTGAATTTCCAATGCATGTTCTTCAATAAATCTTGGAATGCAACGTCATATATCCCCTCCCATCAAAGAGGTTGATATGACTAGGCCTCGTCCAAATATTTATGATGCCAATGCATTATATGATTATCATAGGGTACTAGGTCATACTATAAATAGATGCATCAACTTATGACATATGATACAAGATTTGATAGATGCTAACATCATTGATGTTGGAACTCCTACAGAGGCTCCTAAAGGATAACCAATGGAAGTAAAAACATTAAAAATATTTTCAAATCTATTTCTAAAGCATATAAATAATGAGATAGAAAGCACTTCAAGTGTTCATTGTACTTATCAAGCACATCCACCACCAACATCCTATCATACTCATATGATGGATACACACCCTCTCAATAATATCATTGGTGTGTATCGTACTACATTTCTAGCTAAACCTCTCATCACTTTATTAGAGAAGGAGATCATATATGATGACTTAGATTTATATGCACTCTTTATATGAGCTTACATTGATAATAATCTTATTTAGAGTATCATGGCTAAAAATGGGTCAAGCATTAATGTGTCCTATTACATTTCTTTAGCACTTGGGTTATTTAGATTAGGATATTTCTCAAATAGATACAATTATTTATGTCTTTAGTGGCCATGTTCAGAGATCCATCAGGGAGTTAATAATTCCATTATAGGTTGGTCTTGCACATGTGGCCACTATATTCTTAGTGGTTCATATTTCTAGCATAGGTAACATGTTGTTGGGTAGGCCTTGGATACTATAGATTTGATCCATTCATCCACTGTACATAGATTTATTAAGTATATACATGCTAATTAATTAGTTACAATTTAGGCTCTTACATATGAGTATCCCTTACCTATTTCATAGTTAGTTACATAATAGACACCAATTATAGCTTCAAACATAATTTCTATTATCACACCTCTAATATTAGTTGAGCTACCAATGCAGGTGAGATCTACTCCTAGAGCATCAACACATACACATAGTCTCCCATAAAGACATATATAGGAGATACACCTATGTTAGAGATATTTAGTGGATTATAGAGATCCTATTTATACCCCATTATCATCTAGATTAGTGTTAAAACATATATCACCCACACTAGTCATAACTTCTTCTACCAGATGACTCCTTAATGACCCCACCGTTCATAGGCCTATTCAATTAGCTCTATAGATTCATATCCTTACTCCATAGATAATTTTAGATATAGTTTACTTAATAAATTTGGTTCACAGTGTTGGAAATATTATCATTGATGTCAAAAGTCTAGCAATATATCATTTAATGTCTAAAGGTGTTTTTAATGTTCATATCTTGGCTAAAGTGTGTTAACATTAATTAAATATTAACAAATATATTTTTCATTGCATAAATACAAAAGAGGGCCCATGAGGAAGTTAAAGAGTTACCAAATAAAGACAAAAGAGGGAAATGATGCATTTTCCCATGAAGAGTCACCTTGAGGAATTCAAAGAGTCACCAGATAAAGACAAAAGAGGGAAATGACACATTTTCCCATGAATGATCACTTTGAGGAATTCTAAGGGTCATGAAAGACAATTTTGGCACCATTTTTTATGTGAATTGAAATGTCTCAAAGGGTGAATGCCAAAGGTCATTTAGAAGGCTATAAAAGGAGGCTTGGGAAGCCATTTTGATGTAATGGAAGTGAATGATTTTGTCTAGCTAAGAAGAGTAGAGGAGAGCAGAGAAAAGAGAAGAGATATAGTAGTGTTCTATAATTTGTTGAGAAAGAAACATTAAGAGATAATGGTGTTTTATACACAAGAGGGGTTGGTTCTCTTATAAGTGGGTGCTCACAAATCATTGTTATGTTGGTACTCAGCAAAGGGGTTTGTGCTCAACAAAGGGGTTGGTGATCTTACAAGTTGGTGCTTGAAAACATTGTAAAATTTATTTGGTTATAATTTTTATACTTGAGATCATTCTTTGTGGTTTTTTCCACTTTTGGTTTCCATGTAAAATCTGGTCTCTCTCTCTCTCTTATGTGGTGCATGTTATTGATTTTAGTTTTATTGCATATCTTGAATGTGTGACTAAGTGTTTAAATTAAAATAATTTGATTAAGTAAAATATATATGATATACTATAAATTAGTAAATCCCATGCTTAACAATTGGTATCAGAGCAGGTTCCTTTGAAAAAAGTTAAATAGCTTGAAGATAGATCAGGGAAAACATGATGGCCAAGTAGATAAACAAGGATAATCAAGAGTTGAAATATATGGTAGAGGCTCTTAAGGAATGTGTGTATATATTGTATTCTAAGTTGGATATAGAAGCAAAATAAGATAAGATGCTTATTTAGGATCTTAAGAATAAGCTAGAGGTTGCATATTCAAGTTTGAAATCAAGAGAAGATGAGTGTAATTAGTTGAAGGTTGAGTTAGGTTCTTTGAAGGATAATCATGAGTGGATCATAATCAAGGTTGAGAAATATCATGAAATATCAGTCCTAGGTGAGAAGGATGCAAGTTTTAAAGTCAAATTAAAGAAGCCAATTAGGCAGCCCAATGCCTTTAGGTTTTCCAATTCTTTTCATGGCCATTGTTTTGTTTATCATCATGTTGGTAATAGGTCAAGAGAATATTTGAGGAAAATAAATTAGTAAAAGAGAGATTTAAGTCATCTTCAGGTAAAAGATATGATAAATGTTGTTTGCTTTTGTTGTCATAAGGTTGGCTAATTGCTAAATTATGTCCAAATGGAATAAAGAGATCCTCAAGGTATGTCAAAGGATAAGAAGTCCCTAAAAGGTATGAGAAGGGCCAAACTTAGGTTCGGAGAGCTAAGATAATAAATGTTGATTAGGTTGAGTATAATAGTGATAATAGATTACTTGCTATAGTGGAGAAAGAATCAGATAAGAAGGACTCTGTGGATCTCTTGTTATCAGGAAAGATAGTGAATAATAGTCCTAAACAACCTATTGATCAAAGAGGGTCTCTTTTTACATTTTATTATGAGCCTTATCAAGATAATATAGTTGAAATAGTTGAGAAGATGAATAACATATGGATGTTAAAGTTAGTGACTCAAATAAGTTAGACATGCCTAAACAAATTCTAAGAGAAAGAAATCAGTCTTATGGATGCAAGAAGATCAAGGAAGTGACAGAGGAGATGTGGGAATATCTTGAGTTCATTTTGTTCTAGAACCCTTTATGTGGGGTGTCTATTCTAGGATTCAAGGAGATAATTTACAAAAAAAATTGATGCATGGTGGATGTTTTTGGGTCTTGTTTGTGTTGCATGACAAGAAAGTCATGAAGGTGAGTTGATAAAATAATTTGTATATTAGTAAAGGGGGAGCTAAGTGTTAGCTCTAGGATAGACTCTTTTACATTAATGTGAAAGGGGGATAAATATAAGAACATGTTTAGAAAATAGGATGCTATAGTAAGGTGGAGTTACTATATGTTTTCAGTTGATACATTTTGAATTTTGTGAAAGTCCCAATTTTAGGTTGACATGTGTCGTATAGGTTTTTAGTATGTTGTAGTTTTAGTTTGAGGTTGCCATCAATAACAAAGGGGGAGATTTTTGGAAACATTTTCATTGGTGTCAAAAGTCTATAAATATAGCATTTAATGTCTAAAGGTGTTTTTAATGTTCATATCTTGACTAAAGTTTGTTAATATTAATTAAATATTAACTAATATATTTTTGGTTGCATAAAGACAAAAGAGGGCCCATGAAGAAGTCAAAGAGTCACTAAGTAAAGAAAAAAGAGGGAAAGGATGCATTTTACCATGAAGGGTCACCAGATAAAGACAAAAGAGGGAAAGGATGCATTTTTCTATGAAGGGTCACCTTGAGGAATTTAGAGGGTCATGCAAAACAAGTTTGGCACCATTTTATATGTGAATTGAGAGGTCTCAAAGGGTGAATGAAAAAGGTCATTTGGAAGGCTATAGAAGGAGGCTTGGGAAGCCATTTTGATGTAATAGAAGCATATAATTTTATCTAGTTGAGAAGAGCAAAGGAGAGTAGAGAAAAGAAAAGAGATATAGTAGTGTGCTATCATTTATTAAGAAAGCAACATTGAGAGATAGTGGCTTTTTATACACAAGAGGGGTTGGTGCTCTTGTTGGTGGGTGCTCACAAATCATTATTGTGTTGGTACTCAACAAAGGGGTTTGTTCTCATATAAGTTGGTGCTTATGAACATTGAAAACTTGAGTTGGTGTTCATTTATATACCTAAGATTATTCTCTATTATTTTTCCCACTTTATCTTTCCATGTAAAATCTACTCTCTCTCTCTCTCTCTCTCTCTCTCTTGTGGTGCATGTTATTGCTTTCAATTTTATTGCATATCTTGAATGTGTGACTAAGTGGTTAAAGTAAAAGAATTTGATTAAGTAAAAGATATATGATATACTATGAATCAGTATATCCCATGCTTAACACATAGATCTTAGATACCTCCTTACATAACATGTGCAATCACTCTTGCCTTATTTGATATAGGACACCTTGATAGTGAGACTCATCAGTTAGTATGTTCATAGTTACTTGTAAATAGTTTTTCTTACCTTGATCCTTGTATATAGTTTAATTTTCATGCTTCTTATATATAGCTTATACTCAGAAAACACAAAAGCAATATAATATTTACAAAACTATAAAAAAATAAAGTATTTGCTTAAAAAATAAAAAAATTAGACTATATGCATCTCCATATTTACATTACTTATATTTACTAGATACTAATATGTTATCTATGCTAGTACAGTCAGTTTTATCATATATACATCCTTCACATTTTCTCTTCAAGTGTTTTCAAATCACTATAGGACTCAAGTCTTCCACATAGATCCAAATTTGCTACTATATACCCATTGGGGGCACATACATAGATACACATATACATTCACCAATTTGGGCATAATACTACACAACTTTGAGTTTTCTAGGTTATATATTTTTATAATCCATATCATAGATTTAACATTGATTATATATTGATATTGATAATTCTATACTACACATATTTTTTGTTGACTACTACTACTAAACTCAACTTTTGTAAAACTTTTCTCTTACATGGATTTGTACCACATGCTTATGCATACTTCATTTATATATTTATTAGTTTATATTTTATAGCATCTCTTTGACTCTACATCTATTTGAGGGAATTTTAATATGTCATTATTTTATGGATCTAAGCCAATTTATTTCATTATGTATATGCTCTAGACATGTGTCCATATCTTTGTGCATGATTCTTGATTATGTATGTAGACATTTGAACATGTCATTCCATGTGGTTATAAGCCAACCTTGCTTACTCTTTACATATGTGGACATTTGAACACATCTTTGTATGCTTTCTGTTCCTCAGACTTAGTGACATGTTCCCATGTCCCTTATATTGTGTCCCCTTAGCTTACTTTGTGTGCCTCATGTGTTTGTATGTATGATTTCATATATGTGTCATGGCCATGACACTTATCTCTTACTTGTTACACTCACATCTAGTTTTCAATGTCATGAGGGACCTCATGTATCTCCCCTTCCTCCTTGGGTGCCTTGATGGACATCATGCCCCATCCCCCTAGATATTTACTCAGATTATATCTAGATTTTTTGTTCATATACATGCTTACATTATTATATATATCTTGACAACCTTGTGAATGATAGATCTAACATACATCATACATTAATAACTTATTATTAGATTATTTTAACATTCTGATGTCATGTATACACACTATATTAGTTTATCACACATATATCATATGTTTTCAATCTAACACACAAGATGTATATCTTTTATTTTAAGGATAATTATTATAGAGGTTTAACAAACCCCCTCAAAATAAGGGGCATTCATAGGGGTTTTTCATAGAGATCAGGTCATCCTAATGAACTAAGAACATAGTTTTTAGAATGAAGACATAGAATATAGAACTCAAATTCAAGAAAACACAGTGAAAAATTATCACATACAAATCATTTTTAATTTTGCACATAAATAATAGAGTTGGTCAATAACATGATATATAGGAAACTAGCACAATGATATATTGACCAAGGGACCATGTTGCTATATAGTATCCCCCAAAATTAAAAAAATTTATATAATTTATAAAAAAGTACAATAGGTACAGTCTAGGTTTGTATAGTCTTAGTCATATATTATCAAATATGCTTAGTTTATGCTTAGTTATACATAGAATTACACATGTTTTCTTAGATTAGGGGCATCTTGCATAGCATGATTACTCCCATTTTAGTTTTATATACTCAAACATAGATTATTATGACCAATCTAGAATCCATATGTATAAATATCAGATTTAAGGGCATGTGCACAACACATTATTCTAATATGTTTAGTTAGACATCAATACTCTAAGATGTAATGAAAACTCCATGTATTTTTATATGTTATTACTCTAGACACCATTTGCACTAGGTTTTACACTAGATTGATTCTTTACTTCATTTTTAGATGTTGACATTATCGAGTAGTCCCTAAACTATTTTCTTAAGTGCTTTACTGGTCCCTAAGTTATTTTACATTTTAAATTTTTTGAGTGGACCCAGAGTCATCCTACATAGTTTTAGTTACATCACACAACTTTAGATACATTGTTAAAATTCAGCTTAAATGCATCTACTACACATGGGTAGGTAATGATGGAGTCATAGCCTACTTGAGTTCTTGAGCCACCTACATAGGAGGGTTGGATAAACCATCTGTCTAGTCCAAATTATTCATATATTATGATCTATCAAGAAAGTATGGACATTGATGGAGTCAAGGCTAGATTGAGTTATTAAGCCACCCAAACATGAGGATTGAGTAATCCATTAGCTAAGTCTAATTTATTCAATATTTGATCACCAAATACAAATACACACAAGATGTCACCAAGTTTTAGCATTGGTTCACATACCCAATGAGGTGTATTCATTCCTTTCCTCTCTCTCTCTCTCTCTCTTATATCTTTACTCAATTTTGTCTTTTTTTATGCTTCTTAAGTAAGGAATAATCCATTCATGTTTCATTTGTAGGACACCTAATGGATAATGCTTTATAGAATCAGACCTAGATTCATAGGTCTCACCTCTTAAGTAAATCTAGGTGCATTTATTTTCCTTTATCCTAATCATTTCACTTTGTTGCATTTATAGAATAAAGGGGGGATAAATTTAGTCATTTTGAGTGAAACAAGTGTCAATTGAGACCACTTTATCCTTAACTTGGCCCTAGACCTATATTAGGGCCTCTTGTGATCCTTTTATAGATTTTGTGTAGGTCCAACACATTCCCAAACATACAAAAAGTAGCATTAACCCATCCCCTAGGCAACGAAGCCCCTTGTTCACAATCTTCCATCACTTAGACATTAGTGTAGCCCTTTGGACACTAATACATTATGTTATTAACCTAAGAACCATACTATTGTCATTTAGCTCCTTAATCCCCCAACACATATATTTTCATTCCTTAAATCACTCCTAGGTTTTTATTAGACCTATTTTACCTATTGACAAGCACCATAATGCTATATATACACCACTTTCATTAACTTATCTAGTAGATGGAAATTAGATGTAAATACTCATAAACAAACTTAGAAATAGTGGTGTAATTCAAGGTCATTTATCTCTATTCTACCTTAATTCTACATACACCCATCTATAGTGTCCCAAATCTTAGATTACTTATATTTCTAGTTTCAAGTCACACTCAAATCACTCAAACTAACACTCATACTAGCATTCACTTGTACTTACACCAACACTTAGATTGGAAAATTACATTAGGCTTGATCCCCTTTCAAGGTATTAGTATGTAAACAATGCTCAACACATGGGGTGTTGAGGTCACACCCAACCTACCTTGCTAACACCACTCTTTTGTACATTTGATGCTCAAATACCCTAAAAAACATAGAGGCCTAAGGTTTGGCATTTAAATAAGTCAAAATAGGAAACCAACATCTTTACATGGGTATAGACTCCACAAAATAAGGTGAAGGTACACCTAGAAGGTCACTATCCCTAATTTCAAAAGGACACCATGGAACCCCAAGGGACAATAATATAGTGTACTACTATCTAGAGAACAACACTATTATCTAAGAGGGTTTATAACTCCTAGTTCTTGTTCATGACACCTTACATAGTTCCTACACTAGGTTTTAGCATATCTTTAATTTTTCTCAATCAATTTCCAATTAAGTACATCTCTTGTAGTTCATTTTATATTTATAGAATAATTAGAAAAGTCAACTATTATATAAATCAATGGTTTTAATTATTTCATATTCATTCCCTAATTTATTATTCCATAACTTTAGAAAACTAGGGAATTAAATTCCATAATCCCCTTAAAAGTTAAATCAATTGTCTACCTTCTAATAATTCTCTTGCCACATACTCCTTAGCCAATTTCTGACCTCTCTTTCTTGGTGGACCCCAATTTGGTTCAAGGAGAGAACCTTGAGATTGATAAATCATCAAAGTTTCATGTGAGTTTAAGTCCTCCTATGAAACTTCTTTCTGCACCTTTGAAAAATGCTCAAGATCATCTAGACCAAAACCTTTCTCAGGTTGTTCTTTTCTTAGATAATTAGATAAAATCAAATCCAAGGCCTCCTAAGGGGGCATTGAAGAAGAGATTTGATCACTTACGACTATTACAAAATGAAATCACAAAATTTTAGCATTGAAGAAAGAGATAACTCTACCTCTTTATCTAATTTATCTAATAAGGCCTCTATTTCCAAAAATAAATAAATTATGACCTCATTGGACCTTTATTTGTTTCCTTAGCTGGTTCTTATTCTTTATCCATTTATCATAATTCCCCATTATTTTCATCAATTTTGAGGTTTGATCTAGTAAAACCTCCTTTTTCTTCCTAAATTAGGCCTCTTTTTCATTTTTATGGACCCAAAACTTCTCATTGTTATGTTTAAATAAGGATCCATAGGTTCCAAAGGCTATCTTCCAAACCTGATTCATTGAAACCATTTTGGAGGCTAAGCCTAGATAAAATTTCTTACAATTTTTTTGATTATGACCTAAACATCTACACTTGAAACATTTGAAAGGAATTTTATCAATATCAAAGAAATACTTCCAAGATCTCCCTTGTGTTTTTATGAGGAAACTTTTAGGAATTTATAAGTCAATATCCAAAAAACCATAACCCTTACAAAGAAGGCCAAAACACCCTCTTCTAAAAAAGGATCGATCTCAATGAAATCCCCTAAAATTTTATTAAGAGATTTAATATAATCTTGGCCCTAATATTCTATAGGAAGCCCATAAAAATGGATCCATATAGGGAATCTTCCATTTTGGGTTAAAATAATGTCAAAATTGGGCTATCAACACTAAAGACAAAGACCAGTGCCTCCCAAAGATGAGAAAGGGTGATTTAAAATATCTTCCTTTGCCTCCAAATAAAAGAAAATAATAATGATAAGCCTTTGGGTAGGAATATTACCTTTGTTTCATGACCTGAATGTTTCTTAACTAATGATTCAACCTCTCCTATCATTAACTACGTACCAATTAGGGCACAATATTCCATCACTAATATGTTATGTGAAAAAGGCTCCAAATCCCAAACCAAATATTAGCATGATTGATTTAAAGTCCATATGAAGACTAATAAGCAACTAAATTTAGATTGAGCATGTCAGCGTATTCAATCCATCTAAAATATCCTTTCTATCTTCTACCATTTGGGATACTATTGGCATTAAATGCCACATGCACCCATACTTCAAAAACTTAATTGGTGAAGAATCTACCTAGACCTGTTATGCCTATGCTCGATCACTACTACATGTTCCTTCATCATTCAAAATAAATTCAAACCCTATCTAGTCCTTGGTATCTTGAATCTCTTATGCTAGGCCATGATGATCATCTTTGGGGGAACGATGGTCAACACCTAGACAAAAGGAAAGCACTTCCTTCTGATTCTTACCTCAATCATGCACCATTAGAGCCCTTTAACTTCATTCAATAATTTTATTTTTTTATTTAGTATTTTAATAGTGCATTAAATTTCTATAATTTAGTGTATTTTTCAATAGATTTCTAATTAAGTATGGACAAAAGACCTAGCCCTTATACCTTTAGTTTCATTGGTCCCATGGACTATGCTACTATTTAGGAAGTTGGGATAAATTCCTACTAAGTTTGAGTAGAATTTTATTACCATATTTGTAATATCCCTCATGTGGAAGCTCCTTTCCTAATTGATTAAGTGTGCTTGTCTTGCATAGTGACCCTTTGGGTATTTATAAATTCAAAATTTCTTTCCCTCTTTTGTTTGAATCCCTCATTTGGTTAAAAAACATAGAATATTTTAATTACTTTAATTTTTTAATCAATAAATCTAAAATTTTAATCAAATTAAATTGAGTGGAATCATAATATTATTTTAATGGAGTAATTATGCATAATGTCTTTAAGAAGGCTAGGAAATTTATTGGGTAGGCCCTGGCATAGGGTAGGTTGTATAATTTATGGATAATAGAATTGGTCTTGTAAGACAATTTATTGAGAGATATAAGAGAGGTATGTTATTATACAAGGCCTTTTTGATATTGTAATGAAAATTACAAGAGTGTGTTATTTATAAAAGTAACCCACATGTTACTTGTAAGAAAGTACTTTTGTGTGTAATAAAAACTATGGGCCTTGTATGACATGAAATGACCCATGTAAGAGATGGTACCCTCTCTATTTAATGAGTTTGTAGAATTTTTTGTGAAATGATTTCATTAAAATATATTTTTATTACCAACTCTTGGCTATTTTTATTATCAAATCTTGGCCATTTTTGGGTTGTTCATTTTGGTGGTAGGAAGATATTGTTAAGTGGAGGTTATTGTAGGAAGGAGCTTGGGAGGAGATTATTAGAGTCTTAGAACCTTGAGAACTTGTGGCATGCATAAAAGATGGTGGAGAAGAGGTAGCCATTATTTATCACATTTTGTGTAGGGAAAGAATTACTATTATTAATTATTAAGTAAAAAATGTGGAGTTAATATTAATGAACAATAATTAATAAATAAAAAACTAGATCAGAGGTATGGTTGTGGGTATAAACCCTTTGCTCTCTCACATCTCTCTCTTCTCTCTTTAATAAAAATTAGAAAAAATTAATATAATATCAAAAATAATCTCTCTATTAAAATATATAAAATGGTGTACAATGAAAAGGAGGAGTTCCCCTCACCCCCCTCTCCTCTTAGTATTGAGCCAATCTCATTTCATTTAACAATGTTTTATTACATTTTTTTTTTCTTATTTTTCCATGCATTTTAAAACTTTAAAGAAATGAATATTATATTTCACATTGTTTAATTAACACATTTATTTCAATTTAATTGAAAAAAGAAAAAGAAAAAATTCTAGTTGCAAATTACTAAATTATGTTCATATAATAGAGATACATTAATAAAATAATTATCTTTATTTTTTATCCTACATAGGGATAAATTGAATGTATACATTTATACTTAAATACTTATTGAAATATTTTTTTAATGTGCTTATACAATGAATAAACAAATGATAAATAAATAAGAGCAAAACCAAAGTAAATCAGTGTATTTATGGATATTAGTAATACAAGATTTAAAATAATAATAATAATTAAAATAAATAAAATAAATAAAATAAATAAAATATAAGGATGGAGCTTCAAGGACTACACATTAGAAATAATTTGATGCAATGCCCATTTTTTAAATCCTAATTAATATTAAAAAAAAGATTTTTTTTTGAAAATCTATAGTTTATTTTTCACATTCTTTGATTAAGCCTATACTGTTAGGTTTAAATGGTTTTGCTCAATCACTAAGATTTTGTTAAACAAACCAAAAAAAAATCAATAACTCAAACTCGATTAATTGAAATATTTTTAATAGGCTTTAAATACATGTCATTACCAAAAATTTAATTAAATTACATCTATAATAAACCTAGATAAAAACAATAATTAATCAAACTTATTTAATATGTTTAATTAGTGAGCTAATAAATTTATATAAAGTAATTAATATTGTTTAATTTAATAATTTAATAGGAAATATTTTAATTTTATTTCTAATAATCTATTCAAATAATCTTGTATGAAGTAGAGTAGGTGTTTCTGGCCATAAATTCATAGAAAATGAGAGGTCTGATAGCGTCATCTCACCTGCAATTGTTTAGGAGTCCACTTGCCTATTTTCCATTTCTGTGGCCACCTTAAGACACTTCCTCATCTATTTTGGTATTGGCCCAAAGCTAAAAGGGTCTAGACTTGGATCCATGATCTCGTCAAGACTTTCTAGCCTAAATTATTCCTTTGGTAGCACATCATCCTTGGAGATAAAACCATGATGCCCTTCAAATACACACAAGTCTGGCATACTTTCAGAGTGGAGATTATTTTTTGGATTTGGAAAGAAAGAAATAATTATATGTTTAATCATACTGCTACTGATTATAATGTTTATGCTTTAAATAAGTCCTCTATCATCTCTAATGTTCTTTTACAAATTCAATTTCAAACTAATAAAGTGGCTAAGGAGCTTGGGCACCTTCATGATCTTCTCTCCCACTAAGGAGATGTTCCTTGTGTAATAGATCAGGTTCTTCCATCTATAGATAGGGATCCTAGACTGGAGGATAGAGTGGATTTGACACCTCATGGTGGGCATCATCATAGCCATTCTCAGAATCCCTCTCACAATGATACCTTGTATCAGTGCATGACCCCTCCTAAGGAGTAGTAAGGGTGGAATCCACCACCTCCTTCTCTTATTAGGAAGGATGTTTGGGACACTCCTCCTCATCTGCACCTAGAGGTTGATCAGATGTGCTGGATAATTTCCCCAAGCTCTTTTTAGGCATTTTTCTCACTTAGACACAAGAAGAAGATGACATGGACATTTCTTAAGCTACCAATTGGGAGCCCATTCTATATGTCAATGACTTGCCTAGCTCGGGATAGGGTCCATATGATATGGATCCACCACCTCCTAGCCTTGCTCTTGCTACTTAAAGTTCTTTTTTATATGTGACTTGTTCCTAGGCTTTGCCTAGTTATTTGTGATACTTTTGTTTATGGTTCATAGGCCCTGCCTAGTGTGACTACATGTCATGCTCTCATACCTCCTATATTTTTTTTTGAATTATTTGTATATTTTTGTTAAGTTAATATATGGATATATTTCATTTAAAAAAAAAAAAGACCCTGTATAAAAATTTAGGTGGAAAAGAATTATTTAATTTATAAAAAGGTTTTACTCAGCAAGTTGGTCAAATAAATTAAAGTAATTAAATCCAACTTAATTTACCCACAAGTAAATAAATTCCTAACACTCATTTACAGATTATTAATTTCTAGTAAAAAATAAATAACACCCTTTAAGGGTAAGAAGAAAATAATTTATTTAATAAGTGGTCGAATTAAATAAGTAAAATCAATTACAATAAAATAAAGTCAAAGTCTTTTCCCACTTATAAGTGGAAGAATAAATCAGAATCATAGGATTGAATGATTTTGAGCCCTAAGATTTAAGGGTTTCAAGGGCTTCCCTAATTTATCATATAACCAAATAAAAACTATTTTCCAAGTTTTGACTCTCATTTTAACTTTATGTGATTTGTAGGTTGGAGGCTTGAAGAGGAGAAAATTGAAGAAAAAAATATTATAATAGGAATATATATATATATATATATATATATATATATATATATATATATATATATATATATATATATATATATATATAAGAATTTGACTAACCCCTTGTAGCCTATGGCCTACGACTAGGGCTGGGATGGGCTGTTGGCCCTTGGTTTCCATAGGTAGGGATAGGCCAGATGGACAAACCCCCTCCCTCTCTCGACACACAAACATAAATACACACATACACATGTAAACAATCTTATTTTTAATTTTGGATTTTTTAAATTCAAAATATATATAAAAATTGTTCATTTAGTTAAATCTAATACATAATCAAACATATACATTTATGTTTCAAAATAGAAATTTAATAATTTTAATCTTAAATATAAATATAATAGCACTACTAATTTTATTTATTTTTTAAATACTTATTAAATTAATATAGTATTAATTTTAACAATTTCCAACATTCTAAAATGAATGTATTATCATTTCTTTTGTTATATGAATGAATTTATAATAACATTTTTAAGTAAATAAAAGAGAAAGTAAAAAAGGGTAAACATTATTACAATCAAATATCAACATAGCCAATATATGCATTTATAAAATGATGAGAGGGGTAATGATAAGGAGAAAATTATTTTATCATAATCCATACAATATCAATCTCTTTCAATGCTTTTGTGAAGAAGGAAGAAGTACGTTTCCATAGGCAAACAACATACAACTTCAAGAGAAAAGATTTTCATTTGTAATTATAATCTTCTTTGAGGTTTAAGGGAATAAAAACATGTAATATATTTTCTTTTTTCAAAACAAATCAACTGTTTTATCAAGAATAATCATTACATCAAAATACTACAAGGATAGTTTTAACTTCACAATGCATTCATAGTATTTAATTGCATATCATATCAAGACTCTTTTTCCTTTTATATGAAAAACTTAAGAAATAATGGATAAAATGAACATAAATTTTCTCATATCTATATATTCAATAAGTAACCTTTTTACATATTGATAACAATAACTTAAAAGGAAGAATAGGTAGAAACATTATTACAAATATTTATTCAAAAAGGATTCCAAACATTCCAAACAAGATATAAAAGAGATAAACCTTAATTCCACATGGCTAAGATCATTTTATTATTAAAATAAATTATAATAATCCATAAAATATATGTTCAAGACTATAATTTTTAATCAATACTTCATAAACAATCTCATCCCTAAAACAATGATTCATATTGGAGAAGAATATCTTCAACAACATAAAATATTTGAGATGCTAAAAGAACATATGAGAGAAATCCTCATACCACAACATCAAGATCCAAGATCCAAGAAGGAAAAACTTAAACACAATTATACAAGATCCTCCAAATGAAGGTGGTTGACCACCCATCTTATAGTCATCATCTCATGCAAACCTCACCAAGTGAGGTTAATACATAGCCTTCCCAAGCCCAAGAGAAAGAGGCATCCTCAAACTCATATTCATCATTAATATTATTGAAATAACAATGGATTTAGGTATCAATAATTAATTTAAAAAAATAACAAAGTATTCACAAAGAAACTATAAAGAACAAGTTAAACGGACTTCACTAAAGGGAAAAAAATATTAGTGAAATAAGGGCTTCCAAAGCCAAATAAAAGAGTGCTCGTCAAGTAATAATTTTCCTCCTTAGACCTCCCATAATACATCATTACTTATTATAACTACCATAAACCTCCTTATACCTCCCATATCTCATAAATAAGAGTAGTTTTTTAAAAGGTTCCACTTCTCATAAACAAGTTCATGCCATTAAGGCTAGAGTGGGCCTGTCTAACAAGCCATAAGAAAGAACTCCACTCTCTCATTAACCAAATACAATAAGTTTTTTCAATCCCATATGGGTGGCATAGGGCTTACCCAAAACCCAATTTATAACATTCACACAGCAAATGAAGAAAACAAAAAGAAGGAGAAATCATGACAACAATACAAAATATAAAAGCTTAAAAGGAATTCTAAAAATAAGGCCCCAAATCTAGTAATTTTTTTTTCATTTTATTTAAAATGAGATTAATTAAAGAGAAATAATAAAATATAAATAATTTAAAAATTAAAAATAAAATAGTAAAAGATACCTACCTCAAACTAAAATTTCTACTTGATAATTTTTCAAAAGCCTTTCTCCAAGCACCAAAGATCTCCAACAATCCAAAATGCATAAACCCGAAAATACCAAAAGAAGGTCCTTAAAAAGAGAAGACAATAAAAATAATGACCAATAGGAGAGTTATACATGGCCATACTTATCCCAAGGATGTGACCTCCTTCTATAAATTTCTCTTACAAGCCTCATAAATATCCTTACACACTCACATGTGTGTTTCTTCCACTAAAATACATAACACAACTTCTATGTATAGAAAAAGAGGGTTACTTGTGGATGTAAAATATAGGCCATAAATAAATCCTTTATATGAACAAAAAGTGGTAAAAATGCCTTAGAAAATCCATCTACCTAGTGGGTATAGGTATCACTCCAAAAAGGGCTAGTAAGAGAATATTTTCTTGTCAAATTCTCAAGCTAAAAAAGGGATGAAAAGACAAATATGAAATTGAATACATGGGTTGGGTTTGTGGGTCAACCCAACCCATTAAAAAGGTTAAATAAACTCATTTATGGTTAACATAGGTTTAGAGTGATTAGATTAAAAAAGATGTTTAGGTCAAAATACCAAAATTTAAAAATAATAAAGAGAAGAATTTAAAAGACACAAAATAATACAATTAATAATTTGTAAATAAGAAAAGGTATAATATTAAAGTTTTAGGGTGAATTTAGGCATGAACATATTCCATCAAGGCATGTACAAGTTCTTTGTAATCCTGCCTTTGGCCCCTATAACATGCACACTCAATACAAACATCACATACATTCATGGAAAAATAGTTCATATCTAGGATAATATGAACATGTATACATATAATTATCAATACAAAAATTCATAAGATAATCATATATCTTGGTTATTTTAATATAATAAATTATAACTTCACAAAAGATAACATCATGTTATTCAATATCAATATCTTGATAACAAAGTATATCTACTCATAACTAACCATGCATACAAATAAAATTTACCAAACTGGGTAATTAAGGTCCATGAGTCAACAAAATATAAAATGTGGGAACCTCATGCCTCCAAATAGCCTAACACCTATCCATCAAGTCCAAAAAATATGTAACCAAATATATAATAAGGAGTGATATCAAAATGGGTTATTACATCCCCCTCCCCTAAAAGTAGACTATCTATTGGAAGTCACTAGAATAAATGTGGATATTGAGCTTGTAAGGGTGATGTATCTTCCCAAGTAGCTATTAACTCATCATATATGTCCCATTAAACCCTAACCTAGTCCATTTCATGGATTTGAAGGCCTAACATCCTACGAGCTAGAATATGTATGGGCTCTAAGATCAGTGTTTGTCTCCTTTGAGTTGCAAATCCATCCAATCTAAAATATGAGAAATATTTGGAACATATCTCCTTAAAAGTGAAACATGAAAAATATTGTGGGCTTAAGATATGCTGGGTGGCAAAGTTAAGTAGTAGGCAACTGATCTTGTTATCTCTGAGATCTCAAAAGGACCTGAAAAATGGGGTGTGAGTTTAGAGCCTTTTCCATAGTGGATTAATCTCTTAATTGGTCACAATCATAAAAATACCTTATCCCCAACTACAAAATGTTCATCTATCCTCTTGTCATTAGCATACTTATTTTATCTTTCTTGTACCTCTTCTAAACACTATACCTTGGGATTTTAAAGAGGAAATAATATGTAATTAGTCTCTTGTTATTTCAAATGAGAAAAAATTAAGAAAAATAATTCATTAAGACTAAACCATCTTGCCTAAGAACTTAGGTGGAGCATAACACAATAAGAAAGAAAAAAAAATAGATATGAAGACAATACATTGTTATTACCTCCCTTGTAGTATATGTTGCTTACTTGTTGGCATAATCATGTTCATGCTCAGCCTATGATGATTTTAGTCTTCTAAAAAAGCTCTTCCATAGTGGTAACATCTCTCAAATAGTCACTTGTGGTTTGGTGTTGAAGCTTGGCATAAATTGGGCATTATAACATTAGTCTTTAAGGGCTTCAAGAATAAATTCTAGTAGAATAACCTTACACAAAATTTTATTTATCAATGGTGTGGGCACTTGTATTTATATCTCAAAGAATTAACTCTAATCTTATGTAGCTTACGTTAAATTATAATTTGGGTTGAGTCTAAATTAACCTATGTTGAGTCAGTCTAAATCTGGATGGGGATAAGACATTCATCAATTCCTAACCCTTAATTTGTGATATTTATGAGGCATGACAACTGTTAGACTCCATTTCATGCCAAGTAGTGGATCTATGCCAACTTGACAAACATTTAGGCACAAGGAAACTATGTGGATGGTTATTTTTTGTATTCTAGTGGTGCTAGTTGGCTAGAGGCTAACAACTCTAAGTAGAATCGAGAACCAAGCACATGGGACATCAACCAACCATTAAAGACAAATGGATCCATTTGAATCATGTAGCATTAGGAAGCAAGAACATAAGACAATGACTAAAAATTAAATATAAAATGTATTGGTGGTGGAAGAATGTGTACCTCCAGTGCCAACTTAATAGTCAACATGCCCCATTCCCCTTGAACCTAGGATGCTCCAAAGCTTATAAAAGGAAGCTGAGTTAAGATGAAGAGAAAAGGCAAACTGGTTTAGTGAAGCTCTATAAAATTATTTTTAGAAGATTGTCTTAGGCTTATAATTTAGCTTGAGATGCATTTTGATGCTCCCCTTTGTAACTCCTAAGCTCACTTGTGAGCTTGGGCCTTAGTAGTTTATGTTGAGAACTTTATTAGTTTATATGGACTATGTATGTATTATTGTTTAATGTATTAATGAATAATGCTTTACACACATGGTTAATGAGATAAAGATAAATATTTAAGCCTTAAACTATTCAATTATTGCATGCTATGTTTTGTTGAATGTGTGTATTGAACCCTCACAAGCTTCAAACTTGGTTCATTCATGGTAGACATATGGATGATAACAAGCCCTATGCTTGGAATATAAATTATGATAAGTGTGGTTAAGACCCTAAATCTTAAATGATACCTATGCATAAGTGCAAGACCATGCCTAAGTACCTTATCCCAACACCTAGTTGGCCTTCAAATGATTGAATGCCATTGAGCCTATGAAACCTAAGACTTTCACCTATGAATGCCCAAACATAATTATGCTAACCCAAGCCCCCTAAAGAATAGATTTGTGTCATGGCACAACTATCCCAACATAGACCCCAGTCCCTTGTTTACTATGCTTTAGGTGAGCACATAAGGATTTCACCTTATGTATATTAATGATAACACCATCAAGTGTTAAATGTTGAGCACCATAGGAATCATCAAGGTCTGTGCCCCTCTAGAACAAGCCTAGATCTGACCTAGATATCTAAGTAGGTATGTGACTAGGCCCATGCCTAGAAAGCCTACTTTTTTACAACATTTTGGTTTCATTAACATGACCCATTCAGTTTTTTTGTTACAATGGTGTACTAGGATAATGCTCTGACTCTCCCTCAATAACATCGAGCACTGGATGGAACAAGTGGAAGATAGTTTTGCACTAAGGCATCTAACTTGTATAGGGAAAAACCCAAGGAAGTGGGTTAAGAACCATGTGTATGATGCCCTATATGAGGTGTTATTTTAATAACTACCAGATCAAGTTTGCTATTAGTTGGCTATTTTTGCAACCCATAAAAACCAAAGCTATGAATAATACAAGTGGACCAAAGAGAACCTAGAGAGGCTTGATAATTTAGATGCCACCTAGACTAGAGCTGTAGATAGATGGTGGAAAGGGGAATTGAACAAATATATGCTTGAGTTCATGGTCTCTATGTACTCATACTCTAGAGAAGTAAAGTACTAATTTTTTCATGAACCTAGAGGCACATTTATGAAAAAATGTGACACTGAACTCAAGAAGCTGATGGTAGATTATGGATTTAAAATAGTGAAGATGGAAGGCTAAAGTATTCTCATGTATGAGAAGTCTAATGGGTAAGAAGGGGACATGTAGGTGAGGTGTAATTTAATTATATGAATATATTGACAACTAAGAGCTCAGGTGATAGGATTATAATAAGAGGAGGCATGGGTTGATAGAGAGTCTAAAACCTAGAAGTGTTGAGAGGACCCAGAGTAAGCAGGAAGGGCATGGGTAAGGATCTCTTGAATGGTATCCAAACCTAAAGGAAGGAGCTCTTGAAGCCTTGGAATAAGCTCCATAATTGATGAGTGAATGCTCAAGGTCCCTTTATAACTTAGCCATTAGATATGTGCTAGATGCACCTACCCCATTTGAGCCTATAACATGAGCTCATGCACTAGCTTCCCTAGATAAAAATAGAAGATTGAAAATTGACCTTATTGTCAACATAGATTTTTATCACCTAAAAAATTTGGACCAAAACTTTATGATTGAATAAGTCATCCCATATGAAGAGGTAAGTGAAGATACCTCTAGACCATGATAGCCTAACTAGATAGAATGTAAGCACAAGTGTACCCTAGTTTAGCTAATGTTAGTAGTGTAGCCTGGGAAACAACCCATAAAAATTGGTCTTATGACACTAATGGGTAGTAGAACACCATCATCTTCTATAGTGCCAATATTAACTATTAACTAGTGCCTGGCCTAGTGGTTGGAGGCCTTTGAGGACTAGTGCCAAGACAAGCACTAGAAGGACAAACACCTTAGGCATTGGTTTCTCCTAATCCCCATACTTATTATGAGATGTCCATGCACCTATTAAAGTACAAAGGCATAGAAAATGCTATATAATAAATACTCAAGTGTGAGTTACAATGTCACACTCAAAGAATAACTCAATCTAAGTACAAGGAAACTCAGTTTGTGATAACCTTGATTAGTCATGCTCATAATTGGTATAGTAAGTTTGATCCTAACCATGATATGGTTGATTATGACACCTTGAAGGGAGCCTTCCTAAAAGAGATTGATATACTTGAGATTGAGCAGCAGAGCATTTCCATGCTCAAGGAGATAAACTAGGTATTATCAAAAAGCATGTACTTTATACAACTCTAGCTTCAAAACACTTCTTTCCAAGATCCCTTATGACATTCACCCCTCCCAAAAAGTGTAATGGTTCATTGGAGGACTGCTAGTACCTTTTAGAAGGGCACTATCCATGAAAACATTCATATACCCTCAAGAAGTTCTTGAATCCATGCTCAGAGCCAAGCTAGTTGGGATTACTAATACATGCATTAACCCATTCATGGAGGCACATATTATGCTCATGGCATCCTAAATATAGAAGCTAATAGCTATTTTGTTACAAGATGCTTGAAGTGGGTTGTGGTGCATTGACTATGAGGTGGAGGGTCATAATAAAAATAACTACCCTAAAAAAAATGTGTGTGCACTTATTCTCATTTATGAATTTTATCATTAATTACATGATGTTCATAACTACCCCTTATTTCAATGTGTCAGTCAAGTTAGCATAACCATCTATTGTAAGTTGTGTGACACATACACTCACAACACAATTGACTATCAAGTAATTAATGAAATGTATTAGAACATGGAGAGAGGTGCACAACATGAAAATACAACCATAAAAGGGTAGGTGAACTAGGGAAATGAGGGTTATAACCAATAGAATGCTAGATATGGAAACCAAAGAGGTACTAAAGGATGAGGTGGATGACATAGTAGAGGAATATTCCCACCATGATCATGCTACAAGTGTGAGTCAACTGAACACTATCAATGTGACTTCCAAATGCATCCAACATGTGGGTATTATCAAGGACCACATGTAGCCAAAGAGTACCCCAAAATATAATAAAATTTGACCCAAAGTAAAATGGGCATTGACAGAGGTGCATGGATGATTAGATATAAGCCTAAGTATATAAAATGGACTCCAAAGTGTAGCCAATGTGCACAAAACCAATCAAGGTGTAGGTAACCACCTATAGTGGCTTTACCACTTAGATACCAACTACACCAACATAAGAGTTGTACCTAGAATATGGTGAACTAATATGCACTACGTGTATAGTATGACCTGATCCAAAAATTACACCCCACCCTAACCTAGTATGTCAAAAGGACAAATTGAAACAAGCCATAGGTGTAATATAAAATTTTCAAGGAGAACTCTAGCTAGCTAGAGATCTCAAATCATAGGCTACCATCTCATTCAAAAAGCAAGACAACTAAGAGGCTAAAGTATAGGAGTTGACAAAGATCCTGTGCCTCCTACAAATGGATGGGATGCTTCCCCTACTAAATTTTTTTCTCTTAGAGCATGTAGGGAAGAATCCAAGTGAAGTTATTGAGCCCCACATAATTAATGTTATTGTGCCACATATGAAGTGGGTGCATAAGGTAAGGCATACTTAGAATGTAGAGTATGACCAAGAGTTACTAGTGAATGCCATCATTGATGGTTGGTCCATTTGTGAGGTACTGATTGACACTAGTGTAGAGATTAATATTTTTACCAAGAATTCATGGGAGAAGATGGACAGGATAGCCCTAAGACCCTCTCCCCATGTAATCTTCATGGCCAAAAATACCCAAGCATAGCTAATCATAATGATATAGGGTACCATTATAGATATCATGGGAAATGAATTCCACACTAATTTTGAGGTTATTGAGTTAGCAAAATAGGATAACTACCCAAAATTTTTGGGAAGGAATTGGTGCTACACCAATAATGTAGATATATGTTTCAAGAAGTGATACATGACCTTTGAGAATGGCAAGGAAAAGGTAGTGATCCCCCTTTTAAGTGATCAAGGACCCCCTTATGTGGAGAGGATTAATTTGGAGGACAAGATCAACCACATTTATAACATCATGGTGTAAGGCATCAAGAATACCCATCCTTCTGATTAGTAGTGATTTCTTCAAAAGATGGGTAGTCATCATCATATACCATCGATGTCACTTGTAATAGATGGGTTAAAGAGGAATATGAGACCACTAGCCATATATGTTGCATGGTGTATACAAAGGTGCCTAAGCCCATGAAAATTGGCTAGGTTTATATTAATCACGTTCTAAAATAATCAGCCCTGTGCTAGGAAAAGAAAGAAAAGAGGGTAATCCATCTAAACAAAGGCAAGCTTGCAATGCTCCCAAAGTTTGAAGGAAGCAACCTAGTGTAAAGGTATGTTAATAATATTGAAGCATGCATTCCTAAGGAGATATACATAATGGGCACACTTGTGTACACCTTGAAGAGTACTTAACATGTGTTGGTGGGCAGCGTAGAGGTCTAACATGCCAACTTGGCTAGAGGTAAAGGCAACCATGTGTACTAGGTTTAAGAGGAGTAACAAGAACTTTGATATCTTAGCATACTCTAGCAACTCTAACCCCATGGTGCATGTGCACCTATGTAAAGAGACATGGACTAAATATGGTAATACTTCCCCAAGTAACTTATGGGTGTACACCTTTTATATGAATTTGAAGACATGGGAATGGGTATGGCACATGGAAAATGAGATGTACTAAGAGATAACCAATTAGGAGGTTATTAAGGATAATTTTGTACATACCTTCTCCTTTTCCTTGTAGAACTTGAAAATGATTGAGCCATTATAAGTGATTTGAAGGGAAGTGTTTGAAGGCACCACAATCCTTGAGGAGCACTTGAAAGACATGTTTGGAGAAAAAGGGTTGGTGATCTCAACCTTATTTAAGGAAAAAATTCTCAATAATGACTCCATTGAGGATGGTGAAAATTGGAAGGATAAATACTAGAAAACACTAACTATTAAAAGAAAGCTTGTGCACCAAGTAGATGATAACACTCTTAGCGAATAAGGCACCACTCATCTTCATGTTAAGACAATAGAGGGAATACAACAAGTGGATGATTCTTACTAGGAGAGGAATGAGACATACCAAACACCACTCAAAACCATCAAAGTGGATATCAACATAGAATGAGAGCCAAAGTGGTTACTATAGGTGCCTATTAGTTTAATGCAAATTTGGCATGAATTATAAACCTCATAAAAGAATTCCAATATTTGTTCCCTAGGACTTATTAAGATATGAAGGGCATCCACCCATGCCTAGGAAATATGAGCATAAAGTTAATTGATGGTGAAATATTAGTCAAAAATCACCCCTACTAGATGAATCCCAACCTTCATACCAAGGTGAAAATACAGATCAATGATATGCTGACCACAAAGGTCATTAAACCTATATACTAGTTCAAGTGGGTGAACCTAATGGTAATAAGCATCAAGAAGGACACGCACATTCAAAATTTCATCAACTAAAAAAATGTTGAATGCCACTTGTGTTAATGACCCCTTCCCAACTCCATTCACTAACAAAGTCCTGGAAGGCATCACAGGTTATGAAATCTAGACCTTCACTAATGGGTTATCTAGCTACCACCAATTCTATATTAAGAAAGAAGATAAGCCTAAAATAACCTTTGTGATTGAATAGGGTTGTTTTTTTAATAACATGATGCCCTTTGGACTTAAGAATGTGCTAGTTGTATTCTATAGGGTGGTGATCACCATATTCAGATATTTCATCCACAGGTTCCTTTAGGTCTATCTTGATGATTGGATGGTATATGGCCTCATCAAGGACCATTATTATAACCTAAACCTAATGTTTGAGAGGTGTAGGTAGTTTCAGATATCCATGAACCTAAAAAAGTGCATCTTCACAACACTATTTGAACCCTACTTGGGTACATCATCTATAAAGATGGTTTCCTCATTGATCCAGTGAAGATTGTCATCATCATTAAGCTATAAAATCCTTCCACATAAAAATATTTTTGTGCCTTTATTGGCCACTATAGATATTATAAATTTTTTATAAGGAGTTATTCAAATATTTTGGCACCATTAGAGGAGATTCTACATAAGGATGGACATTCTATTAGGGAGAGGCACTTGAGGATGCCTTTGAAATCTTGAAGCTCAGATTGGCTAGTGTGCCTATCTTATAATTCCATGATTAGAAAATACCTTTTCATGTCCATATCAATTTTTCTAGATTGATGATTGGTGTAATCTTTGTATAGCCTAGTGAATGAAAAATGTATCATCCCATCTCCTTCACCAATAGAAAGTTGACCTTAGAAAAGTAGAATTACACAACAATGGAGTGTGAAGTGTTCACCATGGTCTATGCCTTATAAAAATTTAGATAATATTTTATGGCAACCCCATTCACACTTTTCACTAATCACGAGGTGTTTAAGTACCTCATGAATAAGCCTATTTTACATGGGTGCATATGCAAATGGATAATTATAATCTAGGGGTTCTAGTTCTCCATTATAGTTAAGCCTAGAAATTAGAATTTGGGGCTAGACCATTTGTCTTGCATCAATTTTGGAAATTCAACTACACCTATTAAGGATGACATGCTAGATGTACAACTGTATAGAGTCCAGTGCATCCCTAAGGATTTGGAAAAGATAATGACCTTTCTAACATCTAAGGTTGTACCCTAGACTATGTTGAATAAGGAAAAGAAATAGCTAGTAGTTCATGCCACCCCCTTTCAACTCATTAGTGGAGAGCTATATAAGATAAGTAGAGATGAAGTGTTGTGTTGATGTGTTTTAGACATGAAATAGAATTCATATTTCAATAGGTGAATTAAGGCATAATAGGAGGATATTGCTCTAAAGATTCAATGACATGAAAAATACAATAGTCTAGCTTATGGTAGCCAAGTTTGTTTCAAGATGAAAAGAACTATGCCAAGGCATGTGATATATGCTAGTGCACAAGGAAGCCTAACCATTAGGATGAGATGCCCCTCATCCCAATTTTTCCTAGGCACCATTCAAGAAATATTCCATTGATTTTTTTGGGATGATAACTCTTATAGCATGATGTATAAGTGCAAAGTATATCTGAGCAACCATAAATTACTTCACCAAGTAGGCTAATGCCATACTAAGTAAAGATTGTATAGTCACCATAGCTATGTGCTTCATTTTGGAAAACATAATAATATATTATGGGTGCTTGTTTAGTATAATTAGAGATAGGGGAACTCACTTTATAAATTAAATGGTGTGCATCTTATTAGCTAAGTATATGGTGGCATACCATAAAATGAACCCTTATCATCCATAAGTAAATGATACAACTGAGGCATTTTAAAAAATATTGGGAACATTCCTCATGAATATATGTGATGTTAGTCACAAGTATTGGGATGATCAAGTATTGATAGTGCCATGAGCATATTGCACAACCTACAAGCATCTAAATAAGGCTACACCATTTCAACTAGTGTTTGGCACTAAGGCAATCTTATCGATGGAGTTATTTGTGCTATCATTGTGCAATACACACATTAGTTGGCTAGATGGCCAAGAGTCACTAAACACAAGAATGAAGGGCTTAGAGTGCCTAAATGAGAGGTGTGCCCAAGTAAAGTAGAGGTAATAGATAGAAAAGATACATTAAAAGCTATGGCATGACAAGCACATAAAGAATAAGGTGATAATATAATGAGCATTCATTTTTCTCTATGACTCCAAGTATTTCAATCACCAAGGAAAATTATAAATAAGGTGGATAGGTCCCTATATCATACACCATATATTAGAAATAGGTGTATGTAAGTTGTGCATATTGATTGGTGAAATGCTCCCTGGGCATTTTAATGGAAACAGGTTGAAGCCATATCAATAATAGGGTGAAAATTTCACCATAATAACACTAAATTCTTGGTCATTAGTCAATTTGAGTTGATAAGACCAACATAATGTTTGGCATAAGCTATACAATTTTGTTTTTATTTTTTGGGCAATAGAGTAAAGAGTGAAGCGATGCTTCTAGGCCCATCAAGAAAATCTAGTAAAAATTCACTCATAAATTTAGATGGGTGAGTTAAGTACTTGTGATTTTTAAAATAATTTGAGGTTACACATCTAAGTGGTGGGCACATAAAACTCATCAGAATCAAGAGGAAGATGCATAAACTCTAGGTGCATAAGAGATAGATTGCAGGGTCATGGAGGTCCAAGGGAGAAATACTCTTGTGATTTTATGCATAATGCCAGTTGGTTGAGATAAACCCACTTGATTTCTAAGAACCTAGGGTCAAACACCTAAATTTAAAGGTATAAAGAGGTTTCTAGACTTACACAAAATATGAGCCAAGTGAAGACACACAACTTGGTCATGCATAAGAAAGATAGTGAAAACACACCATATGATCATGCAAAAGAGAATTAGAAAATGAGGATCAAGTGATGGAGGACCAACACAAGGGATTTTTATGGGGTAGGATAGGATAAGGAAAGATAAACTTCAATAAATTGACCAAGATAGATAAGCACACTTGAAATAGAAGCATAACAAGAAGAGGTGGAACCAAGGAGGTTAAATCATGCACATGTGAGGCACTATACATAGGTTATCATATTAAAGGATAATGTCATGAAAAGAGAACAAAGTGTAGGAAAATCATCATAGATAGTTGGTATCCACCCAGATTTGAGGAGGAAGTGACTGTTTGAACCATAAGCCACTTCACCAAAATACCATTTGGAATATTGAATGCGGTGATGGTGGAGGCACAAAGATCCACAATAAATGAGTTTGTGGTAGAGCATTTTTGTATATTTCAAAAAATATTATGGGGTTCAAGAAATATAAATGTTGCCATACCATTAATGCACCTACATTAAAGATGGTAGATGGAAAAAGGGTATAAAATGTCATGTGGTTGACTAGTTTCCTTTAAAAACTTTGTTCAAATTTGAAATGTTGAGAAAAATAGAAAACCAAAGAGCTAAAGCAATAGAAACCCTACTAGAGAAAGAATCTGAGCACCCCTAGGCACCCAAAGTGAATAATTATGAATCTAGATAAATTATGCTCATGATAAGATAGGTATAGAGAGGTGTGGAAACAAATTTAAGTAGAAACTAGTTAGTGGAAAAATGAGTTGCCACCAAGGATGTCATTAACAACCTACAAAGATCAGAGCTAAAGGTATAGTTATAGATCTTTCAAATATGAAGCACTAGTAATAATTTAAAGTTTTGGAAAACCCAACCTACCATGCTTTAATACCATTAGGTTCAGGATGGGCAAGAAGTAGAAGGGAATGAGTTCACAAAAGCAAAGTCCAAAATGGGCATGTGTGGTGGTAGAAGTGGCCCCTATAAAAATATTATCACCATTGATAGAAGGGGTAAGCATCACATAAGTCAACCTTGAGGCACTAACAAAAATATACTATCAAGTAATGCAATTTCCCCCATAGGTCTTGGTGGGGGAAAATTGGCATTCATTTGTGCATACTTGCCAGCTAAAGGGGTACAACCATCATACTTTTATCCATGTGTAAGACCTAAAATTAGATTGGATGATAGATGTAGGGATCAAGATAAATTAAGGCATAATACTATTTGATGTCTCCATTTGAGACAAATTGATAGATTTTAGTGCAACTCAACTATACAAGTTACCATATTTTGGGAAGCTAGAGGAATTATTGTAATTATTTCTATTGTGCATCTATGGAAAATTCATATACTTTGTGGGGAGGAGCATGAGGATTTTGGTGTGCCTTATTATAAGGATAACTGGGCTTTCAAATGTTATGAAAGACATCCATGTGATGATGAATGATGATGAAGGGTAGAACACATATAAAGGCTCCTAAGTTACTACAAGGGGGGATTCACATTCCCCATCAAAGATTGAAAAGACCCTGGCATGAGGGTGGCCTCACACCTCATGAGCTTAAAATTTTACCCTAGTGGTCATTAGACCAATGTAACAAATACTTATCTCTACATTAGATACCATATGGTACAAGTCATGAAGTTTAACATTGTCAATTTTATTTCTGAGGAGCTTGTGAAGAATGTGTTAGAATGCCAAACAAAAAAGGGAACCTTCAGGTGGGGGTCCATCCTAATCCTAGTAATCATGGAGGAAATTGACATACCAGATGGGGATGAGGATAATCTCTAGGTTTTTATAGAGCATAATGACTCCTCAACACATAAATACAAGGACTTCACTTTTCCTAGTTCCTTCAATGCAAAATATAAAGTGCACATGATGAGGTGGTGTGAAAATATATACAAGAATTTCGGAGTGAGTGATGCATCCCCAAGAACTCCCCAAGAGCATGTATATGATGACAACATTTGTTGTTTTGTAGCACTTTTACATAGTTTTCCTCACATTATTTGATGGAAATAAATTTGGATAGTTAAAGCTCCCATATGCTTTTTTGGCCAATTATTTTAGGGATGCACTTAGGAGGAACCCTAATGCACAATATTTGGATATTCTAGTAAGAGACCTGGATATGGAATGGAACAAGTTATAGTGCTAATTCATGTACCCAAATGGAAGAGCAATAAGGGATGAAGAGGATGAGTTGGATCATTCTAACATCCACATTCTTCAATAATTAACTATACTCATCTACATCCATAGTATTTACTATGAGATGAAGCTGAGGAAGGTCCCCAGATCCAATGATGAGTAGATTGATGACCCTCCCATTAGGATCAGTGATGAAGATACACCAACACTATCTAAACTAAAGAATTATCCCAAGAAGAAGAAAGGAGAGACATTAGAAGAGATAGAGGAGTGCATAAAGTTTAAGATTGCCTCAGGTGATGAAGCCTCTCCATTGGCCCTGACAAAGAAGTGCATGAAGTTCATGCTAAAAACTTCTCCCTTCATAAAGGAGTAGTGAAAGAATCTAAAGTTCCCATCTGTGATGCCCATTATCACCCTAGTATACATAAAGGCACAAGAATAAATAGAGAAGGACATAAAAGTGGGAAAGGTTGTGTACATTTTGCCTAAAGAGGACTCCTCATCTAGAAAGGAAACTTCCCTACCACCCCAAAGTGAAGAGGAAAGATAGGAAAAATCTTAGAGGAAGCTTGGCCTTAACAAAGGGGACATCGAGAAGGTGTGGGAGCTATAGAGGAAGAAAGAATAAATGAAGAAGGCTATAATGATGAAGGAAGGAAGTGAGAAAGATAAGGTTAAATAAAATTACATGATAGAAGGAGAATCAAAGGAAGAGTACAAAACATAACCTCTATAGGATAAAGAGGAGTTAAGGGACAAATAGGAGAAGATGGGCCTTGATCAAGATCACATTGAAGTGGCACTAGAATTACATCACAAGAGGGAGGCCATGAGGGCTAAGGGCATGACCCAAGTAGAAATTTATAAAGTAGAGATCGAGGAGATAAGGGCCAAAGAGGAGAAAACTACCATGATCATAAAGAATAGGAAGGCAAAGCTAAAGAAGGCCCAAAAGGAGGACAAGAAGGAGGAAGAAGAGAAGAGGGTTTTCATAGGCACATAACCCATTAAAACCAAAATAGTAGAGGCACCTAGCTCCCACACCAGCCTAATAGAGGAAGCTATAGATAGAACATACATGCCCTAGTATTGAAGGGGCACATGAAGATAAAGAAAATGATGCTAGAACCTTAAAGGAACAAACATAAAAGGGATAAAAATAATAGGATGACATTAAGAAGGAACCAATGGAGGTTTACACCAAGAAACCATAGGAAGAAGAATAAAATGAAGGGGAAAAGTTTAAAGAAGAGGAACCCCTATAGGAAGGAAAAGAAGAAGGCACCAAAGAGGGTAGAAATGCAAGAAAAGAAGAATAGGAGAAAACAAAGCTAGACATTGAGAAAGATGAATTTTAGCCAAGCTATTGGGAAAAGGCACAAAAAGGGTATATCGTAGATGAATACTTCTACATGTTGGCATACATAACCTCTAGATCTGTAACAACATTGATGCACCATCAAGTGTCTTTTACACTTGACTACTATATGGATGAGCCTCATTTCAATGTGCCAAAAAAATTTGTATGGAGCATTGAAAAACTAGAAGAGGGGCATGACTACAAACTAGTTAACCCCCAGGACATGAACCTATTAAGGTCAACTAATGCCCTCCTTAAGATGGCCTTTGAGGTAGTAAATACAAACATTGTCAATAATGTTTGTGCCATAAAGTGAAAAGTTATAGAACTTAAGGTAGAGGAAGAAATCAAAACCATAAAAATCAAACATAGGTAGTTGGATGAGTGCATTAAAGAAGTAGAGCCATCATTTTTGGATGGTACTAATACTTCCAAGCTTTTAGAAGTGGATAATGTGTGCATGTTGGTTTAATATATTCTCCTTTGAAAGAAGATGATATGGGAATAATAAAATCACCCTTAAAAATTCCTAAAAAAGAGATCAACAAAAATCTTAATAAGGTTAGAACCTCATTATAAAGCTAGAGGAACATACAGATGATGCCGATGTTGTATTTTGTAACTTTTCCACCCAAGTATCAATCATCAACATGCACCTCAAAAAGGCAAAGGGGGAGAAGGATGTATTAATGAATTAAGCCTTCACTATCATCAGGTCTAATGTGTACAAATCATGGTCCATGTCAACACATTTAGTGCATAGTTGAAGACTCAAGAGCAAGACTTGAAGGAACTTTTTTGTGCCTTCTAGACAAAGGTGAGTGAGTAGGGAGCCATTCTAAATGACAGGGTCTAAAAGGAAAAGGAAAGGCTAGAAGTCTTTTGATTGAAACTAGATAACACTAATGTGCTCATGCTTAAGGCTACCTCTATATATATTGATAGCAGCATTGAAGAAATCAAGCTTGTGATCTATAGATTTGATGACTTCAAGGTAGAACTATAGTAGAGTATGCCTAAATTTTGCACAACTAAGTCACTAGAAGGATAATTTGAGGAAGACTAACATTTTTACATGGGGTAATTTTGTACCCCATTTCATGCTAATTAGTGCATCTGTGCCGACTCAAAAAATACCTAAGTATAAGGTGACTATGTGGATGGTTTCTATTTTTATCTTCTAGTGGTGCCAAATGGTTGGTGGCTAATAACTCCAAGTAACATTGGGAACCAGGTGCATGGGACAATAACCAAACATTAAAGATAATCAGTTCCTTTTGAATCATGTAGCATTGGGAGGTAGGTACATGAGATAATAACTACACATTAAATATAAATCATAGTGGGGGTGGCAAAATGTGTACCTCTAATTCCAGCTCAATAGTCAGTGTGACCCATTCCCTATGAACCTAGGATGATCTAAAGCTTACAAAAGGAAGAAGAGTTTAGTTAAACAAAAGAGGTGAACTAGAGTAGAAAATATCTATCAAATTATTTATAGAATATTATCTTAGGCTTAGACTTTATCTCAGGATGCATTTTGATGCTCCCTTTTGTGATGCCTAAGCTTGCTAGTGAGCTTGGGCCTTAGCAGTTTATGTTGATCACTTACTTAGTTTATATATACTATGTATGTATTATTGTTTAATCTATTAATGAAGAATGATTTATTAAAATGATTAATGAGTTAAATCTTTAAGCCTTAAAATGTTTAATTATTGCATGTTATGTTTTGTCAAATGTGTGTATTGATCCCTCATGAGCTTCCAACTTGGTTCATTCATGATGTGCATATAGATAACAATGAGCCCCATGGATAGAATAGGAATTAATATAAGTTTGGTTAAGACCATTCACCCTAAATAATACCCACAAATAAGCATAAGACCATGCTTAAGTCCCTTAGCCCGACACCTAGTTGGCCTTTAAACACCTGAATGCTATTGAGCATATGAAACCCAAGACTTGCACCTATGAATGTCCAACCATCATTACACTAACCCAAGCCCCTTGAAGAATAGAGTTGTGCCATGGAACAAGTAGTCCAAAATAGACCTTGGTCCCTTCACTATTATGCTTCAGGTGAGAACATAAGGCTTGCACCTTATGTATATTTATGTCAGCACTGTTGAGTGTTAAATGTTGAACGTCATAAGAATCGTCAAGGTTTGTGCCCCTCTAGAACAAACCTAGACTTGACCTAGATAGCTATGTAGGTGCATGACTAGGTCCATGACCATAAAGCCTAATTTTATACAACAAAAAATCACTTTAGATATTTGTGAGATGCGAGTCATATTTTTGAATATTTATGAGATAATAAATCACTTTATTAGCTCATTTGACCCTTTGACTTCATTTTTGGCTAAAATTCTTTTTTAAATAAATGAAATTCACTAATTTGAGTTGGAATTTTTGATTATGCAAGTTAATTAGGATTTATAATATAATTAGTTTTGTTTAGTATTTTTTGGCTTTTGGAAATTGTTTTAAATGTCATGAATTGATAGCTTAACATGCCAAAAGTGCCAAATTATTAGGTCTTAATTTGACTAGGGTTAGAACTGATCTGGTTAGTGATGCATATAGGATAATACACTAAATAGTCTAGTGCCATCACATTTTTAGGTGATTAAATCCCTTACATGGATGAAATTGGGCAATTTAGGTGACTTTTAGGCTTAAAATATGTCATTTACTAGAAATTGCATTGAATGTTAGTTTTAACACAAAAGTGGCCAAATTTAAGTGTCTATAGTTTTCCCCTATTTGATAAGTCATTATGAGACATAATCATAGTAATGTATTTTTAAATAGTGAAAAATTTATTAATCCAAACATTTCATGCCCCTTGATGCCACCTCGAGGGAGTGGGAAGAAAAAATAGAATAATAAAAAATTTCCTTGAAATGAATAAAATGACATGATCTAGATGGAAATAGAAGTGGGATTAATGAATTGCCTAAATGTGGTTATAAAAAATAATGGTGGCATAGTCACTAAATTTCCCAAAGGTAGTTATAAGTAGTGGCACAGATAGTTGCCCCAATAGGTTGGCAAGATAAATGCTAATTTTCCCAAAGGTGGTCATAATCATTAACCAAATGAAAAAGACTAATTTTCCCAAAGGTGATTATAATCAGGAATGATAAATAATAAAAAGACTAATTTGTCTAAAGGTGGTTATAATAAAGAATGAAAAGTAGGAAACACTAATTTTCCTAAAGGTAGTTATAATTAGGAACTGAAAGGGAAACACATCAATTTGCCCAAAGATGGTTATAATCAAGAACACATATATTTTCCTCATATGCGTGGGTGGAGTGGTTAAAATAATAATTTTCCCAAAGGTAGTTATAATCATTAGCATGGGATGTAAAAATAATGATTTACCTACAGGAGGTTATAATCATGAAATTGGTCAAAAATAGAATTTACCGTAATGGGGCGAATTAGAAATAGTAACTTATACAAAAAATATGTAAAATGGATTTACAATGTGTTGGAAAAGGATAATAACACATACCTAGCCTAAGTGTGAGTTTGAATATGCATGTTTGAAAAAACATAGGATATAGATTGAAAAATTGTGTTGTTAAATGGGTCTTAGGGGGAGGCCCAAAAATATAAATAGAATATGTCATAATGGGGCAAAATGGCAAGGGTGGACAATGCAAAAAATCGATAAAATGGATTTACGATGAGATAGAAAAGGACAACAACACATTTATATCTTAAATGTGAGTGTGAATATGCATGTTCCAATAAAAATAGGATATAGGTTAAAAAATCATGTTATTAAATGGGTCTTAAGGGGAGGATCAAAATGATAAATATAATTTGATGCAATGAGGCAAATTAGGAAGGGTAGCTAATGTGAAAAATATGTAAAATGGATTTATGATGAGATGGCAAAGGATAAAAATACATTTCTATCCTAAACGTGAGTTTGAAGATGAACATTCTAACAAACACATGATATAAGTTGAAAAATCATGTTTTTAAATGGGTCTCAGGGGGAGGCACAAAAAGGATGGTTAAGTTATTTTATGATATGTTCTTAGAAGATTATCATCTAATTATGTTGTATGACTCATATGTATGCTTATTCATAGATGCTCATCTGTATAAACACATTAAAATTATTTTTTTCATTGGTTTATTACTCAAGGATTTAAGTATGTGTTACAATTTTTAGCTAGAGTTTTGATATATAAGAGAGATGCTATGATTTATAAAAGATGTTGTGAGCATGATTTTTCTGTAACTTTTGATATTATACATAATAGTTATGAATAACTAAAATGATGATTCATATCTTAAGCATAGAGAAATTAATTTAAATGTAACTATAAACAACCTATGATTAAAATATGAATAATCAAATATCAAGTGTAAATATAACAAATAAATCAAATTTAAGGATAAATACAAGAATTTGCAACTGAAGTACATGATATGGATAAATCAAGGTTTAAGTGCAAATAAAATGTAATAATATTATGGTAATTGAAGAACAAATAAAAAACATAAAAAAAAAAGTTAAAAACAAATAAAAACACAACAAAAAAACTAATAAAAACAAACAACAAAAAACCAATAAAGAAACAAACCACACAAACAAAGTGAATAAAAATAAAATAAAAAATTAAACAATCCAAAGAAAATAAAAATGTAGTAAACAAACTACTCTAAACAGACAAAAATAAATAGACTAATCTCAAAAAACAATACACAAACAATGGTTAATCATAATTTTAGTGCAAATAGAAAACAAATTATTCATGCGTGTGTAATAGAGGTATTACTCTTGGTGATAGGGTGACCCCTAAATTAGGTAGCAATGACACTGGTATAACATAATAACAAAAGAATAATGGTTTCCCTTAGGCTATAGGGAAACAAAGACACAAAATAAATAAAATGGGGGAAGAATAGAAGAAAAGGAAGGGGTATCTGATGTGACTCCAGATGCACTAGGCAAGTGGATGCTACCTGCATAGTTCTATATATATGAGATCTAATGCAAACTTTGAGGCAAATGTAGTTCTCTCAGGATATGAGATAGAAGAAAATGGATGATAAGATAAAATTATTAACATGTAGAGTAAAATAGGAATGATCTCACAAAATAATGAGTGCATGAGAGAAGAGTGGATGATGTTTCAAAATAATGAGAACATCAACACAAACAAATCATGTAATAATGAGAGTATGGTTTAGGCTAAAACCACACTAAAAGTCAAGAGACAAGTATCCACAAATGAACTAAAATGGTAATTCGTACTGTCTACTAAATCTAAGGCTTGAAATGAGAATGAAATCATAAAATTATGAGAGCATAAGATGAAAGTGCTCACAAAATAGTGAGAGCATTCAAATGAAGCAAAGTGGTCATTAGTGTATCAAAATCAAATACATAATGCTCACAATATGAACTCATAAACTAGAGAGAGGGTAAGGCTTAAGGGCAATAAATATGGGGAAATTAAATGAAAAGTGGTTACTCATGTGATAGCTAAAGTTCCCATAATCATTAATGCAAATAAGTGGTTGAAAAAGAAAGGAAGGTGTAGACGAGCTAACTTGAGATACCCAATGTATCTAGGTGCTACCTACATATTCTATGTGGACCTTAGGCCGATGTAGTTGTCTTAGAAATGGGAGGAAAAAGACCAAGGTGGTCTACAATTGATAAAATGGCCCTTCCTATAAAATTTTGGTGGATTTATATCTCACGGGGAAATTTTAAGCCAATTTTCATGATTTTGTGATTTTCACAAATTTCCAATGTATTTTACAAATGTTTAGTGGTTTTGAAACTATTTCAATTTTTTTTTGGAATTTTCTAAGCATCTAAACTTGATCAAGAATTATAAGACACTGAATATTCCAACTCATAAAATTATGAGAGCATGGCTTAGGTATTTTGCAAAATGGTAAGAGCATAGCAAAAGGGTTGATTGAGCTGACCTCAACATTAATTGAGCACTGCCTACATAGTACACACCCCAAGTCATTATAGTTTCACCTACACAAAAGGTGGTGAATTTCTTCTAATGTTTTTTTTTGTTTGGTATCTCAACTCTCTCAAGAATTACAATATACAACATAGTTCAAGCTCATAAAATCGTGAGAGTGTTGTAAAAGGGTGACTAAGTTGGCCTCAATGTGAATCGATCACTACCTACATAGGCTTATTAGGACCTCAAGTCATTGTAGTTCAACCTACACAAAAGGTGATGAAATCCTTCTAATGTTTTGGTGTTTTTAGTATCTCAAATCCATCAATAAATATGAGATACAACATGGTTCAAGCTCTTAAAAGGGTGATAAAATGGTAAAAGGGTGAGTGAGTTAGCCTCAATGTGAATTAATCATTGCTTACATATTACTGTTAGGACCTCAAGTCATTGTAGTTCTACCTAAAAAAAGGTGTCTAATTAAGTGATAGAAAATTTAGGTAAAAGGCAGATGTAAATGCAAAAGATAACAATAATGGCAATGTGATACAACAATGCTTGGTAAAGGTGTTGATCCTGATTTTCACATAGATGGTTATTATTAGGAAGTAATAACAAAGGGTCAGTGGTACTGATTTCTACACATGTAATTATAAATAATAACATAAGGTGGTAAACTTATTTTCCTAAAGTTGATTATAATTAGTGGCACTAGTTAAATGAAACAACAAATGAAGGATGCAATTGATATGACCCATAGCATACTAATTTCATAAACTACCATTCAAACATGTAATTTTGAAATGATTTCTAAAATTGAATCTATCATCAACCACTAAAAGCATCTGAAGTAAAAATTAATTGGAACCAATGCCAAATGTGATAAGTAGGGTTAGTTAAGAAGAACTAGCTGGCAAAGGGTTAAGGGTATGATAGAATGAAAAGGAGGTATAATACAAAGTATAGATATAATGTGACATAACTTAGATGATCTTTGTAGATAATAATTTGAATCCCTCAAGTGTAAAAATGTTTAAGGTGTATTATGTTCATTGATTCATCAAGTTCATCTCCCTCTAGTGTAACAATCCTGTATGTTCCATACCATGTTGGAAATAATTACATAGGGTCCTAATCAGTTTGGTTAGAACTTTCCCTTTTTCTTGGTCTCAATATTTACATTTTTATTCTCTTTTAGTACTAGGTCACTAAGCTCTAATTCATGATTCTTTATATGCCTCTTATATTGTTTTTTGAGTCGATTCTAATAAGCCTAGAGATTATTCAAGGAAACCAAGCATTTACCATCAAGGAGATCTAGCTCCTGCAAGTGAGCCACCCTATAGTCTTTGTTATTAATGATGTACTACACAAAAATTTAGAGATAAGGAAAATTGACCCCAATGAGAATAATGAATTCAATTCCATAAAGGAGTAAATAGGGTGTAGCTCTTGTTGGAGTATAAAATGTGGTATGGTATGCCTATATGGTGTTAAATAGTTGCAAGTGCTAATTATGACCAACATCATTGATAGTATTCTTTATAATGCTGACAATGGTTTTATTATAAGCCTTAGCTTGGCCATTACCTTATGTATAATAAGTGGTAGGTAAATTTTGTTTGATGTGGTATTGGTAATGAAGGGCTTTTACATATTTATTATTAAATGATCTGACATTCTTAGATATAATGTCAAAAGTGATGTCATAGTGGGAGATGAGATGATTGAATATGAACTTGGAGATTTGATTACAAGTGATGTAAGTGATGGGAATGTCTTCAACCCAATTAGTAAAGTATTTGGTAGTAGTTAGGATGTGTTTTTGGCTAATTGAATATGTTGGATTGATATTCCCAACAAGGTTGAGAACACCACATTGAGAATGGCCATGGTGTTGTCAATGGTTTTAGTGTCTTGGTTGGATATGAATCATATTGGTATGCTTTTGACACTTGACACACCTCTTCACATATACAGATGCATTGAATTCCATCATTGGCCAATAATAACCAATCCAAAATATTTTTTGCTTAGATTTCCCTATTGGTGTAGGATCCACACACAACTTTATGGACTTCCATCTATTGAGAAGTGTTATCATTGATGTTAAGGTTGTTTTCATTGATATCAAGGTTGATGTCATTAATGTCAAGGTACATGTAAATAAGGTGCATGTTAAGTGGTTATTAAGGTATGAGCATGATATGATAGGGTAAGGTTGATTTCAAGGTTGAGGTCAAAAGTTACTAAGGACAAATGGTATTATGTGATACGTCAAGGCACATAAGAGTGTTGCTTTGTGAGAATTGTCATGTGTGGTGTGAGCATGAAAGGCATAAATCATGGAATGGTAACCTTATTTGACAATATGTGATTAAATAAAATGCATTGAGAAGCATGCCATCAAGAGATAATTTGAAGGCAATTAATATCTTTTATATTGGTTGATGTCAATGTGTAGGTCAACTTGAAGTTGTCAGTGTTGGTTTCTATGATGGTATGATGATAAGTAGGTCTACAAAAAGTGTTATTGTCAGCAAGACTAGTTAGAAATGTGTGTTGTGACAAGCTTATGACTATTTAAGGTATGTAATGTGAAAGAGAATATTTTAGTGGTTTTGAATGTTTCTTTCTTATTTCCATTGATAACAAATTCATAGGTAGTAGGTCTTTGAGGTCAAGTGCTTAACTATCCTAAGCCTAGCAATGACATGAATAAACCTTATGAGAAGGTATGAGAATGGTGGCTTGGTGAGATGAGTGTACACATGCATGAGTGGTTATATTAGGTTGGTTGAACATGAATGTGAGGCATTAATAACACTCATGAGAGTCTCAAGGTGAGTCTATAGGGGTAGGACCTTCAAACCAAGTTTGCACCTAAACCATTCCTAAACCCTATCTAGCCTAATGAGGTATCATGATCTATTTACAAGGAATGAGAAGGATATATGGAAATGTTTAAACATAAGAAAGGTTGCTTGAGTATGTGATTGAGGTGGAGAGCACATTGAAAGAGGCATGAAGGTTAGTTTTAAGGCCTAATGTGGTTTGACAATCAAGGTCTAGAGAGAAAAGAGAGAGAGAGTGTGGCTTAATGAGGGGTCATGATTATATTTAAAGTGTTTGATCTCATGTAAGCATTATCAAAGGAGAGGTATGATATTTTAAGTTTATTCATGCAGTTTGACATAATAGTTTGTTGACAAGGCATGAAAAGTGGTTTAGGTCTCTTAAGTGCACATAATGAATGATTCTCAACATGAGAAGGATTTTCTTGTGCTCATTAGATCATCAAAAATTTACATGGGAACCTAAGATATTTATGGTATATGGGGAAGTGTCTTATCTCAAAATTATTATCATTAATTTTAGGATTGAGGGGCTATGCTTTATGAATAACTGGTAAGAATGGAAATAGGTTTAAACCCTATTTGAACCCTAATAAGGACCTAATGTTGAAGATGTTAATCAAAAGTGCCTAGAATGGATTGGTATGCTTAGGTAATATATTTGAGGTTATATTAAAAATATTTAGGCACCTTAAGGTGTGATTGAGTTGTTAGGTGTGTGAGTAAACCCTATAAGAAAGTGCTAATTTGTTGGAGATTTGTTGTAGTAGCCAAATTTGACCAAGTCAAAGTATAAAAATAGATGGAAGATGAATATTGAGACATGTATTATGTACATGAAGGTTTATAGATAGGTTCCATACTTTAGGTGTGCAAATTTTGTGTTCCAAGTTGGCCAATTGCTAACAGGCCTAATGTTGTAAATAGTGAAAAACCCAAACAACAATGAGAAGATGATTAGGAATATGTTATCATGATAGAGTGATAAAACCAAGTGTATGGATATGTTTTATTGGACTAGAATTTCATATTAATTATTGGTATAAATATTAGAATTTAGATACAATGGTGAAAATAATGATTCCAAAATGGCTTGTTTAGCTCAGTGAGGACTGTGTGTAGTAAGGTCAATAAATTGGTTTTTAAGACTAATAGTTGACTCTAGACCATATGATATTTATATTTAAAAATGGCCTAGAGATGTCACAAGATAATGTTCATGCATTATAATTATTTAAAAATTTTCAAACATGTGTTTAAGGTCACTATCACCATGATTGTGCTTTAAGGTAAATTGACAATTCTGAGTAAACAAGTTTCAGTAATGAGTTTGAGGATCTATGCTATGATTTTAAGTATATAATTCATATGGTTTTGTTTTTTATGAATTTAAATTCATATTAATTATGTTTTAAATCTTTTAAGTCAATGTAAGTGATTGAAAAGTTGAAGTCAAAATGGCTTGTTTGGTTCATGCAAGACTGTGTGAGATAAGGTTAGAAGATTGGTATACAAGACCAATGTTTGATATTAGAGATTATGGTTTTTATGATTTAGGTTTTTATAAAGATGTTATATAATATTTTTAATATATTTAGAATCATTTAAAGTGTCCTTTCAAGTGTTGGATGCCAAGTAGTTTCATGACTAGCTTTTGACAGTCCTGACAGTTCTAAGTGAGCATACTAAAGAGATGAGTTTAAGCATTTTTACCCTATTTTTAAGTGTCTAAATAATATTATGATGACCCTTAGGTCATATAGAATCTGTATATGTGATGTTTTAATCATTTTTAAATGGATTAAGTGAGTTTGAGATTTAGTATTGAAAGATAATTTTTTGGTGTACATAGGCCTAATAAGACTGAGTACTAATGAGGGGTTTCAATATTTTTGATCCTATAATACATCATTGGGGATATATTTTATTTTTATATTATATTTTACTACCATGTTTATATTTTTAAAGTGTTCTAAGAAAATCAAAGAGTAACATGTCTTAAAGTAGACCTAATGGAATTAAGTCTCCTTGAGACCTAAAAATGAAATGAGGTATAATAGAATTATGATAGACCACAAGGGACAGAATATTCATTTGAATAATGTTTAAGAGATTTAATAAGACCTATTATATGGATGAAATAATATGTTAAGGGTGAGTATATAACTAAGTGGTATATGAACAAAGAATGGTATATATAAGGCAAATTTAGGCCTATGTATGTAAATAGAGAGTAAGCGAATGAAACAACACATTATTGAGAATAATAAAGTAATGTATACCATAAAATAAGTGTATAATATCTATAATGAATATTTTAAAGTGTGTTTTCATATGAATATTAACTGCATATGACCTAATAAGTCTTGAAGAGACCTAGTTAAGTGAAGAATCCTAGAAGGTAGTTTAAGAGGGATAAGATTGTGAAGAGCTAAAGAAGGTGATCACGATTTGTTGTGTGAGAAACATAATGTTATGAAGGAAATAAAATAAATTAAGTGGATGAGTTGGTTCTGAGTCATTTAGGGGATTGGTGCCTACTTGTAGGTGCTAAAGCCTAGTTGAGTGGGTGTTTGACTAGTTGGGGTTGGTGTTCCATGTGGATTTAGTGCTTCACTAAATATTGATTTTTTTTTTGAGAGGAATATAGTCCATTTTTATAGATCAATGGGTTTTCTTACCCTTGAGGTATATCCACATATATAATGTGTTATCTTGTTTTATGATCTTGTATGGTTTAATATGCTTTGTTATATGTTCATATTTGTATGAATGGTTTATGTATGATTAAGTGGAATTGAATAAATGTTTTTAAGACACTAATTCACCCCCCCTAGCTCATTGATTATGCTTCCAAAAATTGGTATTATATCAGGTCCTTTGAAGTAGGCCTAACATCCTAAAGGAGATCCTAGAAGTGATGATGGATAGTTAATAAGCTCAAGGTGGTTTTTCTACTTGTAAGTCTTTGTTCATCAATGGGACTAATTATGCCTTTTGGAGAATCAAAATGAGGACATATATAATGTCAATGGGACATGATGAATGGTATTTAGTTATGGATGGATACACTCCACCTACACCACTAACTGATGCATCAAGTAAGAAGGAAAATTAGAGTGATTCCAAGGCAATGAATGCCATTCTATGTGGCTTATCAAAGGAGAAGTTTGTGAAGGTGATGCACTATGAGTCATCCAAGGTAATATGGGAAAATTTTAAGACTATATATGGAGACACCAAGGTGAAGATGGATAAATTACAAACATATAGAAGGTAGTTTGAAAGTTTGAGTATGAACGAGGATGAGAGCATTGCATCCTACATGTTAAGGGTTGATGAAGTTATCAATGCCATTATAGGATTATGAGAAGAATTTAGAGTATAAAGTTTATAAAAAGGTATTGATATCACTAACTCCTTAGTTTGATTCTAAAGTGTATATAGTAGAATATATATAAGTTTTAGACAAGCTAGAGATAGATGGGCTTCATCACATCTTGATTGCGTATGATATGAGAACAAATGAAGGAAGACCTCCCAAGAAGGAATCAAATTTCAAATTTGAGAAGAATTTTAAATCCAAAAGGGTCAATGATGAGGTATGTTAAGATATTGATGATGATGAACTGATAGCCATGTTTTCTAGGAAATTGAGGTTTGGATTTGGTAATTACACGAGTAAGTTACATTTTGAATGTTTCAACTATGGTAAGATTGGTCAATTTGCATCTAAGTGTCCTAAAAAGGATAAGATTGAGAATGATGAATATCATGGTGATTATAAGGTCTATAAACTTGATAAAAAGAAGAAAGATGTCAGGAAGTGTGAAGGTAGGAAAGGGTCATTCAAGACTAAGAGAAGTTTCTATACCAAATAAGATAATAATTTATCTGATGTAAGTGTTACCAGTACACCTGATAGTGATGATGATAGTAATGAACATGAACATGACAACAATGATGATAGGACCTAGGTTCCACAAAGCTCTGACACCACTTGTTAGAATTAAGAGCACATATGATTACCTTTGTATAAGAAACTAAATGCAAAATTTAACCAGAAGTACAAGTAACTAGAAATAAGAAATAACACAAAATATGAGAGGCAACACACAATTGTATTCAACTCATTCCGGAAGGAAATTACAATAACGAGATCACACTCTTTCATCCACTTCGTGGGCATACCAGTAATCTTCCCTCAAGAGTTATCTTCTCTAAATATAGGTCACAATAAACAGCTAACACAGAGCTTTTTTTCACCTCAACCAGTCAGTACAATACTGCCAGTACAACCGAGTATGAACTGTACTCTAAATAGATCTCACCTGTTCTTACTCCTTGACATGTTGCTGTCACCTTTGATCTTGCTACCCTGTAGATCTACCTTTGACCTCGCACACACACACCCCTACAAATCAACTGATCTTACTTACCCATGTAGATCTCCTCCCTGATCTTGCAATGACCTATAGATCAAACCTGATCTTACATACCTAGAAGAACCCCTGTGATTCCACCAATGGAAGAACTCTTTTGGTTCTACACTTTACAATACAGCCCATGAGTCTATTATATATATCCCATGCATACAATAATTAGACAAGCAGATCAAGACTTGAATTAGTCTTTAACATGTAAACAACTAGTTTTTAAACTAACTATTCATCACCAAGCAGTTCTAGAACCGCACAGGAGACCGACATCAGTCCCTGTCTGTCTAGAGGTGACTGACGTCAGTCGACTCCTGACCGATGTCAGTTTCTTTCTATTGACCTCTGACTGACATCGGTTGGCTTGCCAATGTCAGTGACTGTGACACTCAGCAACCTCCTCCATGTTTGCATTTAGGTGAAGATTTTAGCTCCACAACCTAATAATCTCCCACTTGGAGATAAATAGCTGCACTTATACCTATACCAGTACATTGTCTAATCTAGATCCTAGCTTGTATCCCTCTTCAAGCTCAATCTTGAAGACCAACCACCACACACCCTATGGTGCTACACCTATGTCTGAATTTCTCCATTCTTAGCTTACCTTTTTCTGCCATTGCCATACTCCCACTCAATTTAGAAACCCCTGAGAGTAACCTCTAATCAAAAAACCAATTAACACACTCTGTGACCAAGGTGTTAGTGAACCTCACTCTAAGAACCTCCAACCTCGCTCTGATACCAATTGATAGGACCTAGGTTCCACAAAGCTCTGACACCACTTGTCAAAATTAAGAGCACATATGATTACCTTTGTATAAGTAACTAAATGCAAAATTTAACCAAAAGTACAAGTAACTAGAAATAAGAAATAACACAAAATATGAGAGGTAACACACAATTGTATTCAACTCATTCCAAAAGGAAATTACAATAAAGAGATCACACTCTTTCATCCACTTCATAGGCATACCAGTAATCTTCCCTCAAGAGTTATCTTCTCTCAATACAGGTCACAATAAATGGCTAACACAGAGCTGTTGTTCACCTCAACCAGTCAGTATAATACTGCCAGTACAACCGAGTATGAACCATACTCCAAGTAGATCTCACCTAATCTTGCTCCTTGATGTGTTGCTATCACCTTTGATCTTGCTACCCCGTAGATCTACCTTTGACCTCGCACACACACACCCCTGCAGATCAACTAATCTTACTTACCCATATAGATCTCCTCCCTGATCTTGCAACAACCTACAGATCAAACCTGATCCTACATACCTAGAAAAACCCCTATGATTCCACCAATGGAAGAACTCTTCTAGTTCTACACTTTACAATACAGCCCATGAGTCTATTATATAGACCCCATGCATACAATAATTAGACAAGCAGCTCAAGACTTGAATTAGTCTTTAACATGCAAACAACCGGTTCGTTAACTAATTATTCATCAACAAGCAGTTTTGGAACTACATAGGAGACCAATGTTGGTCCCTGTCTGTCTGGAGGTGACCGATGTCAGCTGACTCCTGACCGATGTTGGTTACTTTTTGTCAACCTCTGACTGATGTCAGCTGGGCTGCCGACGTCGATGACTGTGACACTCAACAACCTCCTCCATGTTTGCATCCGGGTGAAGCTTTTAGCTGCACAACCTAACAAATGAAACCTTATTCATGGCTATATAAATAGATAATGAGGGTTCCTTAAAATGGAAAGGCCTTATGGATGATGAGGAATTAGATGAAGAAAAGGCTGAAGTGAACCTTGAGGCACAATTGTTGAGTGTTGTAGAGGAATTTAAGTTCTAAATAAGGAAGAATCATAAATGAAGATCATTAGTTAAGGAATATTAATATTATATTTGTTTTTTTGAAGAGAGACTAAGTAACACATCTAAGGAACATGATGAGATCATCAATCAGGTTGAAACTTAGATGGAGATAATCACTACAAGCCTAAAGGCCAAAGAGGAAGAATGCACCAAGAATGGAACTAAAATGGAATCCTTAAAAGTTGAATTGGATCAATCATATGGAAATTTGAAGACCTTTATGAAGTTTTAAAAGAGTACTAATGCTCTAGATAACATCTTGAATAGTCAAAAGTCTGCAAGTGACAAGATAGATCTTGGTTTTAAAGAATACCAAAGTGAGGAATCTCAAATCAAGGAGAAGGATAATGAAGATATGAAGGTCAACATGAAGAGACCAATCATAAAACTTAATGATATGATGTATACTAATTCATTTAATGGTTACTATTTTTAATGCAATCAGTTTGGTCTTAGAAAAAGAGAGTGTAAAATACCCTATAAAAATAAATATGCATAGGATTATGAAAGGAATCATCAGTCAATAGATATGGATGAGTTTTTTTGATATAGTTGTCATAATGTGGGACACATTGTTTGATTATATCCTAATATATTTTGAATGCCATCAAGTTAAAATAAGAGGTTTGAAGCCCCTAAAGTGCAAGAGAAAAGGAAAATCAATGTGTGGAAACCAAAAATAGTAAAGGTTAGTCATGATCAGTCTACAAGACCAAGTGAACTATTTTATATGGTAGATCATACTTTAGATGTGAAATAAAGTTAGGAATGTTCATTTTCAGCTCATATTGTTGACCACACTTATGATGAATAGGTCAAGCCAAAGAGACTAATCAAGCCTAAAAGGATCTTGAAAGATACTCAGTCTTGTGAGAGCATGGAGATCTGGGAATCTCATGAGCTTGTGTTATTTTATTTCCCTATGCAAAGGGTCTAATCCATTAGGTTTAATTTAGACAATCTTTAATTAGAAAAATAATGATGGATGCTTGGTTTGAGGGGGATTTATTCAATTTGTTCATAAGCTCAAAGTGTAGTTGTTGACAAGCATAAAAGAGGTAAGAAAATTTTTTCTAGGTTTTTAGAAGTTAGTAGTTGAGCATGAATTATGTTGTATATGGTTTGAGAATTATGTTGATTCACTTGGTCAGCCTAAGTTGTGAATACAAAAGGTGAATTACTATTTCTTCAGTTGATATCAATATCTTGGTAGCTTTGAGTTCTTTTGCATTGTTTGAGAGTAGTTTCCAAAGAGGGATAATAAGTGATTCCAGTAGTTGTAAGTGACCCTTTATAATTAATTTCAAAGGGGGGAACATAAGAATGGGGGAGATGATAATGATCAGGTTGTAGTGTGTTTTTCCATCAATGATAAAGGGGGAGTTTGTTGAGAAGTGTTGTCATTGATGTTAAGGTTGATGTCATTGATATCAAGGTAAATCTAATAAAAGTGAATGGTAAGTGGTCATTGAGGTATGAGCATGATATGAAAAGGTAAATTTGATGTCAAAAGTGACTAAATATATATGGTAGTAAGTGATACATAAAGGCACCTAATAGTGTTGCTTTTATGAGAATTGTCATGTGGTGTGAGCATGAAAGGTACATATCATGGAAGGGTTAGCCTAGTTGACAATATGTGATATGACAAGATGCATTGAGAAGAGTGTGTTTAATAGAGAACTTGAAGGAAACCAATGTATTTTTTTGGTTAATTTCAAGGTTTAGGTCAGCTTGAAGTTGTTAGTGTTGGTTCTTGTGAAGTTATGATGATAAATAGGTTTACAAAGAGTGTTATTGTGAGCAAGACCAGTTGGCAGTGTCTGTTATGAAAAGATTATGAGCATTGAGGGTATGTAACATTTAAGGTGTGTGATTTAAGGTTTTGAATTTTTTTTCTTGTTTCCATTATTTACAAATGCATAGGTAGCAAGTCTTTGAGATCAAGTGCTTAGGTAGCCTAAAATTAGAAATTTCATGAAGAAACCTTGTGATAAGGTATGATCATGGTGGCTTGGTGAGATGAGCGCACACATGCATGAGTTTTTGTATTAGGTTTATTGAACATGCATATGAGGCATTAAGAATACTCATGAAAATTTCAAGGTGAGCCTATAGGGGTAGGATCTCTAAACCAATTTTTTACCTAGACCACTCCTAAACCCTACCTAGCCTAATGAGGTTTCATGATATATTGAAAAGGAATGAAAAGGATATATGGTAGTGTTTAAGTATTAAATAGGTTGATTTAGTATGTTAGTGAGGTGGAGATCACATGTAAAGAGGCATGAAGGTCAATTTTAAAGCCTAATGTGGTTTGCAGGTCAAGGTCTAAAGAGCAAAGAGAGAGAGAGTGTGGCCTAATGAGGGGTCATGATCATATTTCAAGGTTTTTGAGATCATGTAAGCATTTTCAAAGGTTATTTATGTTTTTTAAAGTTGGTTAATGCATTTTTAGGTCATAGTTTGTTGATAAGTTATGAAAAGTGGTTTTTAGGTCTCTCTCATGCATATAATGAAGGATTATCAACCCAAGAAGGATTTTCTTGTGCTCATTAGCTCATCAAACCTTTGAATTGGAACATAATATGTTCATGGTATATGGGGAAGGGTCTTAGCTCAAAATTCTAGGATATGCTTTATGAATGATTGTTAATAATATAAACAAGTTTAAACCCTCTTAGAACCCTAATAAAGACCTGATGTTAAATATGTTGATCAAAAGTACCCAAAATGGATTGGTATGCCCAAGTAAGATATTATAGGTTGTATTAAACTCTCCCAGGCACCTCCAAGTGTGATTGAGTTATCAAATATATGAGTAGATCCTATAGGAAAGTGCTAATTTCTCAAAGATTTGTTATAACAGTTAGAGTTGACAAAGTCAAAGTATGAAAATGGATGGAAGATGAATATTGGTAAATTTAGTTTATGTAAATAAAGGTTTATAGATAGGTTTTATTCTTTAGGTATGAAAATTTGGTGTTCCAAGTTGGCCAATCACTAACAAGTCTAATGGTGCAAATAGTGAAAAACCCATGTAGCAGTGAGAAGATGATAAATGTGTTATCATGATAGAGTGATAAAAATAAGTGCATGGAGATGTTGTTTGTGATTGTTATGTCTTATTAATGATTTTTATATATATTTTAATTGAGGTATAGTGGTGAAAATGATGAAACTAAAATGGCTTGTTTGGCTCAGTGAGGAATGTGTGTAGTGAGGTCAACAAATTGGTCTATAAGATAAATAGTTGCCACTATAACATATGATGTTTATATTTAAATATTGTCTATATATGTCATAGGATAATGTTAATTTATTTAAAGTGTTTTAAATTGGTCATATAGGTGTTGAAGGTCAATATCACCATGATTGTGCTTTAAGGTAAACTGGCAGTTCTGAGTAAGCAAGTTGTAGTGATGAGTTTGAGGCTCTATGCCTTGATTTGAAGTATCTAATGCATAAAATTTTGTTTTATGTGAATTTAAAGCCTTTTTAATGATTTTTTAAATCATTTATGTTAGTGTAAGAGTTTTAAAAGTTAAATTCAAAATAGCTTGTCTGGTTCATGCAAGATTGTGCGAGATAAGGTCAGAAGATTAGTTTACAAGACCAATGTTTGATTTTAGAGATTATGATTTTGTTATTGAGGTTGTTATAAAGATGTTATATAAATTTTTTAATATATTTAAAATAATTTAAATTTTCCTTTCAGGTGTTATATGTCTATTAGTTTCATGACTGGTTTTTGATAGTCTTGGCAATTCTAAGTGATTATACTAAAGAGATGTGTTTAAGCCTTTTTACCCTAATTTGAAGTGTTTCAAGAATATAGTGATGAACCTAAGGTCATATATACTATTTATATGTGTTTGGTTGATTATTTTTTAATTTATTAAGTTATTTTGAGCTTTAGTATTGAAAGGTAAATGTTTGGTGTACACAGGCCTAATAGGACTAAGTACTAATGAGGGGTTTCAAGTAGTGATTTATTGCAAAATTTATTTTTGAGCCTATAAGAAATAAATGGGGGTATATTTTATTTTTATATGATATTTTTATAATATATGTATATTTTTAAAGTATTACAAGAAAGGCAAAGGGTAATGTGTCCTAAAGTAGACCTAATGGAATTAGGTCTCCATGGGACTTAAAAATGAAATGAGGTCTAATAGAATTATGATAGACCAAAAGGAACTCAATATTAATTTGAATAATATTTATTATATATAATAAGACATATTACATGGATTAACTAATATTTTAAGGGTGAGTATCCGACTAAGTGGTATATGAACAAGGAATGGTATATACATATGAGGCAGTTTTAGGCTTATGTTGTACGTAAAGAGTATGCGAATAAAATAACATATTTTTGAGTATAAGGAGGTATTATAAACCATTATATAATTTTATATGATATTTAATGAATATTTTAAAGTGTTTTTTCATATGAATATGAAGGTCATATGACCTAATTAGCCTTGAAGAGACCTAGTTGAGAGAAGAAGCCTAGAAGGCAGTTTGAGAGGGATAAGACTGTGAAGAAATAAATAATGTGATCATCATATATTATTTGAAAAACATATTGTTTTTAAGGTGATAAAATAAATAATATTTATAAGTTTGTGATAAGTCATCTAGGGGGTTGGTTCCTAATTACAGGTTGGTGTTTGCTAAAGACTAGTTGCATGGAAATTTGACTAGTTGGGGTTGGTGCTCCATGTATAGTTTATGCTTCACTAAAGATTTATTTTTGTCTTATAGGACTGTAGTAAATTATCATATATCATTTATTTTTATTCCCCTTTATGGTTTTCAATATATGTAATGTGCTATCATATTTTATGATCTTGTATGGTTGCATATATTTTGCTATATGTTCATATTTGTACGAATGGTTCATGTATACTTAAGTGGAATTGAGTGAATGTTTTAAAGACATTGATTAACCTTGAATATAAATTATTCTGATTCTAACACCCTCAATAATAGTCTAAATTCTATCAAAGGTAAACAATGAATCAGATATCCATCATATCTTCTATGATACAAGGTTGGTACAAGTAGGGTATAGTGAGAGGCTTTATGGGTGGATAATTTTTATTTATTACATGATAAATTAGGAGGAATGGTGTGGTATTGAATATAGGAATATATATGTAAGTATCAGGGAGATGTAGGAACAAAAATATCATAAACCATCTCGATGACTAATTATTCATGTGCCAACACTAAGATATGTTCAATAAAAAAATGACAATCCCTAGCTCTGTCAGTGATCTAGATCATGAAGCCAATAGTGGCCATAGAATTAAATATTTAGTTATTGGCCTAATGTATTATTTCAAATTGGATGTTTGTAATCTACTACTAGATAGTATCAACCATTAATTTATAAGGTACCAAATTCTCATCTTTAGTCTAGTATTAATGTATGTCATGATTAATGATTAGCTAAGAATAACCATACACTAGTAAATGTTGAATGTTCCATTATACTACTTGAAAAAGCCATACAATGAGTGATTTGTATTTATAAATTTTAGTGGTATAGGGAAATCCAATATGGAAATATTTAGGAATGAGATCCCCTTATGGTGTAACAAACAACATTTTGGCCTATGATCCATGAGTTTTGAATGATCCATCAAAGTACATATTTCACCATTCAAAATTAGGAGGTGAATCTACTTCTTCAATAGTTAGAATGGTCTCATATAGAAATAAAAATGCAAGAGTTTGCATATATTAAAGAGGATCTTCAACAAGTTGATTTATGAGTAATTTTTAATGGATTTTTGGTTGGAATTTTTAATTTCAAACACACTCAATATCATAATCTATTTTTATATATAAGCTTGTAGAGATGATTTTAAAAGTATATATTTGATTGGATTTACTTTGAAAATAATAATATTTTTTTTCTTAGCATATAATGATGCAATTTTCGGGCTATGAATACCATTACTAAACCCACATTTTCATTCGGTGTATAGTTATGTTCATATGCAATCAATGTTAAACTAAGATAATATACAACATGCTCCTTTATTTGTTCATCATGTTATTTCAAAAGTGCCCTTAGGGCATTTTGGTTGCTGATAAGTAAAGAAGTAATGGCTTGTTTGGCATTTATGGCAAAAAAATATGTGGGTTGATAAGATATTCTTTAAGCTGATAGAATATTTTTTGACGTTCTTTATTCTAAGAGAATGTAAGAAATTCATTTATCAAGTGCATAAATGGATGGAATTTATTTAATAATTATGAAATGAAGCATCTAATAAATTTAATTTTGCCTTGAAAACTATGGAACTACTTCAAGGTAGATGGTGGTGTCATTTATGTAATTCCATAGACTTTGGTTGGGTTAAATTCAATGCCCTTGTGAGAGACAATGAAACCTAATAGTTTGTAAGAAGTAATGACAAATACATATTTATTTATATTAATCCTAATGTTTTACTCATGAAGTCTCTCAGATATTATTCATAACATGACTAGGTGATTGGCATAGGTCTTTGACTTACCCAAAATATCATCAACATAGCCTCAATAATGTCGTGCATCATGTCATGAAAAATCACCATCATAGCTCTTTGGTAATGGATCCAAAATTCTTAATTATAAATAGCATCACCTGATAACAAAACATTCCCCATGCATTGGTGAATATTATCTTGTGTTGGTTTTCTAGTGTTATCCAGATCTTATTATACCTTGAGAATCCGCCCATTAAAGAGAGAATTTCATAACTACTAGTTGAGTAAAATATAATGTTAATATTAGGCAAGGGAAAGTCATATTTTGGGTAAGATTTGTTGATATCTCTAAAGTGGGTGAAAATTTTAATACTAACACAATGTTTAAAATCCAATTTGAATAGTTGATTGGCTTGATGCATTTTACATCTAAGATTTTTTCCAACTCTTTATTTACTAACACAATAATATGAGGATGTAGCTTACATAACTTATATTTAATAGGATTGTAATTAGGATGTACAATGAGATAGTGTACAACCAAATCAGGATCTAAACCTAGCATGTTTGAATAGGCCCACAAAAAAGATGCCCACAAATTCCCTTGAAAGGGTTGTAAAAGCTGTACATTCTTCCTCAGTGAGGCATGCACATAGTTTAATCCACTTTGGGATATTTAGAGTTTTAATATTCACCATTGAAGTGTCTTCCACTATAAGTGTATAACCATCATCTAGAATAGTTGGCATGATGAATAAAAATCTCCTAATGTTTGCATTGACCATAATACAAATACCTCATGACAGTATTGAACAATATATGAAAAATCCTACTGATCCTCAGTATTGATATTTGATCCATACATAGATCATGGGATAAATGAATCTTGTGATTCATAGGAAGAGGGGTGAACATCCTCGTGTAATGGTGCTAGAAACTAGTTTTCACCAAGATACTTTCCTTTCTCTTTACTTTTTCCCTACTTAGAAAGTACCCATAAGAGGTTTTCACTTTCAAAACTCAATGTTTGATTTTTTTTTTTAGCTAGGGAAGTTCACCCACTCTCTAAAGTAGGAATCATGAAATAATCTAATAGTAAATCCCTTCTTATAGTCTCCAAAAGATATGTAACTACTCAATCTTGTAAAGTTTTATATGGCCTCATCATTTTCAAACTCATCTAATCGCATTGTTGACTCTTGTTGGCTCTAGTATATCAATTGTGGGTGGAAAAGTGTTAAAGGTGAAGGTTGATAAATAAGGATAACAGTGCAAATGGTATTTGGGTTAAATAAATTTGTAGCAAAAAGGTCATTGTAGATGTTATAATTGAAACTTGAATCACTATGAACATTATCATCTATATTCATTGGTGTTAGAATGTAAATTAGGTATGTGGGGTCACCCCTATGTGGTTTAAATTTGATACCATGGGTTCCCTTGTACTTAGTCATTAAAACTAGTTTGGTAATTCCTTATTGATATAACCTGAGGCTTCTACCTTCATAAGCTAGTTGATCCAAAATATGATTTGGAATAGGATACTTATGATTTGATAATAATTGGCCAACTCATAAGTGTAGAGCCATGAATCATTTTATACTAAGGGGTCCTATGCTAGGCCAGAGGCTAGTTTAAAGACAATGGGCTTGTTCAAGTGAGATTTTCTTTTGGTTTCCAATGCCATACAAGTGTTCTTGGCCATAGGTATCCCATAATCTTTAGGATTTTTAAGCAATTTGACAATATATAATGAATTATGGGTGCTATATTCTCTAATACCTTTGTTAGTGACATATAAATGATTAGAAATTTTTGGTGGATGCATGGTAGAGGTAGAGGATAATCTATCTGGGTCAATGTAATTATCTTATGGGCTTAATTAAATGGATTTTCATTTTTTAGCTTTTTATTTGACTACTTTGGGCAAAAGATTCATGTCAAAATGGTAGTTGTAGATTTTATACTCAACTTCAAGGCATTTAAAATACTAATATGGTTGAATATTTATAGGTATAGTCACTTCCATTCTTGAATGTGGAAATTTTATACACTGATGCAATGTCAAAGATATAGACCTAGTTTCATGGATCTAGGGTTGGCCCAATAATAAATTTTAAGATAACTCTATATCTAAAACATGGTTTAGAGTATCATGGGTTAATGGCATAATGAATACTAGCATATTGATGGTACCTTGAAATTCTAGTTCTTCATTGTCATATGCCTTGATAACAATGGTATTTAGATACAAGTCAGTTGCTGTTATCCAAGATGTTTGGTCAACTTTAGAGACATAATGTTGAGACCCAAACCATTATTTATAAGGACACATTTAACTCTATGGTTCATTATGCCAAATTCAATGTACAATGGGTTATTATGGAGAGGGCCCAAAGAAGACATCACTTTGGTTAAAGGTGAGATGTTGGTTTTGGGTCAAGTGTCCTACCATGGATTGGATTTTTTGGAGTGATATCATCTATCACAAGGGATTGGTTCAAATAATCATTCAAGATGTCTTTGTAGATGGTAGATGTGAACAACACATTTATTATGGAGATGTGTGCAAGTGTCTTCTTTAATTATTCCATAATATCATAGGCCTTCCCCTCAGTTTTTTAGTTGGTTTATTTCTTATAGGAATGGAAGGTTGATTAGGCTCATGAGTAGTATTTGGATGTAGTCCTATGATAGTGACTCTAGCTCTTCAAGTTGGGATTGCATAATCTTGATATGAAACTTGGCTTTGATAGTTGGTTGGGTAGGTAGGGAGGCTCATAATGATGATTATTGGATAGTATGATACCTGATTATAAACATAAATCATAAAAGATTCACCTACATAAGGAGGTTGATAGATATTATCTAATAAATAGGCATTGTTGTGTGAAAGTCCATGTTTATTTATACTTTGTATAGGGTTGATAGTGATGGTGGCAACATGACCACTAAAATTTATCTTAAAACATTGTTGTAGGTATATTCAATGGCATGATGACCTCCTTAGTTGGTTTGATCATTTTTCCCTTGGTTCTAGCCATTCTATTATTGTTGTTGTGGCTAGTGTTATTGTTACTGATTCTATGGTGGAGTTTTCTACCCATATTATTGTTGTTATTTTTACTACTACTATTTATTAGTATTGTTATGTTGAGTGAACATATTTTTGTACATACTTAGGTTATAATTATTCATTGGAGCATGGGTGTCTCTTTATATCTCTCCATTCTCCATCATGTTCTCAATTAGATGTCTAAGTTGGATACATAGTCTTATATAATGTCCTCTAACACGATGGTACTCACAAAACTCATGTTCCTTGTATCAATTATGAAAATGAGTATATTCAATAAATGTCTTTAGTATATGCCAATTAATCATATTTTATTGAACAAATCTTTAGAATACAAAATCAATGAGATCACCAAGGTTACTGAATTATTGAGCAATAGGTGGTCTTCTCCACCGAGGAGCTGATTGTAATTGGTTTTGATTTTTTGGTAGTTGGTTTTGTGGAGGTCCTAGTTGAATGTATGGAGGAAATGGTTGTTGAGTGGGTAGTGGTATAATAATAAATAGTGTTTATACCATTTGAACATAGCATGATTTAGTAACCCCATTGCCAATATCATTTTCATTACAGTTGTAGGGTTTATGTCTTTCATTATTTTTAGATGGAGGTAGAATTAAAGCTAGTTTTTGAGTTTAATTTTGATTGTGCTTTGGACTTGATTCTAATTTTGGTTCTAATTGGAAGAGGATAGCTTGATTATGACTTTGTTGATAAGGGATTTCTCAATATGTATTCCTTTTGCTATGGCCTATTCAAATGTATTATCATATTGTATCTCGATATTTTAGGATATCTAACCATGTAAGCTTCTCTTAAATATTATAGCTAACTATTTATCTAGGAAAATATGTGTAAATTAGCCTATTAGGGCTTTCCAATATTCAAGTATGCAATGAAGCTTTCACCAATCTTCTGTTTAACTTGGCCTAGATCCACAATAGTAATTTCATGTTCGAGATTATATGAAAAGTGATGTATAAAAATATTTGAGAGATCATTAAATTTAAGTACATATTTATTTAGTAATTTCAACAACCATTCGAAAATTTGTCGAGATAGACTCCTTGGGAAGAGTAGAAGTAAGTATATATCACTATAGGCCATCAGCTAGTAGATAATAAATAATTCATTTAAATTCTTTATAGGGTCACCTTTGCCTTTATATTTTTTGAATTTAGATGGCTCATAACCTAGTGGAAATAGTATTTACAAATAATCCATGTTGAATGGGTAAGAACATATATCTTCTAGTTTGAATTTATTCATTAATTTACCAACCTATATCTCTTTAATTACATCCTTCATCTATTTCAACTATTTGGCTAGAAAATCAAAAAGGATTGGCCTGTTGTTGTGTAGGTTACATGGTCAAAGGTGGATTACCTCGATCGGGGTAGGTATACTATGGGATTTTGGTGGAATTAACTAGATGACCAGGTATGTGTATCTATGTATTAAGATTATACCATGGGTATACAACATGCTGCTATTGAAGCTCATTTTGGTTTGGGTTGGCTACATAAACTTGGCTATTGAATTATGGCTGCAACAATGCCATTTGGATCTATAGAATGCATTAGTATTATTGGGATTGGGAGGGAACTTGTTCTCTACTTGTTGAAAACTATTATATATAGGGAACATGATATTGACTAGATCTCTACTATTGAAGGTGTTGATAGTTGGATCCTTGTTATATGTGCAATACCCATTGGGTGAAAGATAATTATTATCAAGCACCTAGTACATTCTATGTGTAATACCCTTATTGTTGGTTAAACACTTATTGTTAAATCAATATTTATTGTTAAAGTGACACTTTTTGGTTTGGAATTTTTTTTGTTGGAAACTATTGGATTGGAAATTATTGGTTTGACAACTGTTGGGGGTTTGACCATTATTGAACAACTAATACTTTATGACTAATATGATTATATTATTGGTTAGACAACAACTATGATTAAGAGGTATATTGGTCTATGCTTTTTATGGTATAACATTCATTATCACCTATTGAGGTAGCATAATGTTTTGTACATGTTGTGGTGGTAAGTTAGTCTATTATTGGATCATTACCCCTATTGCACATTTAAAGAAGTAGCTAGTTAAGGAGTAGAGATTATTTGTAGAGTTTTGGAAATAGGCATACCTATTATATACTTTTACAATCCACTTTTGGAGTTGTTTAGAGGAACCTATTGTGTATTTCTTGGTGTTAAGCTAGACCCACTTTGTTTTAAATTAGATTGCACTTGTGTGTTATCCTCAATATTTAAAGTGGTATCTTCTATTTTAAAAACATTATCTTCCATTAAAATATTGACATTATATATATAAAAAATAAACATTATTAGGCTAAAGGGGTCTACATTTTGGATTGCGTAGCTCATGACATCTATTTTTTCCCCTATTGATGGCACAATCTCAATAAGTGACATGTTAGAAATAAACTTGCATTGATGTTATGAGCCAGGTTGAGATAGGTTTGGTATGATTTTTGTACCTATTTTATTTGTTCATCCATAATACCTTTTAAATTTTCAAGCATATTGTGATCTTGTTGTGACATTTGGACCAAATATTCACTATAACTAGTATATGCATGTTTGAATGGTTGAATTGATAATGCATTTCTATGCATTATAATTAAACTACTTAGAATTTATTATTGGAAGTCTAGTAACACCTCTTAGGATAAAGGGGTATAAGAACAATGTGAATGTTTTGGAATTTTTGACATGACAAAATACAAAAATAATTTTAGTCTAAAAACATGCATGTAAATCAAATAAAAATATAATTAGCAAAAATGGATAGTCCTATTCCCTTTAACTAACATGGGTGTGTGTAGCTTCAATCTAAGTTTCTATCAATATACCAATGCTTGTGAAAAATTAAGTGTTAATCCAAAAATTAAATTATTGGTGTAGGTATATTTTTATGCCCCCTCTATCTCTCAAACATTGATACATGACATCAACATAGATCGAGGAGAACTCAACATTTGGCATGAAATTATACGGTAAGTGGGATTTTAACTAAAATCTATAAAACTTACATGTACTAGATTGTCCCAAGTGTGGATAACACAAGGGTGAAATCATGTCAAATGAATTTCAACTGACTAACCTACTATGCAAGGTTTTATTCCTTTTCATATTGACTCTAGTTGTGTACTTCTTATTGGTGTATGATGTCTAGCTATCACATGGTTCGGGTACTTGTTAGGATGGTTAGGATAATCGCTCACCACTATCCCATCCAATAGTTTGCCAAATTTGTATACGACATCATGGATTAGGGTTGTTAGGATGTTAGGAGATGAAACCCTAGGTCAATGCACCCATAAATATCTTGTGGTGAGGTGATGAACTCCCGCCCATAAGCCAAATTATTAAAAGAAGTAAATGAAAAAGAAAATACTTTAGATGTCATTTTATAGGTCACCCAAGTCACTAGGAGCTTGGAGAGAGCATACATGACATTATTTATAACATAAATTATAAACAAATGCAATTAACTAATCACTTTTGGTCACTTGAGTTCCCTATAGGGGAGGGGGGGAAAACATACACACAATAGTTTGTAGTTTACAACTAACAAAGAAACTAGTCTAATAAATTTAAAATTTAGCTAATAAACAAAAAATATATATATAGTGAAAAGAGCTCTTAAGAGATATAACTAAAAATTTTATTTATTTTAACAGCTCCACATCAAAGTGTGATTGAAAATTTGGCCCATTTGCCTTTTTTTCACTTGTAAAATTTTCAAAAACAACTAAAAGACAAATACAAATAAGTGGATTTTAAGTACCAAACAAGATGCATATGATATTTTCACCATGATTAAACATCTCTCTCTTCACTTTAGGTCCTATAAATTTTTAGAGGGTTTGCTTAATTAGAAACCCAAAAATAAGTTAGGAAATAACAATTTAATTTGAGCTCTTAGGTTTCTATTTTCTTTCTCAAATAAAACTGACAACAATCACACAAAGATCAATACCAATTCTAGAAATGGACATTGATTCAATCAAATCATCAATGTTTTTTGCAAACACAAAAAAATAAATTTATTTTGAAATAAAAATAGTTAATAAATATGGTTAAAATTAAAAATTCTCACATCTCTACAAGAATAAAGGTTACATAGACAATAAGCAGGTTATCAAACATAAAATGAGAGGCAAAGAAAATCAAGAAAAATCAATTTTATCCATGTTATTAACTTATTTTATTTTCTACATAGAGATCATGGTCAATTCTTATAATTGACATCGATCTATAAAATGGATGTCGATCCCTGTAACCTTATTAAAAAATATGTAAAATTCAAAGTTAAAACTTGAAACTTTAAGATTTAAATGCATTTGTTAGAAAAATTAAAGCAAGCATATTAATCTCCTTGGCCATATGGAATTTTTGGTCCCACTTGGCATGCCATTATGTACCTTAGGATTTATTAAAGGAAACAATATGTATATTAGTCTCTTGTTAGTCCAAATGAGAAAACATTAAGAACAACAATTTATTAAGACTAAACCCTCTTGCTTAAGAACTTAGGGGGAGAATAACATAATAAACAAGAGTACAAAATAGAGATGAAGACAATATAATTTTATTACCTCCTATTTTGAATATGATGATTAATTATTGGAATAAGGATGTTCCTACTTATCCTATGATGATTTTAGTCTTATATCAATGGTGTTTTATGGTGGTAGCATCTCTGCAATAGCCATTTACAGCTTGGTGTGAAGCTTGGCATAAATTAGGCATTATAACATTACTATTCAAGGGCTTCAATAAGGTATTCTAGTAGAATAATCTTACACACAAAATCCTATTTATCAATGGTGTGGGAATTATATTTATAGCTCAAAAAACTAACTCTAACCTTAGGTAGGTTAGGTTTAATTCTAACTTGGGTTGAGTCTAAATTAACCTAGGCTGAGCTAGTCTAAATATGGGTGGGATCAAGGCAATCATTAAATATTGACACCTCAATTTCTGATATCTATGAGGCATGCCAACTAACTTTCTATATTTGTGAGATATGAGTCATATTTTTTCATATTTATGAGATAATAAATCACTTTATTAGCTCATTTGAATGTTTGACTTAATTTTTGGCTAAAATTCATTTTTTAATAAATGAAATTCACTAATTTGATTTGGAATTTTTGATTAGGTAAGTTAATTAGGATGTAAATATAACTAGTCTTGCTTAGTGATTTTTGTATTTTGGTAATTATTTTAAATGTTATGAATTGATAGCTTAACATGCCAAAAGTTCTAAATTATTAGGTCATAATTTGAATAGGGTTAGAACTGAACTAGGTTCGTGATGCATATAGGATAATGCACTAATTAAGCTAGCCTCATCACATTTATGGGTAATTAAATCCCTTACACATGTGAAATTGGGAAATTTAGGTGATTTCTAGGATTAAATTATGACAATTGATAGAAATTGAATTGAATGTAGGTTTAGGAATTAAAGTGACCAAAAATAAGTGTTTATAATTGTTGTTAAATGAGAATTAATTACTTCTCCATGTTTTGTAGTATAACCAAGCCAATCATAACCCTATCCTCAAGTCTATTACAACTCAGAGGAGTCCTATATGGTCTTCCATAAAGAGCCTCATATGGAGCCATATTAAGGGCATTGTGGTAACTATTATTTTAGGAAAAGTCAACCAATTATAAATAGTCCTCCCAATGTGATTTTTAATCCATCATGTACATGCGTAACATGTCTTATAACACCTAGTTGACCCTCTCTATTTGATTTTATATCTCTTGATGATATGATGTGCTAAAATTGAAATGAGTGCTTAATTCCCTCTAAAGGATAATCCAAAACTCAAAAGTATACATAAGGTCTCTATCTGAAATAATCTTCTATAGAATATCATGTAATTAAATAATGTCATTAATAAGACCTTTGACACAATCATGGCATTATATATGGTATTCATAAGAGATAAATGGGAAACCTTAGTCAACTTATCCACTATCACCATGATGTGTTGTGGTGATAGGAAGAGAGAGAGGTAGACCACAACAAAATCCATAGAAATGGTGTCTAATTTCCACTTTGGTATGTCATGTGGATATAAAAAACCCATTGGATATTGATCTTATGTCTAAACCCATATACACTTAAGACATCATGTTATAAAATCTTTAATGTCGTGTCATAATCTAAGCTAATGATACAAGTCTCTAAGATCTACATGCATATTCTTAACCCTAGGCTTTGTTGAGTAGGGGCTTGATGAGCCTCTAAGAAAATCAAGTCTTATAGACCACCAGTAGTGGGCACATAAATGCACTATATATATCTCAAAAGACTATCTGAATCTAAGGAGTAACCCACAAACTTGCCTTCAGGGCCCTTTATGATTCTAACATCTAGAAAATACCTTGATAAAGACTATCCCCAAGTAGTTGCTTAAGAATTTGGCCTCTCAAATTAGTGTGAAAGGTTATAGCTACAAGCTCATATCGTGTGATCTCTAACACATCTTGGAAAATTGTGATCAAAACTTCATGTCACCTTTTACTCAATGCATTTTCTATAACATTCACCTTCCCATTGTTATAGTGAATATCAAAGTGGTTCTAAAAAATGAACTCCATCCAATGTTGTTGATGAACATTGAGATTAGCCTGAGTGAAGATGTACTAAAGACTCAAGTGGTATGTCATCAAAATAAATTGACTTCCAAGGAGGAAATCTCACCATCTAAGAATGTATGAACTGCTACTACTAACCTTAGGTCATGAGTGAGATCGTTCAACTCATAATCCTTGAGTTTTCAAGAATCAAAGGCAATGACTTAATTATCCTACATGAGAACTACTCCCAACCCCAATTTGGAGGAATCGATACAAACCAAGAATCACCCTATGGATTAGGTACTGATAAGATCAATGCACTAGTTATATACTCTTTGAACATCTAGAATGCTTGATCACACTTCTTTGAATAAATGAATTTCTTCCCTTTTCACTGAAGGAAAGTGATGGGGTGTGCTATATGAGAGAAGTCTTATAAAAAGTGGTGATAATAACCTATCAACCCCATGAAACTAAAAACCTCTATGACATTGGTGTGTATAGGACATTCTATAATTGATTTAATATTTTATGGGTCTACTGAGATCCCCTCACCAAAAATTACATGACCCAAGTATTGAACCTCTATGTAGAAGAAGGAACACTTGCTCAAGTTTTCATATAATTTATTTTCCCATAAAATCTACAATACCCAATGTAGGTTATCCAAATTCACCTCTTCACTTCAAGAGTATATCAATATATAATCAAGGAAAACCATAAAAAAACTTATTTAATAAGGTTCTAAATACATAGTTCATAAAGATCATGAATATTGTAGGTACATTAGTCAACTTAAATGGCACCATTATGAACTCATAGTGCCTATAACATGTTTAAAAAGTAGTCTTATGAATATATACTTATAATATCCTCAAATAATGGTACCTTTACTTAAGATAAATTTTATAAAATACCCTATCCCCACTCATCTAGTTAAATAAATCATCAATCCTCGATAGGGGTAATGATTCTTGATCATCACCTTATTTAGTTGTTAGTAGTTGATGCATAAGTGAAGGGAACCATCTTTATTCTTCAAAAATATCATGGGTGATCCCCAAGGGGAAACACTTGAATGAATGAGACCCTTCTCCAAAAGTTTTTCTAATTGCATTCTGAACTTAAAAATCTAAGGTGTAGTCATCCTGTAGGGAGATTTAGATATAGGCTCTACTTCAGGCATAAGATCAATCCTAAAATATATCTCCCTTAAAGGGGGTACTCTAGGAAACTCATTAGGAAACACATATAAAAAATCTTGGAGTATAATATGATCATCAAGTGTCACCCCTAAACTCTCCTCATCAATTTTATCACTAACTATGATGGAAAACATCTAAAATTCCTTACATGCACTTCACATAAGATTTATAGTGGAAATCAGATGAAGAGATATGGGCCTCTTGATAATTGTGATAATATCCATGCTTCCAAGGTCATCACAATAATAAATAACCTTTTTGTGACAATATACTATACTTGAGCCAATCTGTACCCAAAATAACATCATAAAAACCCAAGGGTATGATACAAATATGAAGAGTGGTGGTGAAGATGCCCAAGTCAAGAGTGCTGCTAATAAAAGAGTATACCATCATCCTAGCCCTAAAGGCTTAATCAACATCCTAATGGTCACTCTACCTAGATGCCACTAGCACATAATGATCCACAAGGGATGGCATAATAAAAAAAATTATAAGCTCCTGAGTCAAATAACACTGATATAGATTTATCATGAATACTACCTATAGTCTCAATCCCTATAACTAGTCATCTACCTACTGATTATCCACTACTACATATATGTGATGAGCATGTCCCATACCACCAATGGTCTTATCAGATATAGGGGCCTTCTATCAACCATTATCAAAAACTCTAAGTGGGCACTTATGCATAATGATCTAGATCTCCACATAAAAAACATAATCCATTGAGATTATCCTTACTCATCTGAATCCCTCTTGACCTCTGATAACCTGATCTAATAGATACTAAAATCCTTTGATGATAGGACTGATGAGTCCATAGTGGCCTCAACTACTATCTAGAAGCTTTCTTATCTCTATTTTGTCCCTAGACACCCTATCCTCTATCTCTCTAAGAATCATGTGAAGGGTGGTGGTGCTTCTATTGAGAATGATGATGAGACTATTGAGGAGGCATTGATGAGAACTAAGAGTTCCTCTAACCACCCCTAGGTAGGGGATAAGTGCCTTGTGATCTATAGTCTCACTGTGCTCAAATATTTCCCCATAAGTAGTCTCTAATCTCCTATTGTTTTCCTCTATTTTCCTCTACCAAATATGCTTTCTCCACAACAACCTCAATGGTCAAAGGAGAGAGAAGGTGAACTACTCCAACTATATCCACATTCAAGTCTTTGGTGAATCAACTAACTTGAAGTTTAACATTCTAAAGAAACCTCACATACTAAATAAAGTCTAGAAATTAACTCTCATACTGAGCCAACATACCATTACCTTGTCAAAGATTATGGAACTCATCAATTTTCTTATTTTTGAAGTTCTATGATAGGTATTGAGTATGAAAACACTCCTAAAAAATATCCTAGGTAATAAAATCTTCATCCAAATGAATATTTCACTCCTCATTCCTACACCAAATGCTCACTAAATCTTTGATAAGGAAAATAAAAAATTGGGCCTTGATATTAGTATCATAGGCCTATAAACCAAAGAAACTATTTGAACTCAAAATCCATGACTCTATAGTAAAACCATCTCCCTCTTCATGAAAGGTAGGTCATTGAAGTCTCAACAAGTACTACATGATAACTCCTAGGTTTCTCCTAGTTGGATGATGCTCCTTATGCATCTCCCTATGTGGTGAAATAACCCTCTCTACTCATTATTGTGATGGACTATGTGACCTTTCTATAGGCTAAGATGCCTCCTTTGATCGGGGTAGGGAGTGTCTTTGTGACTCCTCCCTAACCATAGGTAATATCTCATGCAGTATCCCAATAATTTTTTGTAGGGCTTGAATAATATGAGGTCCATGGTCTACTAGAGGTGGAAGTGGTGGTTCAAGTGGTGGAAGTCATCCATTCTCTACATGAAACATACATTTATCCTTTCACTGCTTCATCTTGCATGAGTATAGGATGAGCTTTAGTACATTCTAAAAGTAGAAATTTAATAAAATATATACCCATAGTTCTCAGTGTTGAATCCAAGCTCTGATACCATAATGTAATGCCTATTTTTATGCTAATTAAAACTCAAAAAGAGTTATATATATATATATATATATATATATATATATATATATATAAATCTATAGTTTATTTTTCACTCATTGACTAAGTCTATATACTACTAGGTTTAACTAAATTTGCTCAATCATTAAGATTTCGTTAAACAAAATAAAAAAAGAATTAATAACTCAAACTCGGTTAATTGAAGCATTTCTAATATACATTAAATAAATGTGATTCCCAGTAATTTAATTAAATTACATCTATAATAAGCGTATGTAAAAATAATAGTTAATCAAACTTATTAAATGGGTTTAATTAGAGAGCTAAATGTAATTAATATTGTTTAACTTAATAACTTCATAGGGACTATTTAAATTTTATTTTGAATAATCCCTTCAAACAATTCCGTATAAAAATTTAGGTGGAAAAAAATTATTTAATTTATAAAAAGGTTTTATTCACCAAGTTGATCAAATAAAATAAAATAATTAAATCCAATCTAAGTTACCCACAAGTAAATAAACTAATAACACTCATTTACAAATTATTATTTTCTAGTAAGAAATAAATAACATCCTTAAGGGTAAGAAGACTTATTTAATAACTAGTCTAGGAAAGCTTACATGTAGAATTAAATAAGTAAAATCAATTATAATAAAATAAAGTCAAAATTTTTTCCAGTTGTAAGTGGAGGAATAAATCAAAGCCATAGAATTAAATAATGTTGAGCCCTAAGATCTAGGGATTCCAAGTGTTTCCCTAATTTCTCATATAACCAAATAAAATCCATTTACCAAGTTCTAACTCTCATTTTTACTTGTATGATTTACAGGTTGGAGGTGTAAAGAGGAGAAACTTCAAGAAGAAAAACTCTCATAATGGGATTTTTTTTTTTTGAATTTACACACACACATTTGATTATATATACAATGAATATCCAAATATATTTAAATATATTATAGATATTATTTTTTATGCATGGCATATATAAGACACACACACACACACACACACACACATATATACATTGAAAAAATAAATAGATAAAAAAAATTAACAAATAACATATACAGTTATATATATATATATATATATATATATATATATATATATATATATATATATATATATATATATATGTATGTATGTAATACATAATCATACATATAAATTTATGTTTCAAAGTAAAAATTTAATCATTTTAATCTTAAATATAAATATAATAGAAATACTAATTTTATTTATTTATTAAATACTCATAAATTAATATAAGATTAATTTGAATAATTTTCAACATTCTAAAATGAATGTATTTATTGGTGTAAGATATTACTTTCCTACTCTTTAGCTTACTTAGGTGTTATTTTATTGGAGATGTTTTATCCCACATTCATGAGGATGATGGATTTATTTCTTACTTCCACCTATATTGGGGAAGTTAGTCCCACATGCATGGGATGGTCAAGATTCTCCTATCTTCTTCCTATTTGTACATCTCTATTGTAAACTATTTGATATAGAATAACAATTGATTTGTTCTTGGTTGGTCTATACTTGGTGTGCAATTCTAAATATTTCATGGTTATGGTAATGATCTCTTAGAGAGATCTTAGGTTTTGTTAACTCTTTCATTTTATCAGAGCCATCTCTACCAACCATTACTCAAAAAATTTCTAATACAGTCTTTGTTTGTATATATGCATCAATTGAGGGTATTTATCATTGAGAGTTTGGATTTGGTGTTGAAGGTCTTATATTTGATCTCAACCTATACTGAACTACATCAAAGTACATTATTTCTACATTAGATCAATGACAAGTTTTGTTGGATCTCACATTTTATAGTGAGAGGGCCATATTTATGTGAAGCGAGGTCTGATAGGGTTGTCATTGCCTTCTCCTTGAATAACTTAGACTTTCCTCTTCCATGACATGATCCATCTTCCATAGCCTACTATTATTTTCATTACTCAGCCTACTCTATTTTATCAACTTTTTTGATAACTCAATTTAGTGTTGATTTATTTTGCTCAACATTAGTTATTTGCTTAATATTTAAAATGGATGACTATGTTTGTTTAAAAAAATTATATTTGTTCACATTTATTTTGATTAGGGTTTATATTCTTCATATTTGACTTGTATTTCAAATTCTTTTTTGCATTGACTAGGGTTTAGATTGCATCCCTACAACTATTAATAGTCACTGAAATAAAAATTTGGTGAATCATCATTCTTAGGATCCAACTTTCTCTTACCTCTTTATTTAATGTCATTACATAACCTTCCACTGAGGACTGATATTATGAACTCTGAGAGGATTGATTTTGGCTAAAAACCTATTTGAGGAGGAACAAAAGTGGTGGCCAAAAGAGTGGTGTGAAGGAGAGGTGGTGGTGCTCAACATGGACAAGATGATTGGGGAATATGAATTATTAGAGGTATTCCAAATAATCCTTGTGCAAAAATCACCTAAAAATGAAAGGTATGGATTTATTCAAGGAGGAAAAGCTGAGCCTTGAATAAATGACCATGGTCAATGGTGTTTATGATGTGGTGTATGTATTTATAGCTCTTTCTATTCTTAGCTATTATTGAGAGATTCATGTGAGAAAATGGTAGGTGTAGGAGAAAATATTCCCATGATGCCTATCCATAATTTGAATGAGTGACCCACTGTGCAGATCATTCTTTCAAATCTAACCTATCACAACCTCTCCACCATTTTGCATTTTTCCCCCAACCTACATGTAGTCTTTCCATGTGACTAATCCTGAGTCACCTGAGCCTATCCAATAATCCTACCATCATCCTCTTACCACATCATCTTCCATTTTTGAAGTCTCATCAAATATATAAACAACCTCAGATTCCAAGAAGCCTATGATTTTATGAAAATGGGTTTTTTTCACTCATTAATTTTAATGTGGGAATAATATTATTAAAATGTGAGGATTATTAAAATATTTGGTTTAAAATAGGGAAACTTATGGATTGGGGAACATATTTATTATTGGGGCTGATTTTTTTGAAGTGCCCAACAATATCATGTAAGTTGATTTATGTGGTGAGGTGATTTAATGATTTGGGGGATTTTTCCTTTAAAAAGAATGATCTTTTGATTTTTTTTACAAAAATAATATATTATAATGTGGGTAAATATATTGTGAGGGGATTTAATTTATTATTATTTTGTTACATTTATTCCATCTCATTTATCAAAGATCGGTGGGTGAGGTCTGGTCTAGCAAGAGGCCAAACCCCTTCACAAGAAAACAATTTATTTTTCTCCTTATTTACTTTTGCTCTCTCATTGTAATTTTGGATGAATTTTTGGATGTGACCAATTTCCCATTTTCATGATATTTGGCCCACATTTCTCTTTATTATCCTATATTGTACCACTTATGCTACTATTACACTTTGTATTATCTTGGATGCATTTTTTTACTGAGTTTGACATCCCTTTGCCTGTGCTTTATAGGTTGTCATTTTTGGTAGTTGATCATTTTGAGTATGTTTTTTTATACACGATGGATTTTTTTTCCATTTCTCACACTCTTCCATCAGCCCATGACATGTTCTATTCTCATTTGCACATTATCACTTTGACACACTTGTAGTTTGTGTCATGTCTCCATCAAGGCCCCTTTATTAGTGCCTTTCCTTCTTCTATGGAGACACTTTTTGATTGCTTATTTTTGGATAATCTCTCATGATTTGTGATGACTTATTCAACATGTCAATAGTATCCATATTTAAAGCTATTTTTGTGAAGCCTAGTGTCTTCGTTATTTCCATTTGGTGTTTTTTTATTTATAGGATATATTATACTTGCACTAATTTATAAAGTTCCATGGGGTGTTTATTGATTCAGACTTATCTACCTTCATGATTTTAGTGTACTATTATGGGCACCTTTTTGCTTATTCACTTAAATCTCTTTTCCATCACTACTAGATCCATCCTTTTTGAGAGACCTTATTTGTATTTTCTACACCATTTTTTTGATAATTAATAGTTTCCCATAACTTTAAGTGTAGATATTCTAGTGAATACCAATGCCATATTGCCATCTTTGACAACTATATAATCAATTTTAGTGTGATATGGAGCTATTATTGTACATAAAATGTTAGCTTATCAATGTTTGATTAGTGGATTCAAACCACTCATACAAACCTTTTTCATCACTCCACCCATTATGGGGGGGTATACATACAAAATTTTTTTATCATCACTCCTACTCAAAAATATGGGGGTGTGTGTGTGTGTGGTGTAGATTCTACTTTTTAGATGTTGAGTATCCCTTAAACATGCATTAATATTTTGTAACTTTATAACCACTAAAACTCTTATTCATTGAAGCTATTCTGGTCAATCCCAATGTCAGTTATTTTTGTGATCGAGTAGTGCATTTGGATCAGTTGTGTATATTGAGTTCTTTTTTGACTTTCAATTACTTAGAGTGTGGAATACTTCAACATCATCTTTGGGGACGATTTATAGCTCTCTCTTCTTATTTTCTCTCTTTTGGTGGGGGGTAGGAGTTTTTCCTATGGGTTTTCTCTTTTTTATTTATTTTATGAGAGTTATAAGTATATTTTGCAATTTTTTGAGTGTTTTCTAGATTCTTCCTTTATACATGGGTATCTTCTTTAGTCACTTTATTTTCCAGAACCCATATGAATATTTTTTACTTGACTCCATGGCCTTCTTGGTGATTATTATAGTGACATAAATGTGGTATCCCCACCAGTGACACTAGTGTGTCATCCCCACCAGTCTTTGTGTTTAGTTCTTACCTTCTTATTGGAAGGTGTTCAAGCAATTATTCCATAGGTTCATCATTCTACCTAGTATTTTAGAGTGAAGTGTTCATGTTCATATATCCCCATATTCAAAAATATTTCCAGTTTTACTTGGAAGTTAAAGTGACTCGACATCCATATACTCTAGAAAGATGGATTTGCATCCATAAGGAAACATGGCTTCACATTATATCTTTTATTGTACCCACATAATCTACACTTAAGGGGGGTGTTGGTGTAGGATGTTTATTTCCTAATCTTTAACTTACTTAGGTGTTATTTCATTAGAGATGTTTTATCCCACACTAATGAGGATGATGGGTTTATGTCTTACTTCCACTTATTTTGAGGACAATAGTCCCACATGCATGGGATGGTTAGGATTATCCTATATTCTTCCTTTTGGTAAATATCTATTATAAACTATTTGATATATAATATTAATTGATTTGTTCTTGGTTGGTTTATTCTTGGTGTGCTATGTTGAGGCTTTCATGGTTGTGTTAATGAGCTCTTGGACAAATCTTGGCTAGAGAGTTTTGTTAACTCTTTTAGTATTATCATTTATTTTTTCATATGAATGAATTTATAATAACATTTTTAACTAAAAAAATTAGGAATTATAAAAGACAATTTTTTTGTATAGTGTTTTAGTCAAATATCAACTTAACCAATATATGCATTTATAAAATAATTTTTAATCAAATTTATTTTGTAACATGTGTGTGTGTGTGTGTGTATAATAATAATTCTCTCCTTATCACTACCCCTCTTCTACATATATATATATATATATATATATATATATATATAAAATATATATATATATAACACTACAGAAGAGGGGTAGTGATAAGGAAAGAATTATTTTATCATAATACATTCAACATCAATCTATTTCTATATGCACCTAAGTCGATTTGCCTTAATTATTCTAATTAATCTCACTAATTTATCCTTTTTATAGTCATTTATTTAATATCCCCCAAACATTTCCTCATATACTAACCTTATTATTCCCCATTTATTCATTTATTCATTAATTCCCTTAAATCCCCATTATCTTATCCTAACCCCCACTTATCCATTATCTGAGAATTTTTTATTCCCATGACCAACTTACCCACCTGATAAGCCTATTCCTAGGCTCTCTTATACCCTTAGTCCCTAATCACTCACCCAATCCATATCTAATCCCCTACCTAATCCTAATTAATCCCTAAGATGATTCTATATTTAGCCTCCCCCACCTAGAAGCCTCTATTCTAGAGGTTTCTAAGGAATTTAAAATTCCTTAGAAAATCCCCAACCATTAATTCCAATGGCCCAATATTGAATTATATCCATTGATTCTTCCCTCCATTTTCTATATAAACAAGCCACTCCTCCATGGCCAATCCATCTATGAAGCTCATGAAGTCTCTATGTTAAACTAGTAATCAAGAGATAATGACATGAACTTGAATCCACATACCAAATCCATGAATCCATGATCCATGATCAAGCAACCACAATGACAAAAATATTAGTCTAAGGCAATCTCAATCCAATACACTTGTATTTTATCTATTTAATTTGGATCAATTAGCTATAAGATTAGAATGTTGGTTTGAATTGTATATTCATCTATTTACATTTAATTATAATGGCTCTAGATATTACTTAGGTAGTTTGATATTTTGGATTTTAAATTGCATAGTTTAAGCCAATAGCTCAAAATTGCTAATACATTTTGGTGACCATGGACTAAAATAATTGGATCTATAATTTATTCACCTACCCATCTACCACCCTACTAAACTAGCTATTCCTACACCCATACCCACTAATAGAGATTTTATAATTGGAGAATTTTAGAATATCATTTAATTTAACCCATTTCCTCTAGAATCCTCTATTTTATAGGTTTCCAAGGAATTAAAAATTCCTTAGAAATTCTTTGGCCATTGATCTCAATGGATCAAAATTAAATTTATTCCATTTATTTTCCCTCCTATGGCTATATAAACAAGCCAATCCCTCCATCAAAATTTACTTAAAAAATTAGAATCTTGAAGCCATCTTTCATCCATAACCATCCTTATTACATTCATATATACTTTTTCAAAATCCATTAGCAAGAATAGTCAAGGAATCTAACAATCCATTTGTATAGTACTCAAATTGATTTGGAAATCTTGGAGGGGAGATATAAGAGGTAAAATAATGGTAAGTGATCTCATTATAAGTATCTTATTATGTCTTTAGGTGAATAAATTTATACTAAATTTTAAAAACCGTGGACTACTAGGGATACTTTGTATTCTTTGGTTTATGGATCAAAATCCATCTTTCTTGTAGAAGTGGAGCTCCCCTCCTTACATATATCATTGCGGGGTATTATCACTGATCACAATTTTTAACAAGGGTAAAATAAATGGATCTTCTAGATGAAATGTGTCAAAAATCTCCCAATCACTTATGGGCATATCAAAACAAATTAAAAGGCCAATATCATAAGAAGATCCAGTCCTAAAAATTTATGGTTGGTGATTTATTCTTGAAAGAAAATAAAAAAATTCTAATGTAAATATGGATAAGAAAGGAAAACTTGAATCCAATTGGCTTGGGCCATATATAATAATTGCTAAGTTTGGATCAGGAGTCTATAGGTTAGCCATAGTGGATGGTGAAGATCTAAAAGATTCAATGAATATAATGCATTTTAAAATGTTTCTATACTTAATAGGATCCTATTTACCTCCATCTATGGGTCCCCACTTTTAGGGGAATACCCATTTCCATTCCAATCCTCTCTTTTTATTCCTCTATTCTCCCATCCCTAACCCTAGTTTTACAAATGGGAATCTATACAGTAGCAAGAGACATGTGTTTTAAACTAGAGAAAAGTCATTACTTGTCATGTGATAGGGATGTTTGTTGAAGAGTCTTTTAGAGTCAGTTTATCTATATTCACATATATATTCCATCTTATCACCTCCTCAAACATACCCCCATCAAATTATCTTTGATGATTATGTCTCCTCTTAGCCTCAAGTTAATGATATCCCCATTTGTCTTTTGTTGTCTTTCCCACTAACTTTATCATTATGGAAGGGTCAAAAATAGGATGTGCTTCAAGGTTTCACATATAATATTCCACTAAATCCTAATTAATTATCCTTGACCCCATATACAAGTTGATTTTGATACATGATTGGATCCTTGTTTCAATCCATTAATTTTGGGCACAATATACCCCCTATTGTCATTCAGACAATTGTGCATCATCATCCTATTGCTATCACCTAATACTATCATATGTATATTTATTTATCCCTATCTTTAATAAATTTTGTCTTGTTTTATCTTGCATACACACACACACACACACACACACACACACATGTGTGTGTGTGTATTTAAATATGTGTGGTTGTTTGATTAATCATTTAGCTTTGTATATATTAATTAGATTTTTTATTTATATTGATAGCCTTGTTATAGTTTTGTATATATATTTTTATCTTTTTTAATTTATGGGAATGAGGATGGTCTAAGTGACTCCCATATTGGTTTTGGGCAAAGTCACTTAAAAAATGGAGTTTCCTCACACACCATGTTTTAATGTACCTTTGACTCCTATTATGTCAATGTCACATATTTATTTATTAGTGAAATATTAAAAAGGATTAAACACACTATTAATGGATTATTTTATTAAATGTATTTACATTCTTTGAGGAGATATCTCATCTCTCCTCATCCAAGTGGCACAATTGAAACACCTCTAGGTTGTGGGTAGCCTAAGAATGAGGTGAATATTTAGATAAGGCTAGCTCCATTGATGTACCACTTGTAGATCACTACTACACTTATGCTTGTAAGGTAAAAAGGAGATAAAATTAAAGTTAAACTACCTTAAAGGAGTTGATACACCAAATTTATTGATGACTACCAACCAGTTACATGTTACACATGAGAACAAGGGACTAACTAAACATACACTTCTTTAATCTAAATATTCTCACATAAATGTTTCACTATGAGGTTGTGATGGATGTTTAGGATAGGATGAATATATAAAAAGCCTAAGATGAAACTATTTGAATAGACTAACTCACTTAACCTTAACACATCATATAACACTTCACATGACCTGCAAGAAGAAGCTTTCCAATTGTATATAGGTGGGAGAATGAAACAACAATGTTAAGGAAACAATAACCATCACTAATAAATATCAATAATTCAAGTGAAAATAATATTAATAATAATATAATAGGTAAAAATAAGTAGTCTTTATTGATCCATAGTATGCAAATGAGCATGGCTTCTCTATACTTAGGTGGAGCATAATTTACAAAGGCAAAAATGGCTAGTTATTATAGAACTTGAGAGAGAGAAGAGAAAAGATAAGTCCAAATTTCACAAGGACACTTTTAAATCTGATAAAAATAGCTACATGTGCATGGAATATAATGTGAAATTGATCATGTAAAGTCAGGAAACACAAGTATCACCCCAAGTCATGAAACTCTTGAAATGTGATGTAGGAGTTCCCTTTATTGGCTCAAAGAACTACCTTCATACATTTAACTCTATTTGAACATAATAAAATTGAATAGGGATAGTTATAATAATTTTAATTAGAGGGAGGGATTTCATACATGCCTCTCCATGTATTGGTTGTAGTCTTGATCACTTACAATCTCCTAAAAGTAAGCCGTCACTGGATGTAGTCAAGAAAACTTCTCTTTCACACACCTTGCACACTTGGATTCCAAAAAGGCATTAATTTTCCATAAAAAATAATAAAATGGAGTGAATTAAGCTTTTCAAGACCCTCCATGGCCTTAGAGGCATTAAATACAACTTAAAAAGACATCCACTTGAAGTTTTCACACTTCTCACCATCTTGTTCATTATGCCAGTTCTAAGTGGATGAGATGAGATATTTGGTTGAGGAAATTAGGAGTTGTTATAAAGAATTAAATTTACATGGATAGTTATACTAATTATTAATATTCCCTTCCATGTGATTGGCATCTCTTGAAACCTTCTAGAACCTACACAATGTAAAAAATAGTAAAAAAGAGTAATTTTGTACCCTATATATATAGATTACATACAAATAATCATAATTTTATGGATCTTTAATGAAACTTATACAAAATACAATCCCTATTCTGGGGAAGCTATTAAAATTTGGGTACACTACTTACTCAATCTTCTCAAATTGGTCACTAGCAAGGGTTTTGATGAGCTTAGGCCTATTTTACACTCTTAAGATTCTTTCCTAAAGATAAGATGTTGGAATTGAAAAAAATTAAAATAAATAAAATTTAAATATCTCCATCAACCTCCATAAACTCCTTAGATCTCCATGGAATGTGCCAAGGGAGATACGAGGATTAAAATCTGCCATATCGAGCTCTTTTCTCCATTCTAACAGGCTTGAGTTGTCTTAAAGTCCAAAATTGACTTTATCATGGTTAAAAATTTATACCATTAGCATATAAATGTATATTATTACCATAAAAACATTCCCAAATGGATTATAAATCTCTCTCATAGTTAGAAGTGAAAATGGCATCCTATTTGGCTTCTAGGCCTAACCATGCCTTATAAGCTTATTTGCAACTTTGAGGGTTTGAGATACCATATTAGTATTACTCCTTATATTCAATATTTATAATTTTTTAATAGGTTTTAATAAACTATATAAACCTATTATTAAGCTTCAATCAACTTATGGTCCATCTTTTTCTCTCCTTTTCTCAAGACTACAGGGTTTGAACATAAGGGGAGAGCCCTCTGTCTAAGATAAAATAGAGGGAAATACCCTATTTACTTAGAAAATGTTGAATATTATATGGGATAATTCAATTAATATATACCATATACAAAAAACTTTATCCCCTATTTATGTCATTTGATCCTCCAAAAGCTTCAAGTTTTAAGACAGACTTCTAGGCAAAAGGACTGTGTGTAGTGTTTCATGTTATGGGCCTTGAAATATATTATTAGAGTACATTTAGTACTTTGTTTTAAATTAATGGAGATAAATAAATATTTATATCATCCTAATGTATATTATTTAGGTCTATTATTAATTCTAACCTTTCTTATGCCTCTCATTGCATAACCCTCCACTTTACTATCTTGGATTGCAAACTGTATTCTTATTTGAGGACCCCTGTAGATGATCTTATATGGTTTAGACTTTGGAAACCTTGAATAAGTATCTATGACACCTTATAATATTAATTAGTATTGTTTGGACCTATTAATTCTATATTTGGGCTATACCCACCTTAATAAACTCACTCTTCTGCCCTCTACCCTTTCACAGTCAAACACAATCAACTGTATTGGGCCTTATAGGTGTAAACGAGGCTTAAAACATAGTATTCTAACCTATTTTAATTATCATTAGATCATGCATTTAATTTTATATGAATTTCACCTGATGTGATAGTTCAATCATGAATATAGACTCCATTTTTAACCTTAGGTGGTAGAGTTACCTTGCATCTCCAAATTCTAAATGTGTTACTACCTAGAAATAGTGCATAAAAGTGTAACTTGGAGACCTCCAACTTCTATCTTTCACTAATACTCTTAACTTCATCTTTGGAATATCTCTTATCCTTCATGAATACTATAATTAATGGTCATTTGGATGCACTAAGAGTATTTTTAACCTTGTTGTATGACCTTAACAAAAAACCTCATACCTTTATTTTGTGCTTTTAGGGAAAGAAGCCTTGAATATTATCATCTCATGTTTTGAAGGTAGTCTCCACTTAAATTTTCCAACTTAGCCCTTCAAATAGGTTTTTCAAGGTCTACATCACACACTATGTCATCAAAAAGGTTTTAAACACTTGTTTCAACACTTCTAAACAAGTATTTTCATAGCTCTGCTAGTGTAACTTGTAGGTAGACATCCTAATGTACAAGCAATAAACATGATTTTAGGCAGTGTGCATCACATTTAATCTTAATGGGTCCTAGGCCTATCTCAATGCATTCAAAATAAATCCTCTCACTTTAAAGGGATTTAAATCACCACTAAGGCTCTCATTCTTATCATGATGTCATCATGAGATACCTTTATGTGTACCTTGACTGGTATACAGGTAGTATATGCAAGTGTGGACAATTGTATTGATTTTGAATTTGAAAGGGTTCCTATACCTTGTAAAATATTCAAAACAAAACTCCTACATCATGAAATAGCTAAATCAAGGTCCAAATTTCCATTTTGTTATTCTTACCCTCTTGTAGGTGCTAATGGAGCTGTAGGCAAGGTAGTGGGTAAAAACAATGAATCATATACATGGTGTGGGAGCCTTTAACAACCCTTTTACCTCCTTAAAATGTTAACATAGATACCATAAAAATTTTGAAGACTTAGATCAAGTCAATATAGCCTGATTTCAATGTGATTTTCCATTTCAAGCACCCGTAGGTGCCCATTAATGGTAGACTATGTGTATGCACATCATTGTCTATCATAAAGGTCTTTTTATGCTACTTGGGGTGTCCAATATGAATTCTAATACCACAAGAACATGAAAAAATCCTTTTAGAGTCTCCATTTCTCCTCTATAAGTGTGATTAGAGCTCAAAAAACATGATTATAATTGAGAATAGGTAGAAAGTTGACTATAAGTATGACAAGATTGAGTGTTTGATCAACGTATGGAGTTATGAGACCAAACATGGAAAGAGGTTTCCCCTATGGAATTTAAACATGGAAAACACCATTTAAAATTCTTATGAAGCCCTTGTAGAGAATACAACCTTATGAAAATAGTGAACTTGACTACCATTCCACTTAGAACATCAACTTGAAAGCTGAACTAATTAGCCCATGAGATCTTTGCCAAACATGAATCTAAGCATGGAAATAATGAGGGGAGAGAGTCAACATCATATGAATTCAAACTCAACTTTTGGATTATACATATTTCTCTAAACCAAATAAATAACTATAGGGTGCACATATTAATAAGAAAATTAGATAGGTCAACTTCTTAGGAATGGTTCATAAAGCACAAGCCACCATTCCTCTACAATAAAACATCAAATGGAAGATGACTGATTGTATAAGACACCCTTAGGATAATTTTTCCTAAAACCTCTTTTTTTAACTATATCAAGTATAAACCTAAAGGCCATGCTTACTTTCCAAGCCTAGTGGAAGAAGAGAGAAGTGTTTTTAATCATTTATTGAAGCTTCTGATCAAATTGATCACTAGAGTAAGTGTATGGAAGACCAAAGGACACTATTGAAATTTACTCAACAACAAGAGTTTTAAAATCTTATACACCCATTAAATGCTCATTTTTTCGAAAAAAGCTACCTTTTATTCTAAAAAACCTACCACATTTTAGTTACAAAAAGTTAATTAAGACATAAGATGACAAATGGGGTGTGACATCATAATTTTAGACCTTCGCATCTCTAAAGGACACTGTACAAGTCATTTAATACTATATTTTGACTCCAAAATGACCTAAAAATACATAAATATTGAAAATGACAAAGACAAAGAATAATGTGACATGAAATGATATAAAATGACCAAAAATACACCTTATGACATAATATTATCCCTCTAAAACACCTAAAAATAAAGTTTTTAGCTATAGGGACCCCAATTTGACTTGCAGGGTCAAATTTGGTCAACAAATTGGTGACTCATAGGGGTAGTAAGCCTACTATACTAAATATTAGTAGTCTTATCAGTCCATTGGACTTAGGGATTCATATGGAGTCTACAACATAGCAAGAGGACTTTGACCATTGAAAACAAGCTTTGATCAAGATAAGACCACTTGACTACCTAAACTAAAAAAAATAAAGGACACACACAAAACAAAGCAAACAAACTAAAAAGACACACACATATTCTCAAAGCACTTAGGGAAAATAGGAAAAAAAACTACTATGTACAACTAACAATTAAGCATACCTTCCTTTCTAGGATGAAAAGGCAAGTTCCTTACATCTCTTTCTTCATAAGATGAATCATAGTGCCATGCATGTTTCTCTTTGAATTAGATGCTTGATATATTAGATATATTTCATGGCACTTCACTTGATATGCTCTCAAGTAGGCCATCTTAAAATAGATCTCTAATGTAAATGTATTCCTCCTAGCCTTGTACACATACCTCATATTTCCACCCACTCTTCATCTCATGATCAACTTACATCTTCTTTGTATGCATGATTTCAAGAGGAGTAGTTTCTTATTCCTTGGAATATTGAGGCCAATAAAATATTATTTTGACCTCCAAAGGTTGAGGTGAAAATTTATCTAACTCATTGATGACATTTTTAAAAATGACATCTTGATTACCATCACTTGTAATCATCTCTAAGGAAGTTATAAACCCCTTGAGAGATTCAAACTCATTGAAAATATTTTCAAACTATTTCCACAAGTCCTCATATTCTCTTTGATCAAATAATGAAGGGGAAAAATAAGATAATCTCTATCATCCTCTTCTTTATAATCCAAAAGGACTTCATCCAATATTTCTTCTATGACACAAAGAAGGCATTCCTCATTATCAACACAATAAGAAGACTCAACACAAGGACTCACCTCTTCCTCAGCATTTAGGACCTCTTGAGGGCCCTCAAGTTTTATCTTAGATATGATTACCTATACTTGATTCTAAATGGATACAAGATATTCAATCATCTTCTCTTTGTTGGTGATGCCAAGACTAGGCATCTTGAAATCATGTGACTTAGCCTAATGAGCCTACCAAAGATCTACATTTTCTTTAAGCAAGAGTTCTTATTTTTATTCAACCAAATGCTTCTCTTTAGGTTCCCATACCATAGGTCCATCAAGGCAAAGGGTGATGGGGTGAGAACAAGATGAACTAGTTGGTGGATATGGAATGTAGGATTCAAAATCAGATTGAGAATGAATTGCAAGGGATCCTTTTAGGAGTTCTTGAGGAAGGGGAGGTAGACCTTGGGATAAAATAGCTTGGTTTTCTTCCTTCAATTTGAAAATAACTTCATTTACATTTGATTCATCTTGAGGAATCTCTTAATGAGGATCATATGGGGTGTGTTTAGGCATATGATCTTTTTTTGGCTCTAAACCTTTCATCACACCTTGACTCAATAGTTTCATTCTCAACTTTAACTCTTCAATTTTATTAGATAGGTTCTCTTGGAAAAGTCTCTCCTAAAGTTTATAAGCATATTCATAAGGATAATGAGTGCAATATTGATGACATGAAACATAAGAGCTATCTTGAGTAAGGGTAGGAGGGACTTGTATAAGATCAAGCTCTCTCTCAACTTCACATTCCTTATCAAGGCTTATATCCTCTTTCTTTCCCCATAATTACACTATCTTATTATAGCTTAATATGTCTAGATTAGGAGTCTCTTTAAGAGATGATGATACAATTTGAGGAGTAGATGAAGTGTTTAATAAACTTGGGGTCTCTTTAGGCTTGGATTCTCCAACTTATCTCCAACTTGGGATTTCATATCTAGGAGTCTCTTCTTGAGGTGGGGATGTAATGAGAGAGTGAAATAAAGGCTTAGATTACAATTTATTTATTTATAATATTTAATTATTCATATACCTATTATCCAACTTAATTTTCATATCAAGGTTTGCTTGAAAAATAATACTTGTCTTTCCAACTCTCTCTTCCAGCTAATTGGGAAAAAGATGACTTTGATAAGCTTGATTGGGCTAATGAGTAGGGGTCAAGTAGGACTGATAACACTCTTAGGGAGGTGGATATGAGGGATAATAGACTTTGTGAGGCTAATCCCCATAAATTCTTAAGTTATCTTCCAAGGATGCAATTAAACCACCTACATCTATCATCTCACTTGTGAGGCTTTGACAATTTGATCCCTCAATAGGTGCCCACTCTCTTTTAACCAAATATAAATCATCTCTCATCTTATGAATAAGATGACTAGGAATATCTATACCATGTCCCCTTTGTGTGTCAATATCTATGATGTACCTCTCATAGCCTAAGAGAGTTTGCTTGAAAGTGGAAATGGACTCATTTAAAAAGTGACTGGGTTGAATATGAGGAACACTATATTGAGAAGGTTGGTTATAAGACTAATAAAACTCATGACCAGGCTAGTAAGGATCATATTAGAGCTAGTAAAGATCGTATTGGAGTTGGTAAGGATCATGTCAAGGCTGATAAGAAATGTCATAAACTTTATAAACCTCACCAACTTGTGTAAAACAATACTCAACACCAAAGCAAGTCATGGAATGTCATTAGGAAGCAAGAACACAAGGAATAATTATCAATAATCTTCCAAAGGAATACTTAGGTTACTTGACTTGTTGATGTAACTTCAAATTCACCATTGATGCTTAGATAGATGCCTCCAAAGGTTGATGTGTTGAAAGACAACACCAAAAAAAAAAAATCACTTCTTGGATTAAGAGTCCCACAAAGCATGATAAAAATTATTGTCACATGTATTTTAAACCTTTGAGGATATGTTTCAACTCTCCTCATCCAAGTGGCACAATTGAAACAACTCTAAGTTTTGGGTAGCCTAAGAATGAGGTGGATCTCTAGATAGGGATAAATCTCTTGATGTACCACTTGTAGATCACTACTACACCTATGATTGTAAGGGAAAATGGAGATAAAAATTAAAGTAAACTATCCTAAAGGAGGTGATACACCAAATTTATTTATGACTACCAACTAGCTATATGTTACACATGAAAACAAGGGATTAACTAAACATACACTTCTCTAAGCTGAATCTTCTCACATCAATGTTTCATTATGAGGTTATGACAGATGTTTAGGCTAGACAGACTAGATAAGAGGCCTAGGATGGTAATGTTGAATATAATAACTCACTTATCCTTAATACATCATAGAAAAATTTGCATGACATATAAGAAGAAGATTTCCAACTATAAATAGGTGGGAGAATGAAACAACAATGCTAAGGAAATAATAGTCATCACTAATAAAGATCAATAATTCAAGTGCACACATTATTAATTTTAATAAAATAGGTATAAATTAGTATTATTTATTGATCCATGGTATGAAAATGAGTAGGTATTCACCATACTTAGGTGGAGCATAATTTACAAAGGCCAAAATGACTAGTTCTTATAGAACTTGAGAGAGAGAGAGAGAGGAGAAGAGAGAAGTCCAAAGGTCACAAGGACACTTGTCAAGATAATTAAAGGATTAAAACATTCATGGGAAGTGAATTTGAAATTGATCATGTAGATTAAAAAATCACAAGTGTCACCCTAAGTCATGAAACTATTAAAATGTGGTGTAGGAGTTCCCTTTGTTGGCTCAAAGAACTACCTTCATGATTTAGCCCTATTTTAACATCCCAAAACTAAAAATGATAATTATAATTATTGTAATAAGAGGTAAGGATTTTATACATGCCTTTACATGCATTGGTTGTAGTCCCGATCACCTAGAATCTCTTAGAAGTGAGCCATCACTAGCTGTAATCAAGAAAAATCCTCTTTCACAAACCTTACACACTTGGATTCTAAAAAGGCATCAATTTTCAATTAAAATTTGTAAAATAGAGTGGATGAAACTTTTCAAGACCCGCCATGTCCTTAGAGGCATCAGATACTCCTTAAAAGGATTCCACTTGAAGTTTTCACACTTTTGACCATCTTGTTCACTATGTCAGTTCTGACTGGCTAAGATGAAAGCTTTAAATGAGGAACTTAGGAGTATTTTTGAGGCATGATATTGACATGGGGAATTAAATTAAGTATTAATCTTCCCTTTCATCTAATTTTCATCTTTTGAAACCTCTTAGAACCTGTATAGTGCATAAAATAATCAAAAAGAGTAATTTTGTACCCTATCCACATAGATTTTGTATAAATCATCATGATGGTAGGGAAAATGACTAAAACTTATACAAAATATAATCCCTATTATAGGAAAACTTTTCCATTTGGGTGTACTAATTTTTCAATCTTCTCAAACTGGTCACTAGCAAGGGTTTTGATGAGCTTAAGCCTATTTTACCCTCTTAAGCATAGTTAATAAAGATAGGATGTTGGAATTGAAAATAAATTAGACTAAATAAAATTTAAAGACCTCGATAAACCTCCATAAAATACTTATATCTCTATTCAAGGTGCCAAGGGATATATGAGCATTCAAATTTGCCCTATCAAGCTCTTTTCTCCATTCCAATAGGCCTAAGTTGTCCTAAAGTAAAAAATCATCTTTCTCATGGTTTATCCTAAATCCCAATATCTTATAAATTTTTATTATAACCCTAAAAAAATTTCCAAATGGATTATAAATATCTCATATAATTGGAAGTGAAAATGGCATCCTATTTGGTTTCTAGACCTAACTATGCCTTATAAGCCTATCTATAACTTTGAGGGTCTAGGATACCCTGTTGGGATTCATCCTTAGATGAAATATTTATCATGTTATTTGAGATGTGAATTAACTATAGAAACCTCCTATCAATTTTTATTCAAATTTTGGTCCATCCTTTTCTCAAGACTGTAGGGTTTACACATGAGTGGAGTGTCCTCAATCTTAGACAAAATAGAGGGCACTTGCCTTTTTAATTAAAAAATGGTGAATTTTTTAGGGTATCCTTCAAGTCATGTATACCACATGCACAAAATTTTATGCCCTGGTCAGGTTAATTGATCTTCCAAAAGATTCAAGTTCTAAGATAGACTTTTAGGCAAAAAGACTGTGTAGGGTTTCATGTTATGGGTTGTGAACTATATAATTAGAGTCCCTTTAGTACCTTGTTTTCAAGGCATGGAGATCATTAAATATTTATATAATCATAATTTATATTATTTAGTTCTATTCATCATTCTATCCTTTCTCATGCCTCTCATTTCATAACCCTCCACTTCACTATCTTGGACTGCAGACTATATTCTTATTTGAGGACCCCTATATATGATCCTATATGGTTTAGAATTTTAAAACCTCCTTAAATAAGTATATATTAAACCTTAAAAAATAAATAAGAAGTTTTTGGACATATTAATTCTATATTTGGGCTATATTCACCTCAATAAACTCACTCGCTTTCCCTCTACCTTTTCATAATCAAACATAATCAACTATGTTGGGCCCTATAGGTGTAAATGAAGCTTGAAAAATAATATTATATCCTATTTGAATGATAATTATATCATAAATTTTATTTTATATTCCTTTCACTTGATGAGATAGTTCAATCATGAAGATAGACTCCATTTTCAACCTTGGGTGGTAGAGTCACCTTGTATCTCCGAATCCTATATGTGTTACTACCTAGAAATAGTGCATAAATGTGTAACTTGGAGACCTCCAAATTATTTGTTGCACTAATATTATTGACTTAATCTTTGGCATATATATTCTCCTTCATGAATACTATAATTAATGGTCATTTGGATGCACTAAGAGTCTTTGTAACTTTGTTGTATGACCTTGACCAAAAGCCTCAAACCTCTATTTTGTGCTTTTAGGAAAAGAATCCCTAAATACTATCATCTCATGTTTTGAAGGTATTATCCACTTAAATATGCCAATTTATACCTTCAAATAGGTTTTCCATGGTCTACATCACATACTAGGTCATCAAGAAGGTTTTCAACACTTGTATCAACACTTCCAAACAAGTATTTTCATAGCTTTGCTAGTGTAATTTGTAGGTAGACATCCTAATATATAGGTAGTAACCATGATTTTAGGAATTGTGCATAAAATTTGATCTTAATGGGTCTTAGGAATATCTTAATTCATTAAAATTAACTCCTCACACTTTAAAGGGATTGAAATCACCACTAAGGATCTCATTCTTATCATGATGTTATCATGAGATACCTGCATGTGCACCTTGACTGGTTTACAAGAAGTATATGTAGGTGTGGAAAATTGTATTGATTTTTTCTTTGAAAGGGTTCCTTAAAATTTCAAATATTCAAAACATATCTCCTACATCATGAAATATCTGAATCAAGGTCCAAAATACCATTTTGGTATTCTACCCCTCTTGTAGGTGTTAATGGAGCTATAAACAAGGTAGTGGGTAGAAATACTGAATCATATACATGGTGTGTGAGCCTTTAAAAAAAATTTACCTCCTTAAAATTTTATAATGGATCCCATAAAAAAATTTAATACCTAGATCAAGTCAAGATATCCTGATTTCAACATTTTCTCTTTCAAGCACTTGTAGGTGCTCATTAATGGTAGATTATGTGTATGTGCATCATTGACTATCATCAAGGTCTTTTTATGCTACTTGGGGTATCCAATATGAATTTTAATACCATAATAACATGAAAAAAACCTTTTATATTCTCCATTGTTCCTCTATAAGTGTTATTAGAGCTTAAAAAACATGACTATAACTAAGAGTAGGTAGAAAATTGACTGAGTATGACAAGACTAGGTGTTTAATCAAAGTATGGAGTTATGAGAGAAAACATGGAAGGAGGTGGAAAATATGGTATTAAAATATGGAAAAAACCATTTTCCATTCATATGAATCCCTTGTAGTGAATACAACCTTCTTCAAGTAGTGAACTTGACTGTGATTCCACTTGGAACATCAACTTATAAATTGAATTAATTAGCCCATGATATATTTTCAAAACATGAAAATATGCATGGAAAATTTGAGGGGAGAGACTTAAAATTATATATAATTTAACTTAGTGTTTGGATTGTATGTATTTATCAAAATCAAAGCAAAACTTATAGGGTTCACAGATTAGCAAGCAAATTAGATAGGTCAACTTCTTAAGAATGGTTCATAAAGTACATGCCACCATTCCTCTATAAAAAAATATAAAATGAAGTATAAATTAGTTTAGAAGACACCCCAAGGATAATTTTTCTTTAAACCTCTTTTGTCGACTATAACAAGTATAAACTTGAAGGCCATTCTTGCTTGCCAAACCTAGTGGAAGAAGAGAGAATCATTTTTATTCATTTATTGAATCTTTTGATCAAAATGATCATTTAATTAAGTGTATGGAAGACCAAGGGACACTCCTAAAATGCCCTCAGTTTCAATAATCCATAAAACTCTATACACCTCATAAAATGCTCATTTTTTCCAAGAAAATTACCTTTTCTTCTAAAGAACCTACCATTTTTCAGTTAAAAATAGTTAATTAATACATATGAGGACAAATGGGGCATGAAATAATCATTTTAAAACTTCAAATCTCCCAAGGAGGCTATACAAGTCATTTAATGCTCTATTTTGACCCCCAAAATGACCCAAAAAGACATAAATGATAAAATGACCAAGACCAAGGCTAATGTGACATGAAATGACATATAATACACCTTGTTACATAATATTATCCCCTTAAAACATATAAAAATCAAGTTTTTACCTATAAGGGTCCCAATTTAACTTATACGGTCAAATTTGGTCAACAACTTCAAACTCACCCCATCCCATTTCCTCCCATCCTATCACTATCTATTCTAAGCCTTCAACCAACATAATCATCCTAGTTAATAAACCTTCCAATCCATCACTATTTCACCTCTTTGGTATAAGAGGATTGTTACCCAAACCTAATCTATGAGACAATAATTAACAATGGATTAATATTTATTTAACACATTGATCTACATTTTATTTTACCATTATATATCTCATTAACATTACATCCATATAGAATTTGTACCATGGCATTCATAACCAAATAAATATCTCATAACATTTCATCAAATAACATTTCATCTACAAATCTTAAAACATCATCACATAATTAACCATTTATATATCATATCATTAAATCCATCTAATCTATCCACATATCCATCAACACATAAAGCATCATCTACCTACCATGCTATAATGATTATCACATCATTTTAATCAAATGCATACATTTATATCTAACCACCCACATCATATCATAAGCATGACATCCAAATCACATATCACAAACCCACACATATAAAACATCACATCATATAACATTATACCAATAATCTAATACATTTAACTCATAAACAAATCCATCACATCAACATCATATAATCATGTAAGTATCCATAATCAATATATATCATAAAACCATAATCATGCATAAGCATAACTATCTAACACATCACATCACATCCAAAATACCATCATATATAGAAATTTACACATGGAGTCCATGTCAAAAAAAAGATACAATATAGGGGCCTCATGGGCATCAATGTATTACAAATAGAAAAATCCATAGTCTTGGATAAGACCTTGGTGGTATTATGGGGTATTAGTGTACTGACTATGATGAGCTAGCTCTAAATGTATGCACACACCACTCCACTAGCACTACCACCTTGTAAAAGTACCTATAATACTATGCCTCCTAATTTAACCTCATTATTTTTTTCAAAACCCCATCCACCCTCTAATAACATGGCTATGTCTGCCTCCTCCATGGTTCTCTCAGCCACATGTACATGTCTTATCAAAGCCTAATATGAGTATGTATTTGGATAATCTATGCTTGATAACCAAAAATATGTGTGTCCTGACTATGGATCTGGCTCTGTAGCATCACTATCTAAACTTATAAGGCAATGACCTAACCCTATAATCTATCAACATACCCTTGTGCCTAGGTTAACTACCCATCCTGTACCTATAACTAGGCCTGGAGTTAGTCTCTCTCTATGGTAATCCCTATAATCTCAGTGAGTCATACCTAAATCTATGATCTATGCCATGCTAATAATGATTTCTCATCCCTAATCAAAGGTAGTTAAGATCATCTTATACCATCCTCACTCTCAATAGCTCTAGTCTATGTGTCAATCACTTCAACTTGAGTACTACTACCCCTAGCCTAGTTCCCACACCCTCTTGCCTACATATAGTTGCTACCTAAACCCCATCACCCCCATTTACATTCATAGCATCTAGACCTCCTTGTCCATCTTGGTCATTTTACACTAGGATCTATACCCTCCTCCATCTCTATATCCTCACCTACACGTACAAAACCCTAATTATTACTCCCCTCTATACCGCAACCCTACATCAAAGTATCTTCACTAGTACTCTCTGATCCCACCATGTGGTATAAGTTATTATCACTCCTAGATATGGTAAAAGAGTCTATAAATACCATGGGATCATGGTAAGGCTATCATAATATGCACATGCAAGAGCTGTATCTTTTGGCCTACCCTATTTATGGCCTCTCTTGATCATTCATAGTAAAAAGATGTTCCTTGTCTGGCACATCCTATGGGAGCTTGAACTATCTCTGCACATGGTTAGGTCTATATCACTCTATAATAAAATCTCTCCAGCCTATCAAGTAACATTTTGTTAGCATATATTACATCATCTCATCCTCCTAACCAAACTAAATTCCCTTATAGGGCATCCATGTGATATGGTTTGTCTATAAAATGTGAAAATTTTATCTATATAATCTCATCTCTCTAACATGTCCTCTTTGCACACCTATTAAAATATACCATCTAAAGACAATGGGCTTGTAGGGCTCCCTAATTACTTGTGTACCTAGAGGCCACATGGATTACAATGTGCTCCTAGCTTTAGATCTAAAATAATAGTGATGGAATGAGGCTCACCACTCCCTTATAGGCCCCTAAGTGAAACTCCTAATATAGATGGTATAATAACACTATCCCCCATGAAAAACCCTAAAATCATATACCATATCAACTACCACATCTCCAAGTCCCAGGCAAAACCATTGACCACTCTTGTCTGATAGGGGTATGGTAGTAATAAGAGACATAAAAACTAGTGTCAACTAATAAAAAATACCCTTTCATAGGCATCTATCAATTTCTACTCATTGGTACCACACACCAACTCATAATCCTCCTGCTAGTCTTTGCACTGTCACACTAAGTGTGTGTGATTATCAGTAAATATTATCCCCTATCATTGATAATCATATAATCTAATAGATGCCCTCTAGCATCACTATCATCTATTCAATCATAATGTGGAAGGTACTCATCTTCAAGTGTCATTCCTATACCAATGCAATAATCAGGGCATGATCAATCTGCACCACTGACATCATATCAATGTCATGTAGCCCCACTAGCTCTCACACCTCATAATCTATAGCAGTCAATTGGTACATCTCATAAAAAACTTAGGCCACCACAATAGAAATTCCATAACACCAAGTCCTCCTACACCAATCACACAACCCATCACTAAACCTATTCTATCAAACTTTCCTTTTTATCATCCCTTGCCTAGTCGACTCACCTACTTATCACTCATTTTCCCTCCCAGTCATACTTATCATAAATCATACACCCCAAACCCTAACAATCTATAATCCCTACTAACATCCCTTAACTAATTCAATACCTAATCCCTCTTAACCTAGCTTATCCTAAAGTCCCTTCCCTAAATTACACTCTTCATCCATTAACTAATCATCCTAATTAACACTCTTAGACCCTACTTACCAATCCCATTTCTTCTCAACATTCATCATCTAACTTACACCTACTTAAACCTCACCCATCCTCACTTACCTATCCCTAATTCATCTTAACCTACCTAATCCTAACTACCCTCATCTAATAATTTCCTTACCATATCTGACTCCCCTAAACACCTTAACATATCCTTTATCCTTTAACCACTCATGAAAATATCATAATTTATGAGTTTACCCTAACTAGTGACCTTGTCGATAGTACCAATCTGTTGGGGGATCAAACCAACAATAGATTACAATTGTGACAGCAATAAATGTGGAATTAAATTAGATTGACAAGTAATTAGAATGATAATAGCAAGAATAAGAGATACAAGAAAACACCCTGAAAACTTGTATTAACAAACTCTTTACAAAAGGAATACAATTGAAGAAAGCTTCTTTCTTCCACACCTCTCCTAGATGTATAGATATCTCAATAGATCTCTATTCCTCAAGAGCTATCTCTCTCAAGAACAATCAACTCCAACAAGCCTGGATTGATTCAATTCTGTATTGTTCTTCTCACACCAATTCTTCTACAATACTTAATAAGCTAGGAAGATCTAATTCTTCATATAGAATTAGGAGACTTGAGCATGTACTTCCAACAAATAGTTAAACCACTTAAACAAGGGATCTAAAAATAGTAATGCTAATAATAGAGACACAAGCTTGAGTCTACAACTCAAACTTATCATGCAAACACTCGCTTCTGCCCACAAAAATAGCTTTTTGGACACGCAGGTAACCGACGTCAGTTCCTACTGCTTGTCTATGACCGCCGTCGGCCGATTCTCTACCGACGTCGGCATCTCTACAACTACCTGTGATCGACGTCGGTCACTCCTGACCGACACCGGTGTTTGTGTAGACCTGAACCTGATAATGAATGCTCCTTGGTGAAGTTTTTAGCTCCACACCCTAACAATCTCCCACTTGGAGATAAATAGCTGCACCAGTACCTGTACAACAACATCTTCTAGCTCTTCCATCTTCAACTCAATCATGAAGACCAACAGAAGTTGAATGAAGATTCAACTTCTCCTTTGTAACCGGCTTGGTTAACATATCAGTAGGATTCCTATTTGTATGGATCTTCTCCAGCTTCAACTCACCATCTTCCAATACCTGTCGTATAAAGTGATACCTTAGCTGTATGTGCTTTGTTCTTGAATGAAAGGATGAATTCTTAGCCAAATGGATTGCAATCTGACTGTCACTGTACAATCTACAACTCTCATGCTCCCTACCAAGCTCATCCATGAACCGTGTCATCCATATCATTTCCTTGCTAGCTTCTGTGGCTGCAATATACTCTGCTTTTGTAGTTGACAAGGCAACAACCTTCTGCAACTTAGATATCCAGCTAACCACCATTCCACCTACAGTGAAAACATAACCTGTAGTGCTCCTCCTGCCATCCAAATCACCTGCCATATCTGAATCTACATAGCCATGTAGAGAAGTATCTGAACCTCCATAGCACAAGTGCCTACTACTGGTTCCTTTTAGATATCTAAGGATCCACTGAACTGCTTTCCAATGTTCCTTACCTGGATTGGCCATATACTTACAACTCCCACTGCTTGGGCAATATCTGGTCTAGTACACACCATTGCATACATCAAACTCCCTATTGTGGAAGAATATGGAACCTTACTCATGTACTCTACCTCATCATATGAATTAGGACATTGTTCTTTACTCAACTTAAAATGTCCAGCCAAAGGTGTGCTTACCAGTTTAGCATACTGCATAGTGAACCGTTTCAACACCTTGTCCACATAGTCTTCTTGAGACAATATCAACCTGTTATTTTTCCTATCTCTCTTAATGCTCATGCCAAGGATTTTCTTTGCTGCTCCCAAATCCTTCATAGCAAACGTTTGAGCTAATTTTACCTTAAGCTCTGAGATATCCTGCATGTGAGACCCTGCAACCAGCATGTCATCTACATACAACAATAGAATAATATATCTACCATTATCAAATCTCTTGAAATACACACAATGGGTTTGATTGACACCTACTGTAGCTGTGCTCAGTCATAAACCTGTCAAATTTTAAGTACCATTGCCTAGGAGCTTGCTTGAGGCCATACAAGCTTTTCTTCAACCTGCACACAAACTTCTCCTTACCCTTGACCTCGAATCCTTTTGGCTATTCCACATATATTTCCTCATCCAAATCTCCATGAAGAAATGCTGTCTTAACATCTAGCTACTCAAGATGCAAATCCTCAAAAGCAACCAAAGACAAAACAACCCTTATTGAAGTCATTTTAACAACAGGAGGAAAAATCTCACCAAAGTCAATACCTGGCTTTTGTGAAAATCCTTTTACCACTAATCTGGCCTTGTATCTCATCTGTCCATTCTCACCTTCCTTCAACCTGTAGGTCCATCTGTTCTTAAGTGTTCTCTTATCAGCTGGCAATTCAACCAAATCCCATGTTTGGTTCTCTCTTAAGGACTCCAACTCCTCAACCATGCCATGCTCCCACTCACTCTTGGACTCCACCTGTATTACTTCTTCAAAACTCTCTGGTTCTCCACCATCAGTTAGCAATAAGTAAAATAAAGAAGGAGAATATCTAATTAGAGGCTTACTCACCCTTTCTGACCTCCTGATGGGTTTCTAAGACTCATCCACAACATGCTGTCCACCCAAATTCTCTGACAGTGACCGACCTCGGTCACCTGCAGACCTGTAACTGGCCGACGTCGGTTCTTCCTAACCGACCTCGGTACCTATATGGCCGACGTCGGTCTCTGTATGGTCGACGCTAGTTTCTATCCTACTGATGCCGGTTCTTAACCTGTCGACGTCAGTCTCTGTGTTTTCCTGTAAGTGATTATTTCTTTTTCCCGCGAGCTCATCTTGGACTTTCACCTCATCCAATTCACCATTGCTCTGCTCAGATTGATTCAACTTCCTTAGCTGATCACAATACATCACTCTTTCATTGAAAACAATATCATAGCTCCTGATTACCTTGTTAGTTTCTAGATTCCACAATCTGTAACCAAAATCATCTGAGCCATAGCCAATAAACGTGCATCTCATAGACTTAGCATCAAGCTTCTTTCTATTTTCCTTATCTATATGCACAAAGGCTTCACAACCAAAAACTTTGAGATATGAGAGATCAACCTTTTTACCTGTCCATGCCTCTTTTGGAATACCACCATCCAGAGCTGTAGAGGGTCCTTTGTTAATCAGGTACACTGCAGTGTCAACAGCTTGTGCCCAAAACTGTAAGGGCAAACCAGCATGCAATCTCATACATCTTGCATGCTCCATTATTGTCCTGTTCATCCTTTCAGCAATACCATTCTACTGAGGTGTCCTTGGAACCATCCTTTGCCTATGGATTCCATGCATGTAACAATAATCTCTGAACTTATGACTGCAGAACTCACCGCCATTGTCTGATCTCAGGCACTTTAATCTTTTACCTGTTTCATTCTCAACCATAGCTTTCCAAACTTTAAAAGTATCAAATACGTCATATTTCTTTCTAATACAATAGATCCATACCTTCCCCTTGTGGCATCATCTATGAAAGATACATAGTACTGTGATCCTCCAATGGAAGCAACCTGAGCTGGTCCCCACACGTCTGTGTGAACAAGCTCCAACTTGTGCCTCTTCTTAGTAGACCTAGTTTTGAGAAAACTAACCCTTTTCTATTTTCCAAATACACAGTGCTCACAAAACTCTAGATCTATGCCTTTTAAATCTGAAAGCATACCTTTAGACTTAAGAATTGACATCCCCTTCTCACTCATGTGGCCAAGCCTTGAGTGCCACAATTTAGCATCCACATCTGAAGTAGATAATACAGAAGGAGATTTGTTAGTAACACAATTACACAAATAGAGAGTACCTTCTCTCTTACCTCTGGCCATAACAAGTGCACCCTTGGTCACCTTCCAAGATTCTACTGTGAGAGTTACTGTACAACCCTCATCCCCTAACTTTCCTACAAAAATCAAATTTCTCTTCAAGCTAGGAACATGCATCACATCTCTCAACACCCATGTGTTGCTATTCTGCATCTTCAGCTGCACTTTACCTTTGCCAATTATTTTACAGGGCTCATCATCCCCTAGATACACTATTCCAAAATCTCCATGGATATAGTCACTGAAATATTCCTTGTTAGGAGTAGCATGAAAAGATGCACCGGAATCTAATACCCAAGATTCTATATTATTATGCAGAGAGAAAATTAAAGCATCCTGTGCAATACCTGCAATCTTGGCTTATTCTTTTCCTTCGTGCTGGTTGTCCTCCTTAGGCTTTGACCAACAATCTCTACTTATGTGCCCCATCTTTCCACAATTCTAGCATTGTGGCCTTCTGCCATTTCTAGATTTAGATCTGCCTTTCCCCTTTGATTTGGATCTTGCTCTGCCTTTCTTGCTCTTCTCTTTCTGCCTTCCCCTGCTCTCAAAACTTAAAGCATTCCCGGATGCCTCTTCTATGCTTTTCTTGCGTATTTCCTCATTCAAGATAACACTAACAACATCCTCTACTTTCAAAATATTTGATGCAGATGCAGTATTACTTACTGCCATTACTAAGCCATGCCAGCTTTCAGGCAAAGAACATAATATCAAAAGAGCTTTTATCTCATCATCAAACACTATATTCACTAAACTTAATTGATTCACAATACCATTAAAATCATTCAGATGAGTAGAAACAGATCCACCTTCATTCATATGCAAATTAAATAACTGCTTCATAAGATATACCTTATTGGAAGCTGAGGCTTTTTCATACAAATTTGCTAACGTAGTCATCAACTCTACCGTAGACTTTGCCTATGATAAATTGGATATCACAGTGGATGCTAGGCTCAGTCTTATAGAACCCAGAGCCTTTCTGTCAAGAACTTCCCATTCTTCATCCTCCATGTCTTTGGGCTTCTTTGCAATACCTCCTAACGGTAAGTAGAGATCTTTCTGATACAGATAGTCCTCTATCTGCATTCTCCAGTGTTGGTAATTTTTGCCATTGAACTTTTCCATTCTCAATTTACTTTCATCTACCATTGCTTCTCCCACTCAAATAGAAATCCCTGCAGAAACTCTTGTTAGAACCTGTAATCAATACACACTACACAGATCTGAACTACCTGTTAGTGAACCTAAACTTTGATACTGATTATCAAGCTCTGAACCTATAACCAAGGCTCTAATGCCACTTGTTAGGGGATCAAACCAATAATAGATTACAATTGTGACAGTAATAAATGCATAATTAAATAAGATTGACAAGTAATTAGAATGATAATAGCAAGAACAAGAGATACAAGAAAACACCCTGAAAACTTGTATTAACAAACTCTTTACAAAAGGAATACAATTGAAGAAAGCTCTTTCTTCTACACCTCTCCTAGATGTATAGATCTCTCCATAGATCTCTATTCCTCAAGAGCTATCTCTCTCAAAAACAATCAACTCCAACAAGCTTGGATTGATTCAATTTTGTACTATTCTTCTCACACCAATTCTTCTACAATACTTAATAAGCTAGGAAGATCTAATTCTTCATATAGAATTAGGAGACTTGAGCATGTACTTCCAACAAATAGTTAAACCACTTAAAAAAGGGCTCTAAAAATAGTAATGCTAATAATAGAGACGGAAGCTTGAGTCTACAACTCAAACTTATCATGCAAACACTCGTTTCTGTCCACGAAAATAGCTTTCTGGACACGCAAGTAATTGATGTCGGTTCCTGCTGCTTGTCTGTGACTGCCGTCAGCCAATTCTCTGCCAACGTCGATGTCTCTACAACTGCCTGTGACCGATGTCGGTCACTCCTGACTGACACCGGTGTCTGTGTAGACCCAAACCTGATAATGAATGCTCCTTGGTGAAGTTTTTAGCTCCACACCCTAACACAATCAAGTCTTGGGGTTTTTCATAACCCTAAATCTAACCTTATAGATATGAAAAAATATGGATCACTAACTTATGGTATCATAATATCATGAGTTTAAACTTGTAATATTGTAATACTGTAATTCCATAGTTGTGGTATTGCAATACCACAACTTAAGCCATAACATCACTAGTCATGAATGTAATAACATGATTGAGGACATTGCCCTTAGTCACAGTATTGTACCCATGACACCTTTTCCCCAATTTAACATGTAATAAATGAAAACATTCACTAAAAATTAATAAATTATTAGGTTAAGGGAAATAAACATATTGGTGGTCCAACATCCTCGAGCCTCTGTCCTAGACTCTCTCACCACGATGTGAAGCTCATGGGATCCAATCTATGTTTCTTGGCTTAGAGCAAAATTTTCACCAAAGTTAAAAGTCAAAATGAACCCCTTTTTCACTCTTTTTTCCTATTTGACCCCCTTTTACCCTTCATTAACCTTTTGACCCCTAAACACACCTATTATCCACTTTCCCATCCCAAATCCTATCAAATTACTCCATTACCCCAATCAATCATTAACTACCATTCCTAAGTCATATGTGGAATGTATTTTCCATTTACCTATTATCCAACCTAATCCCAAGTTAGAACTACATTAGCTAGAGGTCTCTTACAAATATGTAGGTAAAACTTGGCCATGCTCTTGTGCCCAGGGATAACTCAACCACTATTAACCCCTAATGCTCATCTTGTACCAGATTAATTACTCAATAATACTACATCAGTTTAAGTTACGAATGTCAAATAAAGTGTATTTTTATTAATCATCTCATCTGATCTTCATCACAAGCTTTCAATCTTTCCTTGACATGTGTCCTTATTATGGGAAAATATCACTAGCTGGAAGCCTATCCCATCTCTTTAGTTCCCAGACTATATCTCCATCTTGGGAGCATCAATATAACCCATCTCTTGAGACTAAGACACTTTATCCCCTCATCCATATACTTGGAGAATCTAAATCATATCTATATCATTGCTTGGGGCATCCCAAACCCATCTCATCATCTTGGTCTCAATCCCACCCCTAAGACTTCTATTCAAGTGACCATTTGGGTTGATTCTCCCCTCATACTCCCTTGAGGGGGAATCATACCTACTAACACCATATAACACCATTTATATACATGAATATGGTTTTTATTTGGAAGACTATTACTCCCTCCATCTTAACCACTCGTAATTCTCTTTCAAAAAGGGGCAAAATGTATGCACCTAAATCCACTCACCCTGATAATTCTAATAATTCTGCTAATTTAACTTATAACTATATTCCTTATCTAATTAACTAATATCTCAATCCCTACATCAAAATTATTACATCTCATGAACCGTATTCTACCCCCAAAATCAATAAAACACCTTCATTAGCCTACTAACTAATCTTACTTACCTACTACCTACCCATTAACCCACTTACCAATTTAAAAATAAAATTTATTCACCTGCCCATTTACCACCCTACTAAACTAGCTATTCCTACACCCCTTACCATAATGGAGATTTTATAATTGGATAATTATAGAATCTACTCTAATTTAACCCTTTTTACTCTAGAATCCTCTATTCTAGAGGTTTCCAAGGAATTAATTTTTTTTTGAAAATTCCTTGGCCATTGATCTCAATGTCTCAAAATTAAATTTAAGACATTAATTTTCCCTCCCATGGATATATAAATAATCCAATCCCTCCATTAAAATTAACTTGAAAATGTATAAGCTTTAAGCCATCTTTCATCCATAAACATCCTTCTTGCATTCATATAGCCTTTGTCAAAATCCATTATCAAACCAAATAATCCATTGAAGCCGTTAGAAATCATCATCAAGCAATCCAATAATCTAGTACTCAAATATGTTATGAAATCTTAGAGGGGAGATATAAGAATTAAAATTATGGTAATTTATCTCATTATAAGAATATGATTATCTCTTTATCCTCTCTATTTGATGTTCTTTATGTTTTGGGTTTTATTGCTAAACATAGTAATATAAGAAGGATCCAAAATTTAGGTTACACTTTCAACACTTTTTTGGAGGAAGAATTAAATTTCCATAATCAAATGACATCATACAACTTCAAGAGAAAATATTTTCATTTATAATTATAATCTTCTTTGAGGTTTAAGGGAATAAAAACATGTAATACATCTCCTTTATTCAAAACTAATAAACCCTTTTATCAAGAATACACATTACATCAAAATGCTAAAAACATAGTTTTGACTCCATAATTCATTCACATTATTTACTTGCATATTAGATCAACACTCTTTTTCATTTTATATGAACAATTTAAGAAAGAATGGATACAATGAACATACATTTTCTCATATCTATATATTCAACAAGTAACCTTTTTACATATTCATAACAATAACTTAAAATGAAGGTGTTTCTAACTGTTTTTCACTTTTCACATTCAAAAGATTAAATAAACTATGATAATGGTCAGGGGTTTGTACGTACCTAGATGAAGTTTTGCGCACCGTATCTAGATGATTGAAGGAGCTCCTCTTTGGCTCTGGAGGATGACACCTATAGAGAGAATAAGACTTAAACATAAAAATGTCAGATAGATATGAGGTGGACTGCCAAGCAAAGCTTGGTCCTAGAAGTGCAAAGACTTCTTGGAGGGATGATAGTCCACTTGTTGATAAAAAGAATGTTGGATAAAGATAATAATGAAAGACTAAGCAAGAGAAATAGAAATAATGCATACCTGTTGTCTGCTGTCAGTCTATCATAGTCACCGACATCGATGTATCTACCGGCGTCAGTTGGTAAAGTTGCCAATGTCAGTTATTATGCCGATGTCGGTAGCAAAAATGGTCAATGTCAGTCAGGGAAATGGCCTTATATGGGTTTTAGGATGTGTCTTTGGTTGACAGAGTGGTCTGTGGTAGTCAGAGAGTCTATGCAGGGCTGCAGGACAATAGACAGGGTCTTAAGAAGGACAAGTGGTAGAGGATAGGTTTTCAAAAAGGGTAAGGATATGGGGAAGGCCGATCAGCCTCTCCAAGAAGAAAGTCAGGTCTGGTCTAGTTGATCATGTTATTTAGAAGCAATGAATAGAAAATTGATTGCTGATATAATCTAAATAATTGAAATGAAATAGAAGAAGAATACTTAGCTCTTGCTTGCTGAAGGAGTGTAGAAGACTTATTGCTAGTGCGGCTGATGTAGAAGACTTCTTCCATTGTTTCAATTAGGGGTGGAGTGACTGATGCAGAGTTCATGTAGCCTATGATGCTTGGTGTGCATCTGAGAGAGAGAGAGAGAAAGGTCAAATACCAGGAGCCAGAGAATTAGCCTTTGGGTCTGTGATTAGTGTTTCATTCAGCCTGCGAGTTAGTTTTAAGAAATTGACATCGGTGATCCCACCAGTGTCAGCCGATGGGTAACCAATGTTAGTGGCTAGAAGATGGGTAAAAAGGCTATTTTTAGCCTTTTACCTATTCTTCCATCTGTTGAGTTCAGTGGTCATGGTTAAATGGTCGACACTAGGTTTAATAGGCATGGGGATTAGTGAGAGAGTTGGAATAGGTCTTAAATTGGTCATAGGGTGATGGGAGGTATCTAAAGGGAGGTATCCAAGGGTGAGGTGTCAAGGGTGATGTGTCAAGGGAGGTGTTATTAATTTAAAATAAGTTATTATTTTAAATTAATAAGTGTGTGGGTTAGGAATGTGTTAGAAGTGGACCAAGGGGACCAAGGGGGAGTCAACCAAGGAGTAGACACAATTTTGCTATCTACATTTGCCCCTTTTTGTCTTGTTGGTTGTTCTGATGAACTGTAAGACAAAAATAGGAGTAAGCTACCCTAGGTATGGGATAAGGTTAGTTTCACCCTATTGGTTGTTCTGACGAACTGTAAGACAAACATAAGAGTTGATTGCCCTAGATGTGGGATGAGGTATTCCCCCTCAAAGCGGGATTCGAGGGAAGGTAACCTAATATCGAGGGCCAATTTGATAGATAGTGGATGGATATGGTGAAGGTTGAGTGTGAATGTTGTAATAGTTGAGATTGCACGTATACCACTTCATGAGATGGTCAGGTCAAATTATCGCAAGTTAAGGGTCGAGGAGTGCTAAAATTGAAATAACCGGTCCCCAGCATTTAGTCATAGCTGATTAGGTTATTCAATCCAAGCTGTAGCTCTAATGGTCATCATGTTCCAAGTATCCTGGGCTCAGGAAGTCCTCTTAGAAAACATGAAAATGTCACAAGTAGTGGGGATCAACTTGCTCACAATCCAATACTTGTGAGGGTCAAAATGGGTTGCAGACAATTTTGCTAACCATTCGTGAAGTAGCATATATGTAATCAAAAAAACTAAGGCAAAGTTGTCTCAAAAATGGTCATGGTTTAAGGAGATAGTCATGATCTTGAAGGTTGTTGGTTGAGTCAAGTTAGGATAGACAGTTGGTCCATTAGATGGATGGACGAAGGAATGGTTGAGCTAACCTCAAAAGACCCCATGTCAACTAAGTGCTGCCTACATAGCCCCTGTTTGAAGGGCCTCAAGCCAATGTAGTTCTCCCTAAAAGGGAGGAAGAGGGTCGATTGTGGATGTGGGTTGGATGAGGTTAAGTCATGGTTAAAGGTTGAAATGGTTTGTCCATTAAGTAGACAAACAAACAGATGTGGCTGAGCTAACCCCAAAAGACATCATGTCATTTGAGTGCTGCCTACATAGCCCCTGTTGGAAGGGCCTCAGACCAATGTAGTTCAGGCTGGTTGATAAGTTGGTTTGGTCATGATAAATGATGAGGGTATGATGATGTTACAGCCTTTTCCATATTATGTGATGGTGTATTCTGTAACATCAGTGCAGTGGTCTTTCATCCCTAGCAATTTTCCATATTAGTGATGGTGTATGCTAAAAATGAAATGAGTCAATTTATGCTTTAACAAGTAATGGTTTATGCTTGGCATAAATTGTGTGGTCGATAGTTTGCATGTGTATTGGTTTCCATAGAAACTATTGTGAATCAGCTATGATAGTGTGAGTGGTCTGGAAATGTTTGGGTTGGTTTGGTTTGGTTGAGAAAATGATTTGGTTGTATTTGGATTGGTTGTATGTGACGAAAATGCGTAAGAAGTGAAAGGCGCGTTGCTCTTTCATTGACAAGGACCATAATGATAGCATAGGTAGGGTTTTTTTTAAGAAACAAAAGCCCCATTCATGCAGTACGTCGTTGACCATTGGCTGTGTTATAGAAGTAATCGAATCACTTTGACGTTAAAATGAGCTTAAAATCCCTTGAGTAGGTGATGTGATATTTTAGGATAGGGTAACCCCTTTTTAGTAGGGATAAATTTGCCCCTTTTTATAAGAGACCTTGAGAATGACTATAAGTCAAGTCCATGACACTTTTTTTTGGTAGACTGATCAATGCGGGAAGTCTACGTAGGGATGTCATTTTATTTTGTGGTCATTTGTGAAGCTGATTGATGCAGTAAGCTTCTAAGAGAGTGTTGTTTGTAGCAAGATTTTTAGGCATAGCCATCCTTTAAGGGAGTGGTCTATATTTTTGCTTTATATATTTTTGAGGGCTTTGAATAGCTGTCATTCAAGGGAGCAGTCTATTAGCTACAATAATGATGATGCAGCTGTCCTTCGAGGGAGCAGTTTACATTTAGAGTTTATGACATTTTGATATTTTGACATCCTAATTTATTTTTGATAGAATTTGTAGTCATGGACAAAACTATAGAAGCTTAAGGGCTCCCTTTTATTAGGACAAAGCATTCATGCTTTATAAAAGGGTTACATAGTGTTTGTGTAGGGGAATAGGGTTGAAAAGAATGAGGATTAAAATGATAAGGATTGCTCAAGAGACGAGCTCAAGTTAAATATCAAGTGAATGAGTACTTGATTAATAGTAGAATGGTCACAAATGCAAGGCATTAAAAGGCCTAGGTTCTGGTCAGCCTTCAAGAGAAGATAGACAATAAGTCCTTGATCCATACTTGTGCATTATGATGTAAGGTCTGAGCCAATTAGGAGCAAACTTGCCTCATTTGCTTCTTTCCAAATTGGTCACATGTTAAAGATGATTAAGAAGTTGGTTGATGTTTGGTCGATGCTTGGTTGATTGATGTTTGGTCAATGCTTGGTTGATGTTTGGTCAAGGCTTGGTTGGTTGATGTTTGGTCGAGGCTTGGTTGATGCTTGGTCGAGGCTTGGTCGATGCTTGGTTGAGGCTTGGTTGATATTTGGTCAAGGCTTGGTTGATGTTTGGTCGATGCCGTGATAGTCAATATAGAGTCAAATTCCCCCAGTTATTTTGGTGATGAGGAGAATGCTTGAGAAATGGTTGGATAAGATGGAGAGAAGACATTGAAGCTTCTCTTTGTCAAGGAGTGTGACACAAGGATGCATCCTATGAAGCTTTTGCCTGATAGATTTAGTTTAAGAGGGTGAGATCCTGATCTTCCAAGTTAGAGTTTGGAATCTCAGAATTAGGGATGGTGATGGAGGTAATGGTTGGTAATGATTGGACTAAGGCAGCTAGTGGTTGGGAGTCTTCAGGTTGGACCTCCACTATCTGTAAAGTTTTGATTGAAGATTGGTGATGTTGTGGAGAGCTTTGAATGAGGTCATACAAAGATGTCTTCATAGAGGTTTGGTGAAGGTGTTTCACCATGGGGTCATGAATTGGTTTTGAAAAAGTTGGTCGAGATGTGCCCAAAAGTGAAATCTTGGGTTTTGATGGTTGAGGAGGCTTGAGAATGGATATGTTTGAGGGAGAGAAACCTTCTCTTTCCCTTTATCCTTCATGGTTTCTAACCTATTGGCCACATTGATGGTGTTGGTTTCAAACAAAGGGGTTGAAGGTGATAGAGGAACCACAGTCTTGTGTTGAGATCCTGATTTAGGTGATGAGGTTTGAGAGGCATGGGATGGTGTCGATGGTTTGTTGAAAAGGTGGTCAAGAGGATCCTTAGTGAGAAGGGTGTCCTTTTTGAAGTGTTGATGAATGATATCTTTAAGAGCACAACAACACTCAGTATCATGTCCAGGTGTGCGATGATATGCACAAAATTTAGTGTCATCGAACCAAGATGGTTTTGATCTGAGAGTTGATGAGTGTGATGGTGAAGAGGGTTGGGAGGCATGAGATGATGTTGGAGATTTGTTGATAGTATCCCCAACAAGAAGGGTGTCTTTGTCCATATAATGGTGAATGGCAACCTTAAGGGCACAATAATTTTTAGTGTCATGTCCAGGTGTGTGATGATATAGGCAAATTTTAGTGTCATCGAACCAAGATAGTTTTGGTCCGAGAGGTTGGTATGAATTAATAGGTAGAAGAGTGATGTTAGAGGATTTTAACAATTGGTGTAACAGCAAGGTGTAAGAACCTACTAATGGGTCTACACGTTTTGTTGCAGTAAAAGTTAGCAACTTCTATTTAGAAGCTGTTGAGGGAATGTTTTGCACTATCTTTTTGTTTGGTGGTGTGGTCGCATGTGTAGTTGGCACTTTCATGGTAGGAGATGTTGGATGCTTTGAAGGAGGTATGTTTTTGTTAGGTGTTGGTAGTAATGGAGGTGATTTGTTTTTGTTGGGTGTTGGAGTAGGAAGCACTCCTATTAAGGTGGATGGGTGTGGGTCCAAAATAGAGGGAAATGATGATGGTGGAGGAGGAGTTCTTTGATGTGGTTTAGTAGCCTTATTTGGTTAGGTGCGAGGACTACTATTGTGGGGGGTAACGTTCAAGTCTACCCTCACCGAATCTTATTTGACCGAAGTAGGTGAGGTGGCGAGTTCATGTTTCAGCGGAGAAGGGATTGGAGAATGTGACTCCTCAAGAGGATAGAGGGCAGGGATGATTGTGCCTTCTACTTGTGGTTGAGGAGCAGGAAAGGTAAGGTCCTCCATTGATGATAAGAAGGATGAGGGCGAGGCTACCGGTGCTGGTATCATCAAAGCATCCTCTAATATAAGAGAGGTTGATGGAGAACTAACAGGAGAAGAAGGTTCATCTACCTGTGGAGGAGAAATGGGAGAAAAAGGCTCTTTTACCTGTGAAGGACCAATGGGTGGGCTAACCTCTTCAGACTGTGAGAGAGGTTGGTTAGGCATAAGAGGCGAGACCGTGTTGACTGTGCGTATATTATTCTCTTGGGAATCATCGGCCATGGTCTGCACATTGTTTTGGCTAGGGGGATGGTTAGGGAAAGGTTATCTAAAGATGTCGATGTTTTGATTTGGTGGTGCATTTGGGTTATCCAAAATAAGATCACCTTTATCTATCATGTCTTGGATAATGTTTTTAAAGGTTTTACAGTTGTTTATGTCATGGCCTTGGACATGGTGATAATGACAAAAGTCATTTTCCCTGTACCATGCAAGGATAGGTTTTGAGGGGTCAAATTGAGGTGGTGGTCAAATTTGGGAGAGATTGAGGACTCCCTATTTGACAAGTTTATCCAAAATGGAAGCGTATGATTCACCTATAAGAGTATACTGACACTGTATATACTGTTGTTGGAATTGTTTGGTGATGCTTTGTGATGTGGAAGGTTCATATTGATTAGTTGTTGTTGAAGATGATGGTCTAACAACCACAACATTTGCCGATCCCTTGGACTTGATGTTAGAAGATGAAGGTTGGGAAGAAGGGTCATTTGATTTTGTGTTGGGGTTTTTACCATGCAATCTAACCTTGTTTTCTTTGACCGTGTGGAGTTCAAGCTTCCTAGCCATGGTGAAAGCTTCGTCAAATGTGCAGAATGTTTGGACCCACAAGGTAGAGGAAATATGTTTGGCACACGCTTGTGAAAAGAGCTCAATGAGCTCAGGTTGAGGTAAAGAAAAGGAGAGTTAGTTGATTAAGCCTCTCCAATGAGTGACAAAATCAGCTATTGATTCATCGTCAAACTATCTGATAGAGTATAGGTCCATGATGGAGACCTTTTTGGTGATGTTGATTGAAAAGTGGTCAAGGAAAAGTTGAGCTAGATGGGTGAATGTAAAAAGAGAGTGATTGGTAATAGAACTATACCAATCGAGGGCAAGGCTAGAAAGTGACATGGGAAATGTGCGTAGCAATCATGCATCATCATGTGCTATAAGGTAACAAGCATGCCTAAATGCTTGTAGATGTTGCTGTGGGTCTTCCTTACTCTAGAAGTGAGTAAACTTAGGAAGTTCCCACTAACTGGGATATGGTCAGATTGGGACTGAAGGATGAATGGGTTCATTGCAAATTTGTTCATATGAAAGAACATTGGTTGAACCAGAAATGGATGTCTCAAGATTAGACATTTTGTCCATCAACATCTTGATTAGGTCAGTTGACAGATTTATGGGTGGGGCACCCCCTAGGTTGTAAGGCACTTGGAAGGTGCTAGGAGGGGCGTATGACATAGTTGGTTGCGCTTGTATAGGCACAACATATTGGTAACTAGTCATAGGGACTGATGTCAAAGCCAAGGGTGGTTGTGTCATGAAGCTAGGGGGCACAAATTGGCTTGATGTCACTACAGGTGGTTGAATGGTGGCACTGGAAAAAGGATAGGTAGTCACTCCCACATTTATAGGCACAAGAGTGTGTGGAGTCGAGACAATCAAGTTTTAAAAATGTGATGAACTTGGTTGAATTGAAGATTCTCATGTTTGGCTCTTAGCGAGATAGTGTTAGAGAGCCTTGACATTGTGGTCAAGGAATCTTTCAAAATTTTGATCCCCTTCAGGAATAATAGGAGATTGATCAGAGGTTGACTGGATAAGAGAATATTCTATGTCTGATGTACACTCCATTAGGGACTTGTTATGGAGGGTGAAGGCAGAAGTGGTTATTGCCTTGGATGGTCAACAAGGGTTTTGGTTTGACTACGTGTCAAAACCATTCAAGGCAAAAAGGGTCAGGTTCCAAAAACTATGTTTTTTTTTAGTTTTAAAAACTCAGAATGTGTGTCTAACAGCAAGAAAGTTGGGTTTTAAGCCTATTGTTTTGGAAGAAGGATTTTGACAGTGATCGACGTCGGTATAAAAACCGATGTTGGTGAATAAAGAGGCTGATGTCAGTCAGATAACTGATGTCGGTGAAAATAGGTTTTCGATGTCAGTGGAAAAAATGATGTCGGTGACTGTGGATTTCCAAAAACTTTAGAAGACTAAAAGTTTTTGGAAGAAAGAAGAAAGTCTGAGTTATTCTTAGATCTCAGAATGCGACCTCACCAGCTCAAAAAAATAGATAGAGATAGAAAAATAGATGAAGATAAGCAGACCCTAAATGTTAATTCCTAAGAATAAGTTTTAGATTCTTATTGGCTTATGCCTTAGAAGGGTGTGTTTGGGAAGTTGGCTTTTAGAACGGATCCTAGAAGAGGCAGTCTAAGGTTGGTTTTGGGTTAGTTTTGGTGCTCAAAATTTTGTATTAGGTTCCATACGTGGCCTGGTGCTAAGGAGCAAGCTCCCCTCACTTCACGAGCCCAGAGATAAGTTGGGTCACTTAGCCAGTATATACTTCCCCTAGAGTTTATACTCTACCAGAGAACAGAGTGGGCTCTCCCCTTGGTAGTGAAGTCCAAGTGGGATTACCAAGGAGGGTAAGGTATCTGCTAGGTGATGAAATCCTAGTCGGACCTTGTCTTAGGTATGTTTAGATGTTTAGTTGTGAAAGTGGTATGGTCATGTGACATAAGTGCACTAAGATTTATTCATAATGCATTTTTAATTACTAGATGTGAGAGCTAAGTATGCATTCAGGCAAAAATGAGCTATAATAGATTTTAAGCCCAAATTGAAATGTTTTGTTTGGATGCAAACAAGTTGAGAAAAGGTTAAGAGTATGAACTCTAAGATGCAAGAAGGAAAGGTGACAAGAAGAAAGAGAAAGATTCTTTTTAGCTTGCTTATGATGTCTTTTTGAAAGAGAAAGAAAGAAGGATACAAGAAGAGAAAATTCCCTAATGCACCTATATGAAAAGTTTGTTTTTAGAAGAAAAAGTATGAACCCAAGGAAAACCCCAGGGTCCCACCAGGCGTGCCAGAATGTTTCTAACTATTTTTCACTTTTCACATTCAAAAGATGAAAGAAACTATGATAATGGTCAGAGGTTTATACGTACCTAGATGAAGTTTTGTGCACCGTATCTAGACAATTGAAGGAGCTCCTCTTTGGATGTAGAGGATGACACCTGTAGAGAGAATAAGACTTAAACAAAAAAATGTCAGATAGATATGAGGTGGACTGCCAAGCAAAGCTTAGTCCCAGAAGTGCAAAGACTTCTTGGAGGGATGACAGTCCACTTGTTGATAAAAAGAATGCCTGATAAAGATAATAATGAAAGACTAAGCAAGAGAAATAGAAATAATGCATACCTACTGTCTGTTGTCGGTCCCTCACAGTCATCGACGTCAATGTATCTATCAACGTCAGTTGGTAAAATTGTCAACGTCGGTTATTATGCCAACATCGATAGTGGAAATGGTCAATGTCGATCAAGGCAATGGCCTTGGATGGGTTTCAGGATGTGTCTTTGGTCGATAGAGTGGTCTATGGTAGTCAGAGAGTCTATGTAGGGCTACAAGACAATAGACAGGGTCTTAGGAGGGATAAGGGGTAGAGGATAGGTTGTCAAAAAGGGTAAGGATATGGGGAAGGCCTCTCAGCCTCTCCAAGAAGAAAGTTAGGTTTGGTCTAGTTGATCATGTTATTTAGAAGCAATGAATAGAAAACTGATTGCTAATATAATCTAAATAATTGAAATGAAATAGAAGAAGAATACTTAGCTCTTGCTTGCTGAAGAAGGAGTGTATAAGACTTGTTGCTGGTGTGGCTGATGTAGAAGACTTCTTGCAATGTTTCAATCAAGGGTGGAGTGACTGATGCAGATTTCCTATAGCCTATGATGCTTGGTGTGCATCTAAGAGAGAGAGAGAGAGAGAGAGAGAGAGAGAGAGAGAGAGAGAGAGAGAGAGAGAGAGAGAGAGAGAGAGAGAGAGAATACCAGGAGCCAAAGAATTAGCCTTTAGGTCTGTGATTAGTGTTCCATTTGGCCTACGAGTTGGTTTTAGGAAACTGACGTTGGTGATCCCACTAGCATCGGCTGATGGGTAACTGACGTCGAAAGCTAGAAGATGGGTAAAAAGGCTATTTTTAGCCTTTTACCCTTTCCTCCATCTGCCGAGTTCAGTGGTCATGGTTAAATGGTCGAAGGCAGGTTTAATAGGTGTGGGGATTAGTGAGAGAGTTGGAATACGTCTTAAATTGGTCATAGGGTGATGGAAGGTATCCAAAGGGAGGTATCTAAGGGTGAGGTGTCAAGGGTGATGTGTCAAGGGAGGTGTTATTAATTTAAAATAAGTTATTATTTTAAATTAATAAGTGTGTGGGTTAGGAATGTGTTAGAAGTGGACCAAGGGGACCAAGGGGGAGTTGACCAAGGAGTAGACACAAGTTTGGTGTCTACAAAAGGAGAGGTAGAAACATTCTTACAAATATTTATTCAAAAAGGATTCCAAACATTCCCAACAAAATATAAAAGAGATAAACCTTAAGTCCACATGGCTAAGATCACTGTCTTATTATAATCCAATATAAGAATCCATAAAATATATGTCAAAGACTAAAAGTATTAATCAAGAATTCATCAAAAATATCATCCCTTAAATAATAATTCATATTGGATAATAATATCTTCAAAAACATAAAATATTTGAGATACCAAAAGAATATATGAGAGCAACCGTCATGCCGCAACATCAAGCTCTAAGGTCCAAGAATGAAAACATACACATAAGTAGACAAGCTCCAAGGACACTCCAAGAAAACATCAACATAGGACCAAAGAAGGTGTTTGACCACCCATCCAATAGGTATCATCACATGCAAACCTCACCAAGTGAGGTTTACTCATAGCCTCCCCAAGCCCAAGAGAAAGAGGCATGCCTCAAACTCATATGCACAATGAATAATCTTGAAAGGGAAAAGGATTTAGATATCAATAATTAATTAAAAAATAACAAACTACTCACAAATACAACATAAAGAATAAGAAATTAAAAATGTCTTCACTAAAGGGAATAAAACAGGGCTCTTGATTTCTTTGTCACATAATTTTATTAATAAACACAAGGGCTTCCAAAGCTAAATAAAATAGTTTTTGTCAAGAAATAATTTTCTTCAAACCTCTTATAATACATCATTCCTACTTAGACCTCTAATAACCCTCCTTAGACCTCCCATATCTCATAAATGAGAGTGGATTTTAAACTTTATTAAAAGTTCCACTTCTCATAAGTAAGTTCATGACACTAAGGATAGAGTGGGCTTGTTTAATAAGCCATAACTAAGAGATCCACTCTCTTATTTCACAGAGATAATCACTTATACCAATCCTATATTGGTGGCATAGGTGTACTCCTAAATTCCATGCCCAACATTCACACAACAAAGGAAGAAAACAACCAGAAGGAGAAATCATGGAAACAATACAAAATAGAAAAGTTTAAAAGGAATCCTAAAAATAAGGCCTCAAATATAGTAAAAACATTTGTTCATTTTATTTTAAATGATATTCATTCAAGAGAAAGAGGATAAGAGAAATTATTTTAAAAAATAGCAAAAAATACATACCTCAAACCAAAATCTCCACTTGAAAATATTCCAAAAGCCTTTTGCCAAGCACCCAAGCTCTCCAACAATTCAAAATGCATAAATCCAAAAAGATTAAAAGAAGGTCCTTGATAGGAGAATATTAAAAAAAAAATTGTAGACACCAAAATTACATCACACACATGTGCATAACTCCTTATGTCAAAACACCCCTTGAGACCTATTTCAATAATAACAATTAGCCTCCCTAACTCATGATTTTACCCCTCACATATTTAAATAATTTTAAATATATAATTAGGTTAATTAAAATCCCCTTTTTCCACCTTATCAAGCCACCTCATCATAAGAATAATTCTCATTTGATGATTCACCTCAAGACTTAGTCCCCTCATCTTAACTACCCAAGACTTATTCTCACTTCAAAAATGAATTCATAACTAATTACATCCTTCGTAACCTCTCATTATTACTATTTTGTAATGGGTGCCACACTTGGCATGAGGATCAATAGAAAACTTGGCATAAGAAGCAATAGAAAACTAGACAAAAATAGTAGCTTTACCTATTCTAAGGACACTGACATTAGTCAACCCATGACTGATGTCAGTGGGATCACCGACGTCGATGATATAAGACAAACTCCAACTTGATGTTCAAGTCAACAGAAATCAAGAAAAATATTTCTTATTTTCATCCAAGCTCTTGGCATTCAACTTTCAACATCTTGGATTACTATTATCTTACGTAAGTCAATCTAGATTACAAAATCAAGCTCTTGAAGACCAACAACACCCACTTATTTTTTATGTTTAGGGCATAAGTTTAGACTACTTGATAGGAGCCATCCATATAACACTTATAGTTTAGTCACCACTATAGCTAAGTATATCACTTACTCTATAGGTCTTTTAAGTAGTTACTTTGCATCTACTATTCATTATTTTACACATTCCTGATCAAACCCCTGTGAGGGAGTTATAAAGATTTCTTGCTTGTTTCCCCTTGACCTGACACACCAAACCTCTGACTAGATCCATCTAAACCATCTCTCTCTCTCTCTCTCTCTCACACACACACACACACACACACACACACACACACACACACACACACACACACACACACACACACACACACACACACACACAACTCTCTCCAACCTCCTAGACCTAACCAAAACCATTTCCCAAAGCCTTTTTCAAGCCCCTAACAAATTACTACCCCTACCAATCTTAGTAGCCTAATTAACATTGGTTACCTTCACCCATCGACCTTGGTAGTATAACTAATATCGATCACTTCCTTATCAACGTTAGTGACTATAGATTTCCTAACCTTTTTAAAACCCACCCAAACACCTTCTAAAATACAAACAAAATATACAACCTACACTCTATCACTTTTTTTTGCATTCATGTTGTGAATAATGGTAACACTATCTCTCTTTCACTCTTTCTTTATCTCTCTTTTAGTTATTTATTACTCTTTTATCTCTAAAAAGTGGACTATCATCTCTAAGGAAGTTTCACACTTCTTGGAATAAGTGCGTAGCTTGGTAGCCCACTCATTTATCTACTAATAAATATTTTTTGGTAGTGATTTCTTACTTGCAGGTTGTCCTCCCCATCTAAAGAATAGTGCTCACAACTTCTAGATATGGTGTGCAAACTAATATGAGTTTATTCTAATCACTTATCCCTATCATTCTTCTCTATTTTTCTTTAGACTTGAAATAGACAAAATTTAGCAAAACATTTCTGGCATGCTCGGTGGGACCTTGGAGTTTTCCTTGCATTCAATACTTGTTTTAAACATTCATATAGGTGCATTATAGTGAAAAATTCATTTATTGCACTTTCCTCTTCTCTTCTCTCTTAAAACAAAAAAATTAACATTTTTTTTGTTTAAAAAGCATTAAACTAAAATTTTCATCTTTTCTCTTTGCCTTTAAAAGTAATTCATCATGTTTTACAAGTTGAAAGAATCTCTTCTTTACTTCTTATATGCACATTAGGATAGTGAATTTAATTCTCTAATCCTATTTAATCTTTGTTTTCATTTCAATCTAAACATTTCACCTTTGTGTTCAAAACTTACTGTACTTCATTGTTTTCTTGCATATTAGCTCACCTAGTTAATTACAAGCATTATGAATGAATTGTAGTGCACTTATATTACACAACCAAATCAAAATCACAAAAAAAATCTAAACTCACCTAAGAAAAGGCCCATCAAGATTTCATCACTTGGTGGATCACCTTACCCTACCCAATTATCCTACTTGGATTTCACCACCAAGGGGAGAATCCACTTTGTTCTCTAGCAGAGTATAAACTCTAGACAGAAGGTATATTTTGACTAAGCGGCCTGGCTTGGTTTTAGGTCCATGAAGTGTGGTGATAAAGCTACTATAACAAATCATGTACCTAGTCTAACATAGATTTCCTTGTGAATACTAAAACTAACCTAAAACTAGCTCTAGATTGCTTTCTAGTACCTTCAATAACCAAATTTTCCTCTCACTATCTGATTAAGGAATAAGCCAACACGAGACTAAAATTAATCTCTAGGAGTTAATAGTTGGTGACTATATGTTATTTTTTTGCTTTTCTATTGCCTTCTATATTTTGGATTTGCTAAAGACATTTTTTTATTGATTCACAAAATCAACACTATTTCTAATACTCAGTTTTTATAACCTATTATATCAGGTTTTTTGAGTTTTCTTCCTTCTTATACAAACCTCTTGCATCCATTATTTTACCTAGTTTCTACTTCTAGGTTTCTAAAACATTAGATATTCCATCTCCTAAGATATCATAGTGATTGACATCAATTAACTATATCGACATCAATAGACTTTAGCTATTGACATCGGTTAATTCCACCGATGTTGGTAAACTTTTTCTACCAACATTGGCTAGGTTATTGACGATAATGACTATGTAATTTTCATTTGGCCAAAATAAGGTAAAACAACCCACTTACCTACACTTGAAGCTACTTTTTCCTTATTTTGTCACTAATATATAGTAGTAAGACTATTTATACTTCCTCTTGCATGGTATTGATATGAGCTCAAGCCAAAATTCTTGTTGATTACACAAGCCGACAACCACTTCCACCTTCCCCTCTTATTGTTGAGTCTATCATGGAGCATACTTCAAATACATAGAATAATCTTAGCCCGAACCAAATTCCCATTATTCCTAAAGGAGATCAAGATTTTGCTAAATTTATTGATCACAATGTGGCAACCTTTCAACATTACCTTATCATGAGCTGAACCCATAATTCTTTGGGTGACCCAATCTATGGTATGCCAACCTCTCTAATGGAGATAACTTCAGTTTCAACTACCTCCACTATTTTCCCCATGGTTAATCAAACCATTACCTTGACCAGCAACCCAGCCATAAATAATGTCTAAAGTTTAGCATTGCCAACTAGCCAATCTCACCTAAACATTGGCATGACTTCCCTACTTTCATAACCACAACTAGTTCAGTCAAGTCACACCCTATTTTATAATTTAGTGGTACCTATTCCATCTACTCTGGCACCTATAATTACCTAAGTTATAACTCAGCCTTCATCTAATCTAACCATGCCAATAACCCAACATATAATAGTGACATCTAACCAAAGCATGGTATCTAATTGATCCGTAAACTACACTGATAAACTTAAAGTGAAGTTTATATTATGGATACTAAATTTCTCAAATTTAAAAAAATCTTTAAATAATGAAAAGAACTTGTAATTTTTTTGGCAAATAAGTTTCTCAATTATCTAATTAGATTGGAACTGTCGAATGACTTTTAACTTCCATTCACCAATAAAACTGGATTGATTTTTTTAACAATGTCAAATTTTAAAACTTGCATGTATTCATGAATAATTAAAAATCATAAAGTTGAATTTAAACCATGCAATAAAAGACATATTACCATCTGACATTGACAATGGAGTTCGGCATATCTTGCCTACGTCTTTGGGTCTACCCAATAGTGAGGACCGTTTCTATTAAATTTGCACAACAAATGGCTTAAAAATTCTTTGAAACATTACACAACTTCCCTTAGGCCTGATCTCTATACAAGAACCCCATCTTCACTAATATACTCAAGCTCGATAACACAAAATTTCCCTCATTCTTCAACCCCTTTCGAAGGTGCTTAAGTCCCTTCACTTAACTATTGGTCTATCTAATTTATAATAAAATAACTTCTAATTTCTATTTTTAATTACAAAACATAATTAAAAAGGCTTACCCTCTATGTATAAGGTCAGATTATGGATCAAAATCCATTTTCTAGCTATCTCCAAGCTCTTGGCCTATTAAAAATAAAATACACAGTCTTGTAAAGCTTACATTCAAATAAAAGTTCATGCCTTTTATAACACTTTCAAACCCATATCATAGTTGGTCAAAACTTATCCCTTTTACATGGTGGGTCACGAGTTCAAGTCTTTGGCCTTATTTTTAGGTGATTTAGACTTATCTCATTAATCCCACATTGGTAAATGGGAAATGGATTCAAGTCATTGGCCTAGGCTTTTGTTTCATGGGTTTATCTTTAGTCCCACATTGAATATATCTTAGCCAATTCAAACTTCTAATAGCTCAAATCTCCACCATAATGGTCGCTGATGCATTTTGGGTAGGGCATATGCCATGACCAATGGTTATGTTAGATGATTTGGGTGGTGTGCTTAGTCCTTGAACTTGGCAATGGTGTTACGTGGCTCCTCCACATGGGTGCAAAGGTTCAAGGCACCAAACATAACACATTATAAACTTGGCTTGAATGCTAATCTTAGCATGATAATGGATTGATCCTCATGGCATTTGATTCACTCTCAAATTGGCATTACACCATCTTTAACATGGAATAAGGTTCAGACTTGTATCCAATATTTGGCATACAGAATATTGACTCGACCTTCAATCTCAAGCTTGACTCAATAGTATGAGTTGGTAGGACCTTCATGGTAAGTGTTGGTTCTCCTATGTGGCTTAATAGGGCTTGGCAATTTTAAATTACCATGGAAATATTACAAAGCATTTAAATCATACAATTCAATTATCCCACATGCATCTGGTGGACACAATAAAATGGTTTAAAAGTAAAATTAAATGCATTACAATATGAAATGGATGCCAAGGCACCCCTCCTTAATCAAGTGTGTCGACCCTCGCTAAGGGCCCCCAGTGAGCCAATAGTGGGCCCCATAAATCTCCATACAATCACTATCAAAGATTGGAGGCTAAAACCAAACCAAACACCAAACCAAATTTTTGCATGAATGTTCAAAAATGTACTACCTTGTGTCAATGGGTAATTGGTCTACTTGTCACTTTCAAATTGCAACACTTCCTTATTTTTCCTATCATAAAATAACTTTAGCAGCCTATAACTTGGGCATTTGGACTCCATTTTATGATTTGAAAGAAGCATCAGAAAGATCTCAATGACTTGGGACATTTTTCCAAAACAAACTCTAGATTACTAACCCAATGGGATAAGCCCCTTTTCCTTCCACCCCCTAGCCTATGACTCATTATCATTATATTTCCCCAACATAGCCTCAACAAGCTATGTCATATACTCCCTTTGCTTTCGATCAAGTTCCTTATAACTTAGGAGGTATCCCCCAGACTAATCCCCCTCTAGACCTCATTAAGATGTTAATGGACAAGATGTCTAATCTAGAGACATCTATTTCTGGTTCAAAGAATGTGTTATCTTATGATCAAATATGCAATGAACCCATCCATCCTTTTGTGCCTATTCGCCCTTATCCAAGCCAATGAGAACTCCCTAAATTTACTCATTTCTAGAGTAAAGAGGACACACAATAGCATTTGTGAGCATTTAGACATGTTTTTTTTAATAGTGCATGATGATGCATTACTACTTCACATTTTCCCTATGTCTCTTTTAGGTTCTTCTTGTGGTCTAAGAATTTGACTCAAGAGAGGATGGTTAGTATGGTGTTAGTTCAAAAATGAAAACAAAATGAAATCAACACACTAATAGAATAACATATCTATCCCTAAACACTAGGAAGAGATTAGTTAACAAAATCAAATGATAAACACAACTAAAAATCAAGGAATAAAACACAAGAATTCCTTCACCTTCCTTGGATGCTCCAAATGCCTTTTTAGTAGTGGCTTGCTCAGCTTGTGCTTATGAAGTCCTTGGAAATGGAAGATTGGCTACCTCCATCTCTTCTTGGAACCTTTGGCTTATGGCTTGGCTTGGATTGAAATTAATTTGGCATGGTAACACTATTTTTTTTAATCTTTTAGAACCAATTTGGTGTTATAACTTTCATTAAAATAGTTTAGAAATGATGTTCATGGCCTCTCTATTTATATATTTTTGAGAATTTCTAGAATCAACTTGAACTGTCCATCTCAAGATTGAGATGTGTGGTTAAATATTAATTAAATTTTTGGAATTAAGTTTATAATTATCCTCATCATGACATTAGAATAAGGGGAAATTAAGAGGCATGGAGGGCATCATGGAGGGCATGAATCCTGATATTTGTGGCATTTATGGCTTAGGGATGTCTTTCCAAGATATGAGGTCACCTGATAATGTAGATATTCAATATTAATTTCCAGAAATAATTTTTTAACAAGTTTTCATGGAATTATTAATTAGGCTATGACTTGGGTTAATTAGCTCTTAAGCATGACTAAGCACTTTGTGCACAAATTACTCAAATTGATTAGAATGCCTTATTATTTGTCTAAAATTTGACTAAATTGGAATTGGAAGATGATGTCAGATGTATTGGAATTATATTCCCATTTAGGATGTTACCAATAATATATAACAAAGGCATGTGTCTTGTGTATAAGATTTGATAGGAAAGATCAATCTAGAGTACCTCAATGCAAAATTGGCATTTTGACTCAGAATGATTTGATCAAAGTTAGCTAGCCTATAAATTATATTTCTCCATTTAGGGATACCCTAGCCAAAAATAGAAGTTGAATATGTCAGTTTCATATCATTTAGTGTGTTTAAGTTTTTTTAGGCCAAATTGTTCATTTTGGGTGGAAATTGGCCAAAATCCTAGTTGGAGGTTATTAGTGGCTAGTTTTAGGTGTCTACAATTTGCCCCTATTTGGGAAGATGTTGCAAACCATAGGAAAAACACTGTATTCTCAAATAATGAGAGATGGTTTGTATGCCAAGAAGAAGATGATGACTGAAGAATAAATCTCTAAATGATTTTGGAAAGCCTATGATGATGCCCCCTCAAGGGAGTGGCCTTTACATTTATTGATGGATGGTCCCTTGAAAAGAAAAAAGAAAAAAGGTGGAATTAACCCATGGTTGAGATTAATCCAAATGAGAAAATGCTTGCATGCATTAAAAATGATGTTGATTTTCCTAAAGGTGGTTATAATAAGGAATAAAAGTCAAAATAATGATTTTCCCATAGGTAGTTATAATCATTAAGAGGACCTACATTGGCTAAAGATGATTGTGGCCTAGTTAGGGTTGATTCACATCTAGGAATTTGACTCAAGAGAGGATGGTTAGTATGGTGTTAGTTCCAAAATGAAATCAACACACTAATAGCATAACATCTCTAGGCCTAGACACTAGGGAGAGCTTAGTTAACAAAATAAAATGATAAACATAACTAAAAATAAAAAAATCAAAAACAATAATTTATTTACATTCCTTGGATGCTCCAAATGCCTTTGTATTAGTGGCTTGCTCAGCTTATGCTCATGAAGGTCTTGGCAATGGAAGCTTGGCTACCTTCATCTCTCCTTGGCACCTTTGGCTTATGGCTTGGCTTGAATTGAAATTAGTTTGGCATGGTAATGCTAATTTCTTGAAGATTTTGTAACCAATTTGGTATTATGAATTTGCATCAAAAATAACTTATAAATGATGTTGTGAGGCCTCCTATTTATATATTTTTGGATTTGATCAAAATCAACCTCAACCGTCCATCTCAAGATTGAGATGTGTGATTGAGGATTAATTAAATTTTTAAAATTAAGTTTGTAATTATCCTCATCATGAAATTGGAAGAAGGGGCAATTAAGAGGCATGGAGGGATCATGGAAGGAATTGATGAGGCATGGGAGGCATGAATCCTGATATTTGTGGCATTTATGGTCTCGAGATGTCTTCCCAAGAAATGAGATCACCTGATGATGCAAATATTCAATATTCATTTTTAAAAGTAAGTTTTTAACAAGTTTCCATGGAATTCTTGATTAGGCCTTGATTTGGGTTAATTAGCTCTTAAGCATGATTAAGCACATTGTGCACAAATTACCCAAATTGATCAGAATGCCTTATTATTGGTCTAAAATTTGATTGTATTGGAATTGGAAGTCACTGTCATATGCATTAGAAATATATTCCCATTTAGGATATTACCAAAAACAAATAAAAAGGGCATGTGTCTTGTGTAGAATATTTGATAGGAAAAATCAATCTAAAGCACCTCGGTGCAAAATTGGCATTTTGATTCAAAATGCTCTGATCAAAGTTAGTTGGCCCATAAATTATATTGATCTATTTAGGGATACCCTAGCCAAAATCAGCATTTGAATATTTCAATTTCATATAATTTATCATGTTTTAGTGTATTTATGCCAAATTATGCATTATGGGTGGAAATTGGCCAAAAGCCTAGTGGGAGGTTATTGGTGGCCAGTTTTAGGTGTCTACAGTTTGTCCATGTTAGGGAAGATGTTACAAACCATAGGTAAAGCAATGTCTTCTCAAATAATAATAGATGGTCTATATGCCAAGAAGATGATGACGACTAAAGAAAACATCTCAAAATGATTTTGGGAAGCCTATGATGATGCCCCCTCAAAGGAGTGGCTGTTACATTTGTTGATGGATGGTCCCTCGAAAAGAAACAAGAAGAAAGGTGGAATTAACCCATGGTTGAGATTAATCCAAATGAGAAAATGCTTGCATGCATTGATGTAAAAAGGATGCTAATTTTCCCAAAGGCAATTATAATGAGGAATAAAAGTCAAAATAATTATTTGCCCATAGGTGGCTATAATCATTAAGAGGACCTAGATTCGATAAAGATGATTGTGCCCTAGTTAGGGCTAATTAACAAGCATAACTTAAGGATATAACTTGGAATATATATTAAAGATGAGTGGGTGCAAAGTGATGAAAGAGATGAATAGAAGAATAAAATTAATTAGTGTGAATGATTTAGTTGTACCTGTCAATGAGGAGATGCTCATATTGATTAATAATGACACAACTAAAATGGCTAATGGGTTAATTTGATCAAGGGTGGGATGGGAGGATTTGTCATGGTGGCAAGGAGAAAATTCTATGGCTCTATTGATTGTAGATCTTCTTGAAGCTAATTTTTGTTGTAGAATGTGATTGTAGGCTTTATGATAGAACACCATAAAGACTATCCCAAAATATGCATAAGGACTAACTCTTGATATCCAATAAACACTTTAAAACAATACACAAATGATAAAAGCCATGATGACAATGTTGACATATGAATATGGATAGATTCAAGAATAATGTGTGCAAGGAATCACCTAAAGAACACATATATATTGAGTTGAGGCAACAATGTTGAAAGCAAACAAAAAGGCAAGCAAATAAACAAAAAAACAAATAGATATAAAGCCTGAAACAAATAAATTGAAATAAACAAACAAATATAAAGCCTGAAAATAAAAGCAAAAGAAACCATCCTAAAAATGACAATGTCGCAGTAAGGTAGATCAATGATAACTGACTAGGTGTAGATAGGACAAATATTTTTGGATTTTTGAAATTTTATGATTATTTTTGTAATTTTGAGGGTATCTTAACTCATTAGAGAATGAAAAGATACTTTTTCACAAAATGATGAGAGCATTTGGCTTAGGTTGCTCACAAAAGGGTAAGAGCATATGGGAAGGGGGACTGAGGTGACCTCAACATGAATTGAGCATGAACCACATAGTCCTTAAATAAACTCAAGTCATAGTAATCATATCCATACAAAAGGGAGGGAAAAACCAACTAGGTCCCAATAAGTTTTCAAATCTAGAAAATGACCAGTCAAATGAAAATAATGATGGCAAGGTGATGTGATGATGCATGGAAATAAGTGTTTCCCCTAGTTTGCCCATATGTGGTTATAACTACGATACAATGGCATAGGTCAATGATACTAATTTGTCCATAGGTAGTTATAATTAACTATTAAGACTAGTGAGACACTAATTTTTCCATAGGTGGTTATAAGTAGGTTCACATAAACAAACTTGATAGGATGAAAGATATCTTTCCAAATCAACTATCACACTACTTTCATAGACTATTATTGAAACATAGATTGGATTGATTATTGAAACTTGATCAAAATCCTCTCAAAAAAATTGTAGGAAGAACCAAAGAAACCAAGATCAAAATAGCATTGGGTAGGATGACTAAAAACAACCTTTGGTCTAGACAGGAATGGAATGATAGGGTGGTATGGTCTTACTTAGGATAATGATAGTTTTTGATAGATTGGATAAAATGGTAAGAGTATTTCCCCCAAATGATGGGGTAAATGGTTAGGTAATTTGACAATGGAAAATGGATATGTAACAATTATAATAGTATGATACATGTTTTTGGCTTGGGTGTGGTTTTTGATTTTGTTGTTCCTACTGATGGGGAGATGCACATCCTAATCAACAAATGATACACATAAAATACTTGATCATGTTAATTGATATCCCACACTTCATCAAAATAACTGCTCTATCAAGAATGGCCTATAGATTTAGTTATTAAGAATGTTATTGTGTTCTTCCTTGGTCATTGATTTTGATTCCTTTAAATGTCAAGACAACGTATCCTTATAGCCTCTGCAAAGGAAAGTGTGGCCATGGATGGTAAACAAGGATAAATAATGGATGGTAGGTTTGTTTGTGAAATAGAATGGTATATGATAATGAAATGTATAATGGTGGGAAAATAAATGAAGATTAGGACTTTCAATCGCATGTAATGATGCTAATGCTAGATTTGGCATACTTTTGGTTATGGTAGGGCCAAAGACTTGATATTTTGAGAGGACCACTAGATTTTTTTGTTTTTTGATCTTGAGAGTAGCTACCATCTGATTAGGCTATATATTGGAAATTATTTTGATTTGATCTTTGATTTTGTCTTCATCAAGCAATGAAGAAATTTTATGCTCAGCTATTGGTGCCTCAATGAGGTTTTCACCAATGAAGTTGTCTTGTTTGTCCCAAAGTGCCTCTAAGAAGGTTTCCCTAAGGAATGTTGACTTTTGACTTTTATTGTCTTCTAACACTTTCAAAAAAGTTTCACTAAAAGATGCTGAGTTGGAACTTTGATTATATCCTAGTGCCTTTGAAAAGGTTTCACTAGGAGAGTGTTCTTATACTACATGAATGTTATCTTAGCCTCTTTGCTCTTCTTCAACTACTATGTTTCCAAAAATGCAATTCAACAAAGTTTGATTCTATTGATCCCAATCGACACTTATGAGAGATGGAATGTATATAATATGACTATCTTGAGTTGAGGCAACAATGTTGAAAGCAAACAAAAAGGCAAGCAAATAAACAAAAAAACAAATAGATATAAAGCCTGAAACAAATAAATTGAAATAAACAAACAAATATAAAGCCTGAAAATAAAAGCAAAAGAAACCATCCTAAAAATGACAATGTCGCAGTAAGGTAGATCAATGATAACTGACTAGGTGTAGATAGGACAAATATTTTTGGATTTTTGAAATTTTATGATTATTTTTGTAATTTTGAGGGTATCTTAACTCATTAGAGAATGAAAAGATACTTTTTCACAAAATGATGAGAGCATTTGGCTTAGGTTGCTCACAAAAGGGTAAGAGCATATGGGAAGGGGGACTGAGGTGACCTCAACATGAATTGAGCATGAACCACATAGTCCTAAAATAAACTCAAGTCATAGTAATCATATCCATACAAAAGGGAGGGAAAAACCAACTAGGTCCCAATAAGTTTTCAAATCTAGAAAATGACCAGTCAAATGAAAATAATGATGGCAAGGTGATGTGATGATGCATGGAAATAAGTGTTTCCCCTAGTTTGCCCATATGTGGTTATAACTACGATACAATGGCATAGGTCAATGATACTAATTTATCCATAGGTAGTTATAATTAACTATTAAGACTAGTGAGACACTAATTTTTCCATAGGTGGTTATAAGTAGGTTCACATAAACAAACTTGATAGGATGAAAGATATCTTTCCAAATCAACTATCACACTACTTTCATAGACTATTATTGAAACATAGATTGGATTGATTATTGAAACTTGATCAAAATCCTCTCAAAAAAATTGTAGGAAGAACCAAAGAAACCAAGATCAAAATAGCATTGGGTAGGATGACTAAAAACAACCTTTGGTTTAGACAGGAATGGAATGATAGGGTGGTATGGTCTTACTTAGGATAATGATAGTTTTTGATAGATTGGATAAAATGGTAAGAGTATTTCCCCCAAATGGTGGGGTAAATGGTTAGGTAATTTGACAATGGAAAATGGATATGTAACAATTATAATAGTATGATACATGTTTTTGGCTTGGGTGTGGTTTTTGATTTTGTTGATCCTACTGATGGGGAGATGCACATCCTAATCAACAAATGATACACATAAAATACTTGATCATGTTAATTGATATCCCACACTTCATCAAAATAACTGCTCTATCAAGAATGGCCTATAGATTTAGTTATTAATAATGTTATTGTGTTCTTCCTTGGTCATTGATTTTGATTCCTTTAAATGTCAAGACAACGTATCCTTATAGCCTCTGCAAAGGAAAGTGTGGCCATGGAAGGTAAACAAGGATAAATAATGGATGGTAGGTTTGTTTGTGAAATAGAATGGTATATGATAATGAAATGTATAATGGTGGGAAAATAAATGAAGATTAGGACTTTCAATCGCATGTAATGATGCTAATGCTAGATTTGGCATAATTTTGGTTATGGTAGGGCCAAAGACTTGATATTTTGAGAGGACCACTAGATTTTTTTGTTTTTTGATCTTGAGAGTAGCTACCATTTGATTAGGCTATATATTGGAAATTATTTTGATTTGATCTTTGATTTTGTCTTCATCAAGCAATGAAGAAATTTTATGCTCAGCTATTGGTGCCTCAATGAGGTTTTCACCAATGAAGTTGTCTTGTTTGTCCCAAAGTGCCTCTAAGAAGGTTTCCCTAAGGAATGTTGACTTTTGACTTTTATTGTCTTCTAACACTTTCAAAAAAGTTTCACTAAAAGATGCCGAGTTGGAACTTTGATTATATCCTAGTGCCTTTGAAAAGGTTTCACTAGGAGAGTGTTCTTATACTACATGAATGTTATCTTAGCCTCTTTGCTCTTCTTCAACTACTATGTTTCCAAAAATGCAATTCAACAAAGTTTGATTCTATTGATCCCAATTGACACTTATGAGAGATGGAATGTATATAATATGACTATCTTGGTTGATGGTAATGGCCTATGGAATGGTAATGTAATGGGGAGAGGTACAATCTTCACAAAAGATACTAGGATAATTTGTGTCAAAGCTGAAGTACTCATCCTCAAAAACTATAGAAGGATAAAAAAATGTATTCAAATTGATCTACAAGTCATGCATAACTGATGTTGTAACAACCATGAACATATTATTCATTTGAATTTGATTCTAACTCAAGGGACTATGAATCTAATGTTAAGACTAATGTTGATTCAAATTTTGATTTTGATGCTAAATCTAATTTAGGTTTAGGAGTAAAACTTGACTCTAACTCTGATTCTTCATTTGATGGGTACTCTATTATAATGATGTCTTGTTGAATATTTGGTATTAGATAATTCATAGCCTATGATGGCATAATGGGCTCCACAAAAATTGGTTTTCTAGAGTGGGACTCCTCTAGGATGGGAAAGAGGTCAAGAGACAACTCCTTAGAGACTAGCTTGTCAATAGGAGGCTCTTGAAAGATAGGTACATGGTTGAGGTATTGATTTTCCCAAAGGTGGTTATAATCATGAAGAAGTGACTTGACAAATACTAGCTCATTAGAGTGAGACTCCTTGACAATTGGTATAAGATCAATAGGCAATTTATCACAGGCTGACTTATCACAAATAGTTGGCTCAACAAAAACATATTAGATTGGTTGGTTCTCTTGGACTTAGTTTCCAATGAGTTGGAAAATACCAATTTTGAACATAGCTTGGTATTTGAATGATTAGATCAATTGAGGTTTGGTTGGGATTGGTACTAGATGAGGAATGAGTTATGGTTAGATGATGGTAGGGCCGTAGGGAGCATGATTTATCGCATAAGCCATAGGAAAGTGTCCTAAAATGGTAATGATAGGGCGTTATGGGGATTGATTGCCTACATAAGCCAAAGGACTAGGTCTTAGAATAATGAAGGGGTGTTGTGGAGCTTGATTAATCACACAAGCCAAAGGATGAGGTTCTGTTCTAGAGATGGTTTGGCATTGTGGAACCTGATTACTCACACAAACCAAAGGATGAGGTCTTGGTATGGGAATGGTGTGATATTGTGGTCCTAGAATAGAAATGGTATGATGTGGTGGAGCCTGATTACTTGCAGAAGCCAAAGCATCCAAGTCTTCCTCATAAACCATATCATCCCAGTCATGAGTTGGCTCATAAGCTAGTTCTTGACTTTGTTTTGTGTAGTGATTATTGTAAACAGGGTACAAATCCATATCCAAAACAACATTATTTATAGTTGGGTCTTCAAATTCTTCTTTACAAGTCTCTTTATGCCAATCAAGGTCTCGAATTAGATCATAAGTTATTTCATGAATTTGTTCCCATGAATGATTAATGTGAGGTGGATATAAATATTTCTCACAAACCATATTAGCAACAAATGGATCTAAATGGTATACATGACATGCTTTGAAACAATGGTTTTTGGTGAAAGGTAAGCTATTTGTAGACACCGAAAAAGTGTCTAACCCTTTGTCTTCCTCTCTCCCCTTGGTCCATTGCCACTTCGACTATCCCTAACCTACCTAAGTCTTATTAATTGAAAATAATCACCTATTTTTAATTAAATAAGACCCTTTTTCCCTCTTCTTGCCACCTCGCCACCCTAGGATACCCTCCTTGGATTCCCTTCATTCCCCACATGGTCATTTAATGCCTTAGACTCCCATTCCAACCTCTCCTCTCGCCCATTTAACCACCCGTCGACCGTTTCATCCTCGCATTCATTTCACCTGGCCGTTGGGAAACAGATAGAAGGCTATTTTTAGCCTTTTTCCGGCCTTTTAGCCACCGACGTCGGTCAGCCCTCGGCCGACGTCGGCGATATTGCCGGCATCAGCACCCTTCATAACGTTTTTCTTCACCGTTATCTCTCTCGTTGGTTCCGCTTGGCTCCTCTTCTGACTTCTCTGCGTCTCTCTCTCTGGCATCCCAACTCTTGAACCTTCGTATCAAACCCTTGCATTTGTCCTCTCACTTGACCTCCCTGCCAATCAATCTGGCTCTCTCCCACAGGTGCACAGCAAGCTTCTGCAAGTGAACAACAGGGATTCTCCATCAGCAATAGGTTTCACATCCAGCATCATCAGCAACAAGATCACCACCTTCTTCATCAGGGCACAGGTATGTTCTCTGTTTATTTTCTTTATACTTTCTAGTCATCTACTTTTAAACTAGATTTAGCACCCCCTCAGCCCTGACTGTCACCTAGACCCAGATTCCTATCTCCCAGATTGGCTTCCTCTATCTCCTTGTCCCTCTCTGTCCTTCTGATTAAAACCATCCTCAAACCAGGCCCAGAGCAGACTCAGACCTTCATCCACAGACCCGTCCACAGACCAAGCCCGGCCCGGACTCTGTCCAAAACTCGACCGAACCTGCCTAAATGCCATCCAAGCCTATTGCCCCGACCGACGCCGGTCATTACCCCGACCGACGTCGGCAGACTAACCGACATCGGCAGACCCGACAACCGACGCCGGTAAGACCACCGATGCCGGCGACTGCAACCAGTTTGACAGCTTCTTCCAGGTAAGCCTTTGCTTCCTTGTCTCTTTCAGTTTGCTATCATTTCAGTCTATTTTAGCATTCTGTCTTTTTATCAGTCATTTATCTCTTTATCAAATAGTGGGTTGACCTCCCTTAAGGAAGTTCTTATACTTCTGGGAACAAGCTTTCGCTTGGCAACCCACCGCCTATTCATCTAACGTTTTCTTGTCCAAGTTCTTTTTCTTTGCAGGTGTCATTCCTCCACAGCCAAAGAGGAGTGCTCACAAACGTCTGGATTTATGGTGCGCAATCTTTAGTCCAGGTACTTCCCAAGCCTTGTCCATTACTTTTTTAGTTTCTTCTTTCTCTTAGATCTAAAAGCGAATTTTGAGTGGAAACATTCTGGCACGCCCGGTGGGACCCTAGGTTCCTCCTGGGTTCCTTTTTCTTCATTCATTTAGGAGCATTAGGTTCTTACCTTTTCTCCTCTTTCTCTTCTTCTCAATGACACTATAAGCAGGACTAAAATGAATCTTTCTTCTTTGCATTTCTAGACTAGTCTAAACATCATACTCTTGACCCTTTCTCAAACTTGTCTGCATCACAACATCACATTTCGACTTGGGCATTAAAATGTATTGCACTTTCATTTCTACTTGTGCTTGCATTAGTCCACATCTAGTAACTTAGACGCATATTGAATGAACCGTAGACACTTGATGTTACACTACCAGACCACATGCACTAAACAAACATAAAACATACCTAAGACAAGGCCCGACTGGGATTTCATCCCCCAGCGGATACCTTACCCGTCCCGGTGACCCTACTTGGATTTCATCACCAAGGGGGAAGCCCACTCCGTTCTCTGGCGGAGTCTAAACTCTAGGCGAGGTATATCTTGGCTAAGCGAGACCAGCTAACCACTAGAATTGTGAAGTGAGGGGAGCTTGCTCCTTAGCACCAGGCCACGTACCAAACCCTAACACAGATCTTTGAGCACCTAAAACAACACCTGAAACCATCTTTAGACTGCCTTCTTCTAGGACCCATTTTTCAGCCAATCTCCCCAAACATCCATCTAAGGCATAAGCCACAATTTCTAAGGTTAATTCCTAGGATTTATCGCTTAGGCTTGTCTGTCTTTCTCTGTTTTCCTCTTCTCATCTGTTTGTTTGAGTGTGTGAGGACGCTTTCTTCATTGTTTTCCAAGAACCTTTTGGCTCTCTGGAAAACACAGTCACCGACATCGGTTTTGACACCGACGTCAGCTTCTCCTGTCACCGGCATCGGTTTTAATACCGCCGTCGGCTTTATCTTTTATCAGTATCGGTTATCTGACCGACGTCGGCTACATTTCTTACCGACATCAGTTTTTCAATCGACGTCGGTCTCTGTCACTGTCCTTTTTCTTCAAAACCAGCAGCCTGAAACCTGTCCCTCCTCTGTCAAAGACTCCATTCTGGTTTTCTAAGACTGCATAAACATAGTTTCTGGAACCAGGACTCTCTTCTTAACCACTTTAGCCAACAGCCGCTTTCGTCTATCCTGTCTCTAACCAGTCCTATCATGGAGTTCCACTCGGAGACTGAAAGAACTCCTACAAGACCGACCCCGACCCCGACCCTGACTCAAATTCCCATCATCCCTGAAGGGGACCAAGATTTTGAGAGATTCTTGGACCTCAATACCGCAGCCCTCCAAAACTATCTCACGAGAAACCCAACGCGAGACCTTTCGGGTGACGTGGCGACAACATCCACACCATTCGCCACCCACCCCTTTATGACTCAGCCTTTTGCCTCAACTATTAACCCAACCATGGCCAATACGCAAAGTTTGGCCTCCCCGTCTATTTTTAGACCAACCTCCATCGGGGTTCCATTACCCCCTCAACTACCTGCAATTCAGCCAAGTTCTACATCATATCAGAACTTGATTGCCTCGACCCCTCACACTCTTGCGCCCACAAATGTAGGAGTGCCAACCTGTCTTTCTACCAGTGCCGCCATTCAACCACCTTTGGCAGTGCCCAGTCAACTTATACCTTCGACCTTCGTAACGCAGCCACCTCTAGCCTCCACTTCCGCCCCTGCGACTAGTCATCCGTACATTGTACAACCGACTATATCGCACGCCTCCTCTAACCTCTTCCAAGCGCCTTACAACTTAGGGGGCGCTCAACCTGCCAATCTGTCAGCAGATCTTATCAAGATGCTGATGGATAAAATGTCCAGTCTCGAGGCCTCCATTTCCAGTTCAAGCAATACTTTGTCATATGAACAAATTTGCAATGAGCCCATCCATCCTTCCGTCCCTATTCGACCATATCCTAACCATTGGGAGCTTCCTAAATTCACTCGCTTTCAGAGTAAGGAAGACCCACAACAACATCTACGGGCATTTAGACATGCCTGTTATCTTATCACCCATGACGATGCGTTACTTCTACGCACGTTTCCTATGTCCCTTTCTGGCCCTGCCCTTGACTGGTATAGTTCTCTTGCTAGACACTCTATCTTTTCATTCATCCAACTCACCCAACTATTTCTTGACCATTTCTCAATCAACATCACCAAACAAGTCTCAATCACAAACCTTTACTCCATCAGGCAATTTGACGACGAATCAATTATCGACTTTGTCGCTCGTTGGAGAGGTCTGATTAACCAGCTCTCCTTCTCTTTACCTCAACCCGAGCTCATCGAGCTCTTCTCTCGAGCATGTGCCAGACACATCTCTTCTACCTTGTGGATTCAGACATTTCGCACTTTTGACGAAGCTTTCATCATGGCTCGAAAGCTTGAACTCCGTGCCCTTGAAGAAGATAAGGTCAAATTGCGTAATACCAACGCAAAATCTACTGACCATTCTTCTTCCGGACCTTCTTCTTTTGCCAACTCCAAGTCCAAAGGAGTGGCCAACACTGTGGTCATTAGATCACCATCCTCAACAACAATGAATTACTCTCAACCTTCGACATCTTCCAGCATCACCAAACAATTCCAACAACGGTACATTCAGCGTTCTTACACTCCACTTGGAGAACCATACGCTTCCATTTTGGAAAAACTTCTCAAGCAGGGGGTCCTCAATCTCCCTCCAATCCGACCACCTCAATTTGACCCTTCAAAGGCCATCCCTACATGGTATAGGGAGGCTGACTTCTATCCCTTTCATCGCGTCCAAGGCCATGACATTGACAACTACCGAACTTTCAAAAACATCGTCCAAGACATGATCGACAAGGGGGATCTTATTTTAGATAACCCGAACGCCCCACCTAACCAACATATTGACATCTTCAAACAACCATTTCCGAATCATCTGCCTACTCAAAACAACGTCCAGACTTCGACCAATGACTCTCAAGACCATGACATTCACACGATTAGCACTCTCTTGCCTCTTGTCCTTGACCAACCTCTTCCATTAAAGGATGAGGAACCTCCTTCTCCTACTAGTCCTCCATCTACCTCTCTTGTATCGGAGGTCGCTTTGACCACATCAACGCCATCAAGCCCACCTTCATCCGAATACCATACCTTGCCTACTCCTCGAGCACAAGCGGAAGGCACGATCATCCATGCCCTCTGCCCACTTGAGGAGCCAGACTCTCTTATTTCTTCTCCACTAAGAGAAGAACCAGTCTCTCCACCCGTTTTAATCGAGGAAGACCCAGTCGCGGTTTCCTCTTGCCCTTTGCCTGAGATTGTTACATCTCACTCACCTTCGTCCACATCCAAACCCAAACCCACATCTAACCTCGCCTCGCACAACGGTGGCCCTCAACCCAAACACACGAAAGCTACTAGACCACACTGGAGAACTCCTCGCCCACCTTCGTCATTACCTTCAATCTTGGGCCCGCATCCGTCCACTTTAATAGGAGTGCTTCCCACTCCCATCCTTCACAGAGGCACGTCGCCTCCATTACTTCCTCATCACATCAGACATACATCTCATCCGAACCTTCGACCTATGCCTCTTTCACCTCTCAAACCAATGTCACCAACCCTCACTACAATAAAACATCCCGACCCGTTAGTAGGTTCATATGTCTTGCTCTTACGGCACTTGTTGCAGTCATCTCATATCGACCTCCCGCCTCTTAGACAATATCAATCTCTCAGACCCAAACCACCATGGTTCGATGACACTCGTATTTGTGCGTATCATCGCACCCCTGGGCACGACACGGAGCATTGTCATGCCCTCAAGGTCACCATTCGCCAATGTCTTGGGAATGACACCCTTCTTCTCGACCACGTTATCAACAAACCCTCAACACCACCCCACTCATCAACTCTCGGATTAAGACCATCTTGGTTCGACAACTCCACATTCTGCCATTATCATCACACTCTGGGACATGACACTGAGCATTGTTGCACTCTCAAAGCTGTCATTCGTCAACAACGAAGAAAGGATTCCCTTCTCATCAAGGGTCCTCTTGACCACCTTTTCGACAAAACATCAACCTCGACTCATGCCTCTCCAACCTCATCACCTAAATCAGGATCTCCATGCCAGACTGTGGTTCCTTTGCCGCCTCTGGCCCCCTTATTCGACATTAATACCATCCATCTGACCACTAAACCTCAACCGACCTTAACCAACCTTTCAAACATTCTCCCTACCTGCTGGGGGAATTCATCCTTTATTCAAACTTTGACCAACTGTTCAACCCAGTCTCTACCACATATCAATCACTCATTTTATCTTAAAACTCGACCAAGTATCCACCGACCCAACCCCCGACCAATTATTCGACCAGTCTCAACCAAACTTCACATCCATAAATCAACACTTGACCAATCTGGAAAGAGGCAAATGGGGCAGGTTTGCTCCCAATTGACTCGGACCTTAACGCACTAGCATGGCCCAGGGACTTATCAGACCTTGAGCCCCCCTTTCTGTCTTGCATCTTCGACCATTCTTCTGCTAGTCGAGTACTCGTCTACTTGACACGTAACTTGAGCTCGTCCCTTGAGCAATCCTCGTCCTCTTAATCCTCATCCCTTTCAACCCTATTTCCCTTTAACAAGTCCTCTACAACCCTTTTATGATGCATGGATGCTTTGTCCTAATAAAAGGGGCGTCCTTGAACTTCTACAGCCTTGTCCATGACTCTAACAATCAAAATATATATATCAAGATGTCAAAACATATCCATGGTCACAAAATCAAGTCAAATCAAAAAGACAGACTGCTCCCTTGAAGGACAGCTGTACTATCATTGCTGTATTACTAGACTGATCCCTCGAAGGACAGCTAGGCCAAATTATCAAACATTATTAAGCAAAAATATAGACCACTCCCTCGAAGGATGGCTATGACTAAATCTTGCTACAAACAACACTTTTCTTAGAAGCTTCCCGCATTGATCAGCTTCACAACATGACCACTACATCAAAAGACATCTCTATGTAGGCTTCCCGCATCGATCAGCCTGCGCAAAAAAAAAAAAAAAAAAAAAAAATGAGTCACAGACTTAGCTTGTAGTTGTCTCAGGGTCTCCTATAAAACGGGGCAAGGTTATTCCTGCTCTTAAACTGGGTTACCCTATCCTCTTCTTCTCACCTGCTCAAGGGACTTCGAGCTCACTTTAATGTCAAAGTGATTCGATTACCGTTCTAACTCAACACTGGTCAACGACATAATGCATAAACGGGGCTTTTGTTCTAATAACCCCTATCTATGCTTCCTTTTTGGTCCTTGTCAATGAAAGAGCGATTTGCCTTTCATCTTTTCTCTTCGCTTTGGTCACATTTAACTGCATCAATCGGCGACTCATCTCAAACCCAGCCATTTTCATCATTTTCAGCTGACATCATCTTAGACCATTTCACATAGTTTCTATGGACACCAGTGCACATGGAAACTACCGACTAGACCCAATTTATGTTAAGCATAAACCAATACTTGCTGAAGCATAAATAGACTTCTATTCATTCTTAGCATACATCCATCGCGACTATGTAAACTTGCTAGGGATGAAAGACTCTCGACCAATTCTACAGAATACACCATCTGTAGCATCATTTTATCCTCATCTTACCCTCATCATTTCAACACATGACCAATCTCATCATCGACCAATCTTCTCAATTTGTCTGAACTACATTGGTCTGAGGCCCTATGACCAGGGCTATGTAGGCAGCACTCAGATAACACAGCCTCTGAGGTTAGCTCGACCACCCCCGTTTGTTCGTCTCTTTGATGAACAAACCTTCTCTTCTGCGACCTTGACCTCGACCTTGACCAAGACCAATCATTTTCTTTGTCCAAGACCAATCATTTTTCTTTGTCCAAGACCAATCATTCTCTTTGACCAAGACCAATCCTTTTCTTTGTCCAAGACCAATCATTTTCTTTGACCAAGACCAATCGTCAACTTTGACTAAGACCAATCAATCCCTCTGACCCTCCCTCCCTTTTAGGGAGAACTACATCAGCCTGAGGCCCCTTACGATAGGGGCTTTGTAGGCAACACTCAGTTGACATGGGGTCTTCTGGGGTTAGCTTGGCCGCATCCTTTCATCCAATCCATCCCCTTGACCAACGACCATCCTTCGACCTTCGACCACTTCCAAGACAATGTTGCCTTGGTTGTTTTTGCATGTGTGCTACCTCACGGCTGGTTAGCAGAATTGTCTGCAGACTATTTTTGACCCTTCGCAAGTATCAGATCGCGAGCCAGTTGATCCCTACTACTTGTGGCTTTTTTGTGTTTCTGGGAGCACTTCCTGAGCCCTGGATACCTGGAACACGATGACCATTTGGAGCTTCAGCTTAAATTGAGTGACCCGATCAGCAGATGACTAAATGCTGGGGCCCAGTTACTTCAATTTTGGCACTCCTTGACCCTCGACATGTGACAATTTGACCCGACCATCCCGTGACGTGGTATACGCGCAATCACGACTTTTGCAGCGTTCTCACTCACCTCTCTCTTTCTCATCCACCTTTTGTCAAATCAGCACCCGACATCAGGTTCCTTCCCTCGACTCCTGCTTTGAGGGGGAATACCTCATCCATACTTTGGGGCAATCCACATCATCCTTCACCTGGGGCAACCACTCCCTATTTTTGTCTTGCAGTTCGTTCAGAACAACCAACAAGACAAAAAGGGGAAAATGTAGACACCTAAAAAGTGTCTAACCCTTGGTCTTCCTCTCTCCCCTTGGTCCCTTGCCACCCCTATCCTATCCCTAACCTACCTAAGTCTTATTAATTGAAAATAATCACCTATTTTTAATTAAATAAGACCCTTTTTCCCTCTTCTTGCCACCTCGCCACCCGAGGATACCCTCCTTGGATTCCCTTCATTCCCCACATGGCCATTTAATGCCTTAGACTCCCATTCCAACCTCTCCTCTCGCCCATTTAACCACCCGTCGACCGTTTCATCCTCGCATTCATTTCACCTAGCCGCTGGGAAATGGATAGAAGGCTATTTTTAGCCTTTTTCCGGCCTTTTAGCCACTGATGTCGGTCAGCCCTCGGTCGATGTCGGTGATATTGCCGGCGTCGGCACCCTTCATAACATTTTTCTTCACCGTTATCTCTCTCGTTGGTTCCGCTTGGCTCCTCCTCTGACTTCTCTGCGTCTCTCTCTCTGGCATCTCGACTCTTGAACCTTCGTATCAGACCCTTGCATCCGTCCTCTCACTTGACCTCCCTGCCAATCAATCTGGCTCTCTCCCACAGGTGCACAGCAAGCTTCTACAAGTGAACAATAGGGATTCTCCATCAGCAACAGGTTTCACATCCAGCATCATCAGCAACAAGATCACCACCTTCTTCAGTAGGGCACATGTATGTTCTCTATTTATTTTCTTTATGCTTTCTAGTCATCTGCTTTTAAACTAGATTTAGCACCCCCTCAGCCCTGACTGTCACCTAGACCCGGATTCCTATCTCCCAGATTGGCTTCCTCTATCTCCCTGTCCCTCTCTGTCCTTCTGACTAAAACCATCCTCAAACCAGGCCCAGAGCAGACTCAAACCTTCGTCCACAGACCCGTCCACAGACCAAGCCCAGCCTGGACTCTGTCCAAAACTCGACCGAACCTGCCTAAACACCATCCAAGCCTATTGCCCCGACCGACGCCGGTCATTACCCCGATCGACGTCGGCAGACTAACCGACATCGGCAGACCCGACAACCGACGCCGGTAAGACCACCGACGCCGACGACTGCAACCAGTTTGACAGCTTCTTCCAGGTAAGCCTTTGCTTCCTTGTCTCTTTCAGTTTGCTATCATTTCAGTCTATTTTAGCATTTTGTCTTTTTATCAGTCATTTATCTCTTTATCAAATAGTGGGTTGACCTCCCTTAAAGAAGTTATTATACTTCTGGGAACAGGCTTTCGCTTGGCAACCCACCGCCTATTCATCTAATGTTTTCTTGTCCAAGTTCTTTTTCTTTGCAGGTGTCATTCCTCCACAGCCAAAGAGGAGTGCTCACAAACGTCTGGATTTACGGTGCGCAATCTTTAGTCCAGGTACTTCCCAAGCCTTGTCCATTACTTTTTTAGTTTCTTCTTTCTCTTAGATCTAAAAGTGAATTTTGAGTGGAAACACTATTCTTTAAATAAATTGATCATCCTAATGATGTAAGCATGCTCAAATTATGTGGTCAATGTTATGTTTGCAAAAGACTCAAAAGGCTCAAAAATGTTTTGACATGATTTCGGTAGCATAACACTACCCTCCTCAACTCAAATACATTGTTTTGACATGGCTTATGAACAAATAAACAAGTTTTAGTCTCAAAACATACCAAGAAAAAATGACCAAAAGACACTAAGTATAATCATCCAAATCTTAAAAAGGGTATGGTAAAATGTGGTTGACTAAAACTAGCAAGGTTTAAATCTTTCTAGGGGAATCAAGTCTACAATTAATTTCATGCCAAACAATGTAAAAAAAGCACAAAAATTGGGTGATCATGGCATTTTCTAGTTGTAAAAAGGTCTAGTCCTTTTTACAACCACTACATCCTACTATTCACTCAATGTAGTGCAATGTCCAAATGAAGATATGTCCCATGTGTAATTCCAAAGGAGTAAGTGAAGTCAATGCTAAGAGGTGAAACCCTAGGTCAAATATTCCCTAAGGAACTTGTGGGAGGTAATGACGTCCCCCTTGTAAGATAAGTTTGTATAAAAATAAAGAAGCATAAAATAGAAAGACTTTAGGGTCATTTTCAAGATCACCCAAAATTTGATGAATTTTTGGGGAGTGCTTGAGATGAATTTCTTTATAAGTCTTGGACTAGGCTATTTTCAATAGGAATAGCACTTCTGATTCCAAGGGTTCTCTAAAGGGGATATATAGAAGAGCATACATTCAACATTCCTTTTTTTTCCAAACAAAAATTTGATTAAACAACTATTGCAAACAAGAATTGACAAGTGTGTTCAATTTTAAACCCAAAATGAAATATTTGGTGGTGTTCATTTGACTACTTGGTCGTAGTTGCAAATTTTGAAAACATTTACCAAAAATATCCAAATTCTTTATTAAACACCAAAGCAAGGTTCCTAATTTATTTTTAAGCATGCAAAGGTGATTTAAACATGTTTTGAACAAATATCAAGTTTGTTCCTACAACAAAATTGTTAGCATGTCCTTTAGTTTTGAATCTCCTTTTAGCTTGGAACAATAAACTTTGAAAAAGTAACTCTTGAGTCTATGTTTTGGGAAAAACATAGTGATAGACATTGATTATTACCATCAACATTAGTTAATCTAACTAGCTAAGATCTAACCAATGTCAGTTTTTCTAACTGACATCAGTTAAGCAAGTAACCAATGTTGATTACTGTGTAAAATCATGGCAAACAAAAATGACAAAATAAAGTTAGAAAATCAATTTTCAAGAGTTTTAAAGGCTTAAATAAATATTTTAGAGTTGAAAAATGATCTCCTTCATGTGTAGGATGTGTATCATCCCATCGAGTGTGCCATTGTGTGATATATGAATTTGGCTCAAGAGAGGATGGTTAGTACGGTGTTAGTTCCAAAATAAAAATAAAATGAAATCAACACACTAATAACATAAAATATCTAGGCCTAGAGACTAGGGAGAGTCTAGTTAACAAAATAAAATGATAAACATAACTAAAAATCAAGGAATCAAACACAATAATTCCTTCACCTTCCTTGGATGCTCCAAATGCCTTTGTAGTAGTGGCTTGCTTGGCTTATGCTCATGAAGTCCTTGGTAATGGAAGCTTGGCTACCACCATCTTTCCTTAGCACCTTTGGCTTGTTGTTTGGCTTAGCTTGAAATTAATTGGTATGGTAACACTAATTTATTGAAACTTTTGGAACCAATTTGGTATTATAACTTTTCATCAAAAATAGCTTAGAAATGATGTTGTGAGGCCTCCTATTTATAGATTTTTGGATTTGATTAGAATCAACCTCAACCATCCATCTCAAGATTGAGATGTGTGGTTGAAGATTAATTCAATTTTTAGAATTAAGCTTGTAATTATCCTCATCATGAAATTGGAATAAGGGGAAATTAAGAGGCATGGAGGGCATCATGGAAGGCATTGATGAGGCATGGGAGGCATGAATCCTAATATTTGTGGCATTTATGGCCTAGGGATGTCTTCCCAAGAAATGAGGTCACTTGATGATGAAGATATTCAATATTCATCTCCAAAAATAAGTTTTCAACCAGTTTCCATGGAATTCTTGATTATGCCTTGATTTGGGTTCATTATCTCTTAAGCATGATTAAGCACATTATGCATAAATTACCCATATTAATTAGAATGCCTTGTTATTGGTCTAAAATTTGACTGGATTGGAATTAGAAGTCACTGTCAGATGCATTGGAACCATATTACCATTTAGGATGTTACAAATAAAAAATAACAAAGGCATGTGTCTTGTGTAAAATATTTTATAGGAAAGATTAGTCCAAAGCACCTCAGTGCAAAATTGGCATTTTGACTCAGAATGATTTCATCAAAGTTAGCTGGCCCATAAATTGCAATTCCCCATTTAGGGATACCCTAGCCAAAATTGGCACTTGAATATGTCAGTTTCACATCATTTAGTGTGTTTTAGTGTTTTTAGGCCAAAATCTTGGTTGGAGGTTATCGATGGCTAGTTTTAGGTATCTACACTACCTTAGATTGGTATAGATTTATAATTCAACACTCCCTTTCCTCATTTATCCAACTCACACAAATATTCATAGACCATTTCTTTATTACCATTTTTAAAAATGTTTCTATTATAGACCTTTATTCTATTAGACAATTTGATGATGAGTCTATTGTAGATTTTGTCACTCATTGGAGAGACTTGATTAATCAACTCTCATTTTCCTTACCCCAACCTAAGATTATTGATCTCTTTTCAAGGGCATATGCTAAGCACATCTAATCCACTATCTAGGTACAAACTTTCTACACATTTGATGAGGACTTTAAAATGGCATGGAAACTTGAGATTCATGTTATAGATGAAGGCAAAGTCAAGTTACACAATTAGAACCCCAACTCCAAATTTAATAAATCCTCTTCTAAAACTTCTACTTCTAACCAAAAATCTAAAGGCTCTACCAATGTTGTGGTCATTAAGTCAGCTTCTTCCACATCCATAAACCAATCTAATTCCTTGACTTTCCAAAATTTGATGAAGCAATTCCAACAACGGTATGAATAAAGACAATACACTCCCATTGGGGAGTCATATACATCCATTTTGGAAACATTATTACAACAAGGTGTCATAACCCTTCCTCAAATCAAACCTCCTATATAGTTTGACTCCTCCCATCTAATTCCAACTTGGTACAATGAAGATGAGTTGTGTGGCTACCATTGAATTAAAGGCCACAATTCTAATAATTGTAAGACATTCAAGAACATTGTTTAAGACATGCTTGATAGAGGTGATCTCATCTTGGATAATCCTAATGCACCCCTTAGTCAAAGTATGGATGTGTTAAAACACCCTTTTCCTAACAATTCACCTAATCAAAACATTGTTCAAACCATGACTAACTCAAGTGATCATAATATCCATATGCTTAATATGGTCTTTCCTTTACCTCTAGTTTAACCTCCCCCTCAACAAGAGTCACCCATTCTATCGACTCCTCCCCTAAAATCAACAGCATTTGTTTTTCCCATTCTTCCTCCCCAAGTAGAAGATCTCATTTCACCCATTCCACTCCCACATGAGGAAGATCTTCCTTTACCACTTCTTTTGCCACCAGAGGAGCTAGTATTGCCAATCCACTTTGCACCAATATTACCTACCATCTTACCACTTGAAGACCATGCCTTACCCATTCCACAATCACATGTTAATAGTAACATCATTCCTGTGTTATACCCCTTTGAGGAACCTTCTTTGCCTACCTCTCCTCCACTAATAAAGAGTAGTACCTCATCTACTCCACCTTTGCACCTATAATTATTAGTGTTTTCTACTCCCACATTGGATGAGATACCTATTGTGTCTACTATAATTGTACCACTCTTACCCCTTCTTTTAACTATGGAAGATCATACTTTACCTATTCCTTGCCCATAGGTTAAGTGAGAAATTATACCTATGCTTTACCTCCTTGAGGAACCTTCTTCACCTACCTCTCCTCTACCCTTGAAATACCATGCCTCTTCTCCTATCTTTATTGAAGAAGACCCCATTGTGGCTCTTTCCCATCTTTGGCCTAAAGTAGTAGAGACCAAAGATTTACCTCTTTCTCAAACACCTCAACCTTATAAAGACACAATCGTAAGGCCTACATGAAGCTCATCTAAACCCTTCTCATGGTTGGTCCCAACTTAAAACTCCTTATCCAACACAATGACTGCCAACCTTTACTATCAACCCTCTCACTCCCCTTTACCCCAAGGTATTTGACAAAGCTAGATCTTCTTCACCAAAATCACTAAAAACTCATCCATTTGTGTTAGAACCCTCACCCTCATAAACATCTACCATATTAAAGTATATTAGGCCCTTAGGCATATGCCTCATCTTTAATTTAATTCATCCATAGGTGAAATTAGATTTAACTCCTCGACCACAAGTTAGAGTTTCATGGCCTAAACTATATAAAAATGTTAAGCTTCCTAGATCTCACCAATCCTTCCCTCTTCAACCCTCAACTTTACCATCAATTTTGGGACCACACTCCTCTACTTTAGTTAGAATGTTGCTAACCCAAGCAAAACAAAAGGTTAAGTTACCTCCACTACTACCTTTGCCACTTGGTAGGAATTTCAAATCTAACACCAAGATACCTAACACCAAGAAAGCATCATCAAAACACATAACTCCACCACCACCAAACAAGGCACCATGAAAAATTACTCCCATAACTCCTTAGAGAAAGAAGGTGTCCACTCCTATTACCACAGCAAATTTGAGCCCACCCGTAGGTTCTTAGAGCTTTTTCCTAAGTCAGTTGTTACAATATTCCATAATAACTCTTCCTCTCATTAAGCCTTATATTCCTCTTGGAATTAAGCCATCTTGGTTTAATGATACACAAGTGTGTTTATATAATCATTCACCTAGACATGATACAAAGAATTGTAAAGCCCTCACAACATTCATTCGATAACATTTTGATGTTGACACTCTCTTTGTTGATACTCCCATTATTCCACGTTTGAAATCCATAATTTCTCCTACTATTCCACCTAAATTTAAACCCAAAGATGTGGTTTACCCCCTTTGACATCTCCTTCACCTACATTTTAGATCAACATAGTTAATGAGGCTACACAGTCATAAAAACAAAAGGATAAAGGTAAGGAAAAGGTCACTACTCCCTAGGCTCATCCATTTTCCAAAGACACTCCTTTAAATCCCAAGATTTATATCTTATGTGTCCCTAAACTAACATCTTCAGATGTTATGCAAAGCTCGATGGTGAAACAACTTCACCAAAATCCTATGAAAATGTCCTTATATGAGTTAATCCAAAACTCATCCCACCACCATAAAACTTTGATTAGTTTCTTAAAATAAATTAAGGTACAAACTAATGATCCCCAACCTCTTTCAGCTTTGGTCAGCTCCCTTAATTCCATCTCTTTGATTTCTTTTAGTAATTCATAAATTCCACTTCAACACCTTGAAGATCAAGATTTTGCCCTTTTTATTAACATATATATTTATCAAAATCATGTCAAGAGAGTAATGATCAATGGGGGAGATATTATTAATATTATTTCCACTCATGCCTAAAAACAACTAGCTCTTCCAAAATTTTCATGTCTCAAACCGATGCGGTATTCTATTCTTTTAATGATGCCATATCTACTATGGTGGGTACAATTATCTTACATATCCATGTAGGTCCCCACATAATTATTAAGATATTATATGTTTTATAATGATATTTATAATATAACATACTACTTGGATGACCTTGGATACATGCTATGGCATGTGTACCCTCAACTATGCATCATTGTGTCAAGTTTGAGCATGATGGGCAAGTGCATGTTATACCCACTAACCCACCTCATTTTAAAACATGCAACATGAATTATAGTCCCAATGATGATATCATTCCACTGAAGACATCATCTTCCCCACATGATACTTTTGAAGCTTCCACAAACTACACTCTCCCAGTTACACAGATATCAACAACAGAAATTCCTGACAAAGATCCCATGGAGGAAACTTTTCAATGCTTATCACTCAGTGAATATCATTTGTTGATTCTATACATGTTCTATACTCCACAAGAGTATGTAAATATTCACATGCACCCAAGTTATGATCCTCACATTGGGATGGTCATCCCTTATGGGCCCCCTAATCTTTGAACTAATTTCACATATGGGGGAATCGATCAAGCTCCTACTATCAACAATCCATCTTATTCACCACAACCATTTACCTATGACTTCTCTTTCCTAATAAACCATAGTTTTTCACACAACTATCTCTATCAGTGTGCTTGGAAAGGATTTGGTTTGGGTCATTACAAGCAGGGTATCCATACGCGTATTGAATATCTCACTAGCCAAACCATTAAAAATGCCAAAAAGAGGCATGGGGTGGGATATGACAAACTAAATAAACTCATTAAAACTTCCTATGTACCAATTATTGAAGAGCCAATCTCTCCTTCTCCACCATCACCTACCAAATCAGAGGTATTTATACCTCTTATTTTTTTCAATAAATGCCATCTATTTGAGGCCTCTCACCTATTGCTAGGGTAAGTAAACAAGGTCCCTTTCTCTCATTCATCCTAAAATAATTGATGAAGACTCTCCTAATATTAACACTATTTAATGTCAAGATGATGATCCAATTCTCACATACATGGGTGTGGATGATTCTTATATCTAATGATCACTCCCATCCAAAACATAAGCTATGTTAAATGAATCAGCCATTGACATCAATCTACCCTCTCATGATAACCCACACATCCTCAATATTGGCCAATCTTTGGATTCCTCTAAGCAAGATAATTATGCCATATTTCTTAATAACCATAGTAAAGCCTTCATTTGGTCTTATAATGACATGCTTGGTATTGACCCCTCTATCATCACCCATAACATTATCACGAATCAAGATGCTAAACTTGTTAAGTAGAATCTTCATAAGATGCATCCTCATATTTATCTCTTTCTTAAAGAAGAGCTCTAATATCTCCTTTCTATTAACTTTATCTAACCCATCAACTACCTATAATAGATTTACAATATTTTTCCTATCATAAAATTGATTAGGAGAATATGCATTTACACTGACTATCATGACTTAAACCTTGCTTGTCCAAAAGATGACTTCCCATTGCCAAGTATCAACCAAATTGTTGATCTAAAAACTAGCCATGAGACGTTATCACTTATGGATGGGTTCTTTAGATATAATAAAATCCTAGTCATTCCTAAGGATCAACCCAAAATAACCTTCATCACCCTATGGAGAAATTTTTATTATTAGGTCATGCCTTTTGGTCTAAAAAATGATGGCGCCACTTATCAATGTGTTATGACTTACATCTTCTACTATCTCTTACACAAAATAATGGAAGATTACATGGATGACTTAATCAGTAAGTCTAAACTTCACCAAGATCACTTAACTGTTCTTAAAACCATATTTACTCATCTCCTCCAACATAACATTTGACTAAACCTAAAGAAATGTGTCTTTGGTGTTCTTTCTAGTAAGCTTTTAGGTTTTATCATTTCTCTCCATGGTATTGAAGTCAAACTTGCTAAGGTAAGAGTAATACTAGAGATGCCTCCACCTACTAATATCAAACAACTCCATAACCTATAAGGCAAACTTTAGTCAATTCACTACTTCATCTCCTAGTTAACAGATTGTTGCCAACCCTTTCACCATCTCCTCAAAAAGGATGTTTCCTTCCATTAGAATATAGATTGCCAGGAAGATTTTGATGCACTCAAACAATATCTCCTTTTCCCACCAGTTCTTATTCCACCTAAGTAAAATTAGCCTTTCTACCTATACATCTCCATAATAGACCATTTTATGGGTGCTATGATTGCACATCAAGATGACCAACATTGAGAACACGTAGTTTACTATATAATCCACATACTTATTAATTATGAAACTTGATATACCCATACTAAAAAACTTTGCCTAACATTGGTCTTTTCTACCTCCAAGCTTCACCATTATCTCCTAAATCATAAAACCTATGTGGCCACCCATACTAATTCCCTCAAATACATGCATTTCAATCCATACCAAAACCAATGTGTAGCTTGGTGGCTTATGCTCCTTGTTGAATTTGACTTTAAATTCATTCAACAAAATTCTAGTAAGGGGAAAATAATTGTTGACTAGTTAGTTATTTCCCCTTTGCCTAACAAGCAACCTTCAAACCTTGAATTCCCTGATGAATCCATCACAATGCTCTCCATTATGACATTTCCTATCAAATGATGATGTTCTTTAATGGGTCTAAATATCAATACAGTGGGGGTATAAGAGTCATTATTATTCCTCTAGATGGTGAGCCTATGCCTTTATCATTTAAACTAGATTTTGAATGAATTAATAATATGGCTGAATATGAGGCTCTGATCTTAAGACTTCAAATATCTCTCTTATTGGGTATCAAATCCATAACCTTTTTTAGTGATTCTCAACTAGTGGTTAACTAGGTTAATGGTTCCTACCTATGCAAAAATGAGATTTTCTAGTGGTATAAACATCATGTAGATATGTTCTTGGGATCATTTGACTCTTATCTCTTACAAACTACTCCTCAATCTATAAATAAGTTTTCTTACACAATGGCTTAACTTGCCTCACACATACTCTCTTCATCCTCTTCCTTGATAATCTATGTCACTATGAATCACTTAAATTACCCTCCTATATATCAATTGACATCCGCTTTATCAAAAATGTAACATCTAACCCACATGACTTATGGTACAAGCAACTCATTGATTATCTTTCTTTTTCTTTTACCCCTTCTGATCTCTCCAATAATGGGAGATGTGCCTTCATAAAACATGTCACTTATTACACTATGTTAGGGGGACTTCTCTCCAAGTGAGGTTTTGATGATCTCCTTCTTAGATGCCTCACCAGTACTAAGATTCCCTTTGCTATTAAGGAGGCCCATGATAGGATTTATGGTGGACATTTCAATGGTCATACAGTTGTTAAGAGTATCCTTTGACTTAGCTATTATTGGCCCACACTCCATCAAGACTATGTTGATTACATTTGGTGTTGCATCAAGTGTCAACAACATGCTAACCTCTTTCACATTCTAAGTCATGCATTACAAGTTGCCAAAGACTTTTGTCCCTTTTCCAAATGGGGCTTGGATCTAGTCAGGGAGATTAACCCTTATTCCTCCCTTTGTCATCATTCTATCCTTACTACCACTGAATACTTCAATAAGTGGGTCAAAGCCATTCCTCCCATTTCCACTAAGGCTAACAAAATTATTGACTTTATCAATCATCACATCATCTATCATTTTGGTGTCCCTCATAAAATTATAATAGATAATGGCAAATATTTCAAAAACAAGACTATCCAAAGTCTTTGTGATACATTTAGAATCAAATTAAGCTTCTCATCACAACACTATCCTCAAGAAAATGGATCAGCAAAAGCTTCTAAAAAAATATTTACCAAAATTCTGATGAAGGTAGTCAATGATATGGGCAAGGATTGGCACACAAACATTCCTTTTGCTTTATGGGCTTACCGCATTAGAGTTCAAAACCCTATGGCTTCTATGGATTTTTCCTTGGTCTATGGGATGGAGGCTATTTGCCTCTTGAGGTTTAGATTCCTTCTCTTTGAATTTCTCTAAAAGACATCTTTACTAATGATGAATTTCACCAAGAACATTTGGCTCAACTTGAATTGCTTGATGAGTTCCATCTCATAGCCTTCAACCACCTCCAAATTTATCAAGAGCATATCAAACGTGCTTAGAAAAAAAACCTCAAAGAGAAAGATTTCAATATTAGAGAACTCATCTTAAAGGAAAATTAACATGTGACAAACATGGAGAAAAGCAAATGGGGTAGGTTTATTCCTAATTGGCTTAGACCTTATATTATAACTCACAAGTATGGCTCAGGAACTTATCACTTGTCTTCTCTCAAAGGAAGGCTAGAACCTGAGCCTTTAAATGCCTTACACCTAAAACAATTATTTTATTAATCAAGCATCACTTCATCTCATGTTTAATTTGAGCTCATCTGTTGAGCACCCCTATTACATTCATCTCCCTTTCTCTTCACCCTTACTCCTACACACTTAGTTAACTTACAAAGTGCTATGGTTTTTCCCTTAGTGTGGAAAACCCCTAAGCTTCTATAGTCTTTTCCATGACTAAAAGCAAAAAAAAAATGAGATATGTAGACAAGTTATAATCTCTAAGGATTTCTTAATGTAGATTGTTCCCTTGAAGGACAACTACATAACTTCTCTTTGTTAATATCAATAGACTACTCCCTTAAAGGCTAGCTATTTAAAAATAAAAAACAAATGATTAGACCACTCCCTTGAAGGATGGATAGGCCAGGGTTTATTCTCAAAGAGGAATATAAATGAAAATATTCTCATATAGATCAACGTTATATGACCTCTACACATACACAATCCCATTATAGGCTTATCACATTGATAAGCTTACACCACAAAAAAAAAGCTTTAAGTCATGGACTTGCCTATAATAGCTCTCTAGTCACCCACAACAAGGGCATATCATCCCTACTTCAAACATTACACTAGCTCAAACATTTTCACTCATTTACACTTTGTTCTCTCATGCTCTTTTAAGGGACTTTGAAATCACTTAACACAATGTGAACACAACTCTTCTCTAACAAATAAAATGGTCCAATGATGTAAATCATGAACATGGATCATATTATTTAGCCTATTTATGATATGATTATGGCCTTTGCCAATACACGAGAATTCTACCTCTTTATTTTCCCATCCAAATCACATGTCGATCTCTCTATTGAGATGAAAATGTTATACAATAATTATCAAGCCTACTACACCATCACAAATATGGAAAAATTCTGAAATAAAATAACATAATCAACCTATTCATTTTAAACACCATAACAAATATGGAAAAATGCTAAGATGAAGCTAACAAACCAACTATGCATATACCATCACATATAAAAGAAATGCTAGTCTAACTCAACTAACATGATCAACATTAACATAACATTAACATAATCATCCACATAAATATCATCATCATAATCATAATAAATGCATCTTGAAATCACAATATACAAACATCTCATATAATACACACACACACACACACACACACACACACACACACACACACACACACACACACACTAGGCCTTTAATTGATACAATGGGACCATCGTAGACCATATCTCTGGTGAGATATACTACGACTCTGGATGAGATTGCCTATTATGAGAGGGCCATCAAGGAGTTCCCATAGATTTAAAGGTATTCTAAGTTTAGGGAGTGAGAGAGATCAGTGTCACATGCCATGGCTTCTAGCTCACATAGACGTAGATGAGATGAGAGCAATAATGATACTTCTTCATCATGAGCACCTGGAGAGCCTTGAGGACTCTACGTGCTAGAGTTTTCCCTCTTTGGTTATATATGCTCAAAATACATGTCCATCAATACATCATCATAATATCATCTCTCTTTCAAAATATACGTCTCATATATTTATCTCATAGGTCAGTGTACATATAACATATATAACCAAAGAGGGAAAACACTAGCACGTAGAGTCCTCGAGGCTCTCCAGGTGGTCATGATGAAGAAGTATCATTGTTGCCTCATCTCATCTACGTCTGTGTGAGCTAAAAGCCATGGCATGTGAAACTGATCTCTCCTACTTCCTAGACTTGGAATACCTTTGAATCTATGGGAACTCCTTGATGGACCTCTCATAATAGGCAATCTCATCTAGAGTTATAGTATATCTTGCTAGAGATACAGTCTACGATGGTCTCATCATATCAACTAAAGGTCTAGCCTATACTAGTCCCTATGATGGAGGAGGAGTAGCCTAAATTATTACTCTCAAACTATCCCTCTCCACTATCAGTGTAGTACTTTAACCCTATAACACCCTGACTTGGCCTTGTAATGCCTCAACTTGGCCCTATAGTGCCCCCACATAGCCTTGTATGTCTCCACCTATCCCTGTAAGGCTAATACCTATGCATGTGCACCATGTTTAGCCTATAATACTACTTTTCCTGTATAAATGCATCTCTCTCTCTCTCACCATACCCTAAATATTTGGTGCTAGCCTCCTGACCTCAATTATGGGATGAGAACCTACCCACCAAGTGATATATGCCACTATACATCCTAGATCAACTATGCTTGGCCATACTAATAGCTCCTCAAAATTTGGCCCATCTATCTCCTATGGAAAGGATAGGGGTGCCTCTATATCATCCCTCTTATATCAAGGGAAGGTAGGTGGCACATCCTATGGTAGGCTAAACTACCTCCTGACCCATGCCATGAGTAACATTTCTAGCTCCCTAGTTCATCTCTCTAACCCATAATGAGCTTTGTAATCCAACCAACTATTATTCCTATCCTATGAATATGGGTTATGTTAGGTAGGGTCTCCATAAAATATCTACAAGGATCAAACCCTCAATTATGCACCTATAATAAGTAATGTCGTACACTACACTATCTTCTTAGGTTTGTGCCATACCATCCCTCCAACATCTGAAACCCACATTAAAGCTAGCTAGAATCATAGTAGGTAACCCCAATGGTCATGTCACCATGACATGCTTGCATGCCCAATAGTTTATTAAATGGATAATAAACAAATTGCATCATCATCACAATCTCAAACCCCATAGCTCTGTGTATAACTAATCCAAAAACACTAGTCCCCATGCAAAACTAGTCCACTACTCAATCATCTATAACATCACACCCATCAATGAGATTGGAAATATACCACCATCTACATCTAGTAATACATACACTATGATACCTATCATCATCAGGATGATCAGTCAATGCTACTCCTCATTAGCTATATATAGTGGCTCATAGGTAAAACTCACTGAATGATAGGTCACCTCATTAACGTGCTTGCCTTATAAGGCTACCATGTGTATATCATGCTCCTTTCTCAAGCATGAAAATATATCCTCACCTTAGAGTGGCAACCATAATATCCTATATACATCCTCCTATGTCACTATCAACTCTTTGATCGATAGATGGAAGGTGTTGGTGGTGTGATCCCACCTCTTGATTAATGTTATCATCAAGCTCACATCTCGAGTGACTCTATAATATCATTACACTCCTCCTAACCCCATGTCTACCATATGCTCCCACTCATCTAAGGTGACATCCCTCCTCATCTACATTAGCAACCTCTATAGGTGATCCTATAATGTTAACTCCAACCTCACCTACATCCATACACACATAACTCAAGTCACATACTTTCTAATATAATCTATCACTACCTTTTACCCTTATGTTTGGGAAAACTACATTGGTCTGAGGTCCTCCACTAGGCTATGTAGGTAACACTCAATAGACATGGGGTTTTCTAAGGTTATCTCATCCATATACCCACCTAACTATCTACCATACCTCTCCTCCACCCTAAGCCCCAGTACCTATCACAACTCTATGCCTCATAGCTTATATCCCTGCCCATAGATCATATGCCCTATCTTTTTAGCCCTAAGTCTCCTAACCTATCTTAACATCTCTTTTTTAACATACTTTTAACCATACCTTAGATATTTTTCCCTAGGCTCTAGGAGAACTAGATTGGATTGAGGCTCTCAATTGGGCTATGTAGGTAGCACTCAGTTGACATAGGGTCTTCTAAGGTTAGCTTAGCCATTAGGTTAGTGGACTACTTCAATTAGGGATTAAACTAACCCTTTTTCCTATTTTTTGGTTCTTCATAGTCACTGACATCGATTTTAATGCTAACATTAATGTTTGGTTTTAGCCAACATCGATAGAAACCTACCAACATCAGTGTTGTATCGAATAATGTCAGTGAACCCCATTGACATTGATGATTGGTTCAGACTTAGGGCTAAATGAACTATCCCCAAAAGTTCACATTTTAACCTAAAAACTACCCTAAATCCCTCCCAACTTACCCTAAACCTAACCTACCTACTTTCCTACCCCTCTACTAACATTTTCTTCCCCCTAAATCTCAAATTAACCTACCAAAGCAAATTAACCAATTGACATTCAAAACCAAATGGTAGAGACCCTTACCTCATCTCTCCATCTCCTTTAAGCTAACACAATTGGCTCTTGTTGTGACACACCTCTAGATGGTTCCCCTCCAAGCTTGTCTATCTCAATCATATTCAAAGCTATATGTTTCTCCAATCAAAATTTGAAAATGAGTTTGGTCAGCTACCAAACCTCCTTTTGTTAGGTTTGGTCAGTTGTTGATGTTGGTATCCTTGAATTAATCTACCAACATTGGCACATATACCTATTGATATTAGTAACATTGCCCTAAGTCATCAACATTGGCATTATTTACTATTAACTCCATGAGGTCATTGACATCAACACCATTGAATTAATATTTCCACCAACCCCAACTTTTTAGACTTTACCCATACTTTAGGGTAATTTGGAGATCACTTATATCTCCCTAACCATGACCACTGACTTGCAGATCACATATATCTCCCCAACCCTGACAACAACACTTAGAGATCACATAAATCCCCACCCACAATGACTTTACTTAGAGATCTGAATATATCCTCACTCATTGACCCTTTTATACCAACCTCGCATTACTTATCTTGATTGCTTATGTTATTCTGCTATAGTTGGCTATTGTACACATGAATATATATTAGGTGTTTAGGATGGAGACCATGCTTGTCATATCACCTGTAACCTTTTTATGGTTCCCAAGGGTACTTCCTACCTTAGATACCTAGGACACATAAACCATTGGAGCTACAACTTTGATTGTTTTGACCTTCTCAGCTATCACTTACAAGCTGTGCTTTGGTTATTTCTATCTAAGTCCTCCTCAACCTTACCTATGCTTGACTTTGATAGCTATATCTCATAGTAGTATATGTACACACAATGATACCACATTCTCCTCTACTTACCCAATTCACTTTTTATCAAACCACTACCTGATTCCAGTTTTTCCTCCATCAATTCCCATTTTGAGGGGGGATACCTCATCAAATACTTAGAGCATTTAAATCCTATTTTTTTTCTTGAAAACTTGTTAGTGAAAATTAAAAGATAAAAGGGGCAAATGTAGATACCAAAATTACATCACACACATGTATGTAACTCCCTATGTTGAAACCCCCCTTGAGCCCTATTTTAATAATAATAACTAGCCTCCCTAACCCATGATTTTACCCCTCACATATTTAATTAATTTGAAATATATAATTAAGTTAATTAAAAACCCATTTTGCCACCTTATTGGGCCACCTCATCCTAAGACTAATTCTCACCTAATGAGTCACTTCAAGACTTAGTCCCCTCATCCTAACTACCCAAGACTTATTCTCACTTCAAAAATGAATTCCTGACTAGTTACATCCTTCTTAACCTATTATTTTTACAATTTTGTAATGGGTACCACACTTGGCATGAGAAGTAATATAAACCTAGGCAAAAATGGTATTTTTACCTATTCTAAGGCCATTGATGTTGGTCAACTCATAGCCAACATCGATGGGATCATTGACATCGGTGATATAAGCCAAACTCCAACCTAATGTTCATGTTAGTAAAAATCAAGAAAACTCTTTCTTATTTGCATGCAAGCTCTTGACATTCAACTTTTGACATCTTGGCTTACTGTTATCTTATGTAAGTCAATCCATATTAGAAAACCAAGCTCTTGAGGACTAGTAACACCTACTTATTTTTTCTATTTAGGGCATCGATTCAGACTACCTGATAGGAGCCATCCATCCAAAACTTATCATTTAGTCACCATTATAGCTAAGTATATCTCTTTCTCTTTAGTCTTTTAAGTAGTTATTTTTATAACACTTTACATATACTATTCATTACTTTACACATTCCTAATCAAACCCTTGTGAGGGAGTTATAAAGCTCCCCTACTTGTTTCCCCTTGACGTGACACACTAAACCTCTGATGAAATCCATCTAAACCATCTCTCTCTTTCTCTCTCTCTCTCTCACACACACACACACACACACACACACACACACACACACACACACACACACACACACACACACAACTCTCTCCAACCTCTTAGACCTAACCAAAACCATTTCTTAAACTCAAAAATCCTTTTACAAGCCCCTAGGCAATTATTTCCCCTATCGACCTCGACATCCTAACCAACATCGATCACCTTCACCTATCGACCTTAGTAGCATAATTGATATTAGTCACTTCCTTACTAACATTGATGATTGTTTATTTCCAAACATTTCCATAACCCACCCAAACACTTTCTAAAATATAAACAAAATATACCATCTACACTCTGTCACTTTCTACTATACTCAAGTTGTGAATAATGGTAACACTATCTCTCTTTCACTCTCTCTTTACCTCTCTTTTAATTATTTATTACTCTTTTGTCTCTAAAAAATGGACTATCATCTCTAAAGAATTTTCACACTTCTTGGAGCAAGTGCGTAGCTTGACAACCCACTCATTTATCTACTAATAAACATTTTGTGGTAGTGCTTTCTTACTTATAGGTAGTCCTCCCTAGCCAAAGAGGAGTTCTCATAATGTCTGGATATGATGCATAAACCAATCCAGGTTCATTCTAATCACTTATCCCTATCATTCTTCTCTATTTTTCTTTAGACTTAAAATAGACAAATTTTAATGAGATGATAATAACGAATAAGAAGGTGACACATGGCCATCTTCATCCCAAGGATGTTACCTCCCTCCATAAATTTATCTTATAAGCCTCATAAATATCTTTACACACTCACATGTGTGTTTCTTCTAGTCAAATACATAACACAATTTTTTTTGTATAAAAAAGAGGGTTGTGGAAGCAAAACCTAGGCCATAAAGAAGGCCTTAGAAAAACTACCTAACCAATGGGTATATGTATGGGTCAAAAAATTACTAGTAAGAGAATCTTTTCTTTTCAAATACTCAAGATAAAAAGTCATTGAAAAGATAAATCTAAGATTAAACACATGGATTGGGTTTGTGGATCAGCCCAACCCCTTAATATGGTTAGGTAAATTCAATTAGGGTTAACATAGGTTTAGGGTGATTAAATTAGAAGAGAGATTTTAGGAAAATCACCAAAATTTAAAAATAATAAAGAGAAGAATTTAAAAGATACAAAATAATATAATTAATAATTTATAAAGGAATGGTATAAGATTAAAGATTTAGGGTAAATTTAGGTGTGTATATGTTCTATCAAGGCATGTCTGAGTCCCTTTTAATCCTAATTTTGGCCTCCTACAACCTCCACACTCATGTTATGAACACCCAAGACCTTCACTATCGAGAGTGATACATGTGGCAATGGACTTGGTGTTATTCTCTTCCAAGAAGGATACCCCATTGCATTCACCAGCAAATCCCTTTCTGGAAATAATTTAGTGCTCTCTACTTATGAGAAGGATGTTAGAAATTTGAGATGCTTTGATGTCAAGAATCTTAGTGGAGAGAGTTCAGTGCTCTAGTATCATAGGTTGTCATGGATGTCAAAAATACAATCATAATGACAAAATATTAGTGGTATTGAAGAAGGCTTATAACCTAAGGATTTTCTATGTTTTGTATAAGGCATAAGTTACATCATGCAAAGGGTCCAAATGACACAGTGAAAATTGGGTTTGTGAACTTCCATTACTTTTACTTATTTCACAAGTAAAAAGTAAATAACATTTGAAAACCTGAATGGGTCTTGTGGTATAAATCAAGCTTGTAAAGAGCTTTTACTTATAAAATAAGTAAAGTTGTCTCAAGAACCCGAATGGGTCTAGCTATGTTGATCAGGTTTATGAAATGACTTAGTTAATTTTTATAAGTTAAGTTGTCTCAAGAACCTAAATGGGTCTAATACATAGTAACTTAACTTATTTGTATTTTATAAGTTACGTTATTCAAGGAACCCAACTTGATTTAGATGAGTGGATCAAGGTTGCAAGGTGACATTACTTCTTTCAAGATTTTAAGTTGAGCATTATTATAAAACCAAATTGGTCTAATAGGGTAGATCAAACTTTCATGAATTCACTACTTATTTCCATTTATTGAGTAAAGCTATCAAAATAATTTGAATGGGTCTCAAGAGTGTGCATCAAGTTTTCAAGGAAGACTTTCTTGTTAATGTCCTTGCAGTTGAAGTTGTTATCATCTCTAAAGTAATCTACATTTAAGAATTTGAATTAATAAATGGAAAAGAACCCAAATTGGTCTTAAGTTAATTTTTGTAGGAAAAATGGTTTGGACTTTGAGATTTCTTATAGGAAAAATGTCCATAACATTTCTCTGACATAATAGGTCTTAAGCGAATTCCTATAGGAAAATTGTCCAAGGGACACTTTCAAAATTCTTGAAGGGTAATTGATCCTTAAATTTTCCTCGAAGGGACATTTTTAGAAATTCTAAAGGGATCATTTTAAAAACCCAAAGGGTATGTGAACCTTTACAGAAATTTTAAAAGATATGTGCAAAGATTTGAAGGGCATGTGGATCAGTGTGAGTTTTTTGAAGGGTACATTATAAACATCACCAAAGGGAACTTCGACCATTGTAAATGTTGTGAAGGACATGTGAACCATTTTAAGTTCTCTAAAGGGCACTTTGCATCATCCCAAAGGGTATATGGACTATTGTAAGTTTCCCAAAATTTACATGCAAAAGCTTTCAAATGATATAGTTAAAAGGAACACAAGGCTTGTTCACAAATGTCAAAGGATAAGTCCAAAAAACACCAAAAAATAATGCAAAAGAAAAAATGGTATTCTTTTGGAAGTTTTATTTGAAGATCTTCAAACAAATGTCTGAAACAAAAAGCTGAAACAATTATCCAAAAAAAATAATGTAAAAGAGAGCTATGGAGGAAATAAAAACCAATTCTGGAGACATAAGGAAAAAAATTGGTTTAAGTCATGTACTCTTGAAAACTTGAAAAAATAAAAAATTCACAAGAATAAGTTTTACATCTTAGAGACCCTAGTAAGGTAAGTTGAGTTGTGCACTCTCAAAAACCTGATAAGAGATGAAGAGATTGCGTGAAGACTTATATTTACAAGAACCCAACAAAGTGAGTTGCTTACAAAAGTCTGAAGCATCTTTTAAAAATATAACTAGTTCTTGTAAAAATGGTCACTCATATGAGTCACGTATATATATTCAAAGGTCACTTTCAAAGTTTTTTTCAATACAAATTTCTAAAGTGACAAGAAAAGAAAAGATGAACATGCATTCATTTTGGGAATGAGAGGAGTCAAGTTGAAAAAGTAAATGGATTTAGACTCATCTAAGAATGGAGAAATAATAACCAAATTTGAAAAATCTAATGTTACAAATATACAATCCTACACATATAGTATGCAAAAAGGAAGAGTGAAGGTCATGCAAAAGAGTGTTGAAGAAGATATGAGTAGTTACAGATAGGACTTGTAAAAAAGAATAGACTTGGATTATTTTAAGAATTTAAATAGAATTATAATTTATTTTATCTAATTGGTTGGTGCCATTAGATTGAACTGGGTTGGTGCTTAGAATAGGGAGTGGGTGCTTCCTAAGAGTTGGTGCTCTTAAAATAGAGGATTAGTGTCTCCATGGGATGGGTGTCTTGAAATGTAACTAGTGAGGTTCTATTAGTGAGAAAAAATTTGTGAAGATGAATTAGAATAGTAGATTCTAGCATATTTCTCACCATGATTTTTCCCTTTGGGTTTCCACATATAAATTTGGTGTTGTGTATTGTGATTTTGTGATTGTGTTATTTCTCTTTCCTGTGTTAAAGTTTGTATTTGTTTTTCATTCATCTCAGAAGGTATAATAAATCAAGTTTTTGAGATCTACTAATTAACCCCCCTCTCAGTAGATAGGTGTGTTTAAAAATTGGTATCAAAACATTGGGTTCCTAGAAAAAGGCTTAAAAAGCTCAAGTGAATCTTGGGATTTGAACACAGAATGACTAGTCTTGAAGGAAATTCATCAAATAAGGCACCATTGTTTGATGTGACTAACTATGATTTTTGGCATATAAGAATGGAGGCGTATTTTAATTCTTTAGGTTTTGATGTTTGGATGTCTATTATAAATGGATACACACCCCTTACTACTCCTTTGATTGATCACGTAGTGAAAAGACTTGTGAAAACAATTCCAAAGGAAAGAATGTTATTCTTTATGGATTGTAAAATAGTGAGTTTGTCAAAATGATGCATTTCAAAAGTGTAAAAGACATATGGGACAAATTGAAAAGCATCTATGAAGGAGATGATAGAGTAAAGAAAGCAAAGCTCCAAACTCATAAGGGATAGTTTGAAAGTCTCAAGATGAATGAGGATGAGAAGATTATGGATTGCCTTCTTAGAGTAGATGAGATTATAAATGCCATTAGAGGACTCAGATAAATAATAGATAAAGCAATCATTGTCAAAAAGGTATTAAGATCTCTAACAATAAAATATGATTCTAAAATTTTTTCTATCAAAGAAGCAAGAGATCTAAACAAACTCATAGTAGATGAGTTACATGGAACTTTCACTGCTTATGAGATGAGGATAGGAGATGTTGAGTCATCCAAGAGAGAAGCTACTTTAAAAGTTTCTAAGAAAATAGAAGAAGAGAAAGATTCTAATTTTGAATCTAAGTAGGAAAATGAAGTATAAGCCAATTTCATCAAAAATTTGAAGAAAGGCTCAGGTAAATGCAAAGGTAAGTTACCTTTCAAGTGCTTTAATTATGGTAAGATAGGTCACTTTGTTGCTAAGTGTCCACATAAAAAGAAAGAAGATTCTAATTCATTTGAGAAGAATCAAAAGGATACATCCTATTCTAAAAATAAAAAAAGCTTCTTTAAGAATAAAAAGGGGCTATACTTAAAAGAGAAGAGTGAATCGATAGATGACAAAAATAGCTCCTCAAGTGATGAGCATGATAGTACATTTGTGGCTAGACAAAACAAAGTTCTATTCATGACTTATCAATCAACTTATTTATGTCAAGATGAAGAGAACCTAGATGATGAGGAGGATGAAGAAGGTGAATTAAATCTAGAATGTGAACTAATTTTTTCTCTAAAAGAGATTGACAAGCTTAGTAAAGAAAAACCTAAACAAAGAAAAACTTATTCAAAAGGAGATTGAGAAATCGAACAAAAGAAATGAAGAATCTAATCAAATGATAGTGAGCTTGAAGACTCAAATAGAAGAGACAAAGAGGATAGAGGATGTATTAAAATCTAATTTTCAATTAAATTCCTTAAAATTCTTGAAGATGGAGGAAGAAATCATGGACCTAAGAGAAAAGCTTAAAAAGGCCAAAAAACAAATTGATAAAGGTCTCACACTGAAAGAAGGATTTTCCGTACTAGTTAAAATGATCAGTTCATAAAATCTCTCCAAGGAAAGATCAGGTCTTGGATATGAAAAATGTAAGAGTCCCATATTGAGTACAGTTGGGAATTTGTAAGAAAAATTCAAGGCAATAGTAGAATCAAGAATCAAAAAGGTAGAAAATTACATTCATGAGGAAAAGAAGAAAAGTAATATTTTTGTTCCTAAAAATACCAAGGTTGTTTCTACAAAAATCAATGTAATGGAAAGGAATGTAAAGAAGGATAAATTCATGAGACTTCCTATATATCCTCAAAGAATAATGATAACTAGGTATGCTTCATCATCCTATGGTTATTGTTATAGTTGTAATCAATTTGGGCATAGAGCAATCGACTATGAGGTTGTTCCTAAGAGAAGGATAATATTTTTAAGTAGGAATTAATTTTCTCCTCTAATATATCTATATGTCATATGTTATAAATATAATAACTTTGGACATATAGCAAAGCATTTTAGAGCAAAGATTGTCAAATCAAAGTCTAACAATGTAAAAAGGGTCAAAATTCCCAAAGTGAACAAGGATTCACAAATCAATAACAAAATAGAGAAAAGTACAATCAATAATCTCAAGGAGATATGGATGAAGAAGAATCAATTAATGATTTTTAAACATACTTTACATGCTAAAGAGAAAAATCTATGGGTTATAGATAGTGTCTGCTTGAAACATATGACCAGTGACAAGAATAATTTCACCAATTTGAGATGATACAAGGAAGTGACTGTTAGCTTGGGAGATAATACTATAGTCAAAATTAGAGGTAAAATAACCTTACATATTGATGGTAATATCCTTACTCATTAGGTTATTATGTCAAAGGACTGAAGCATAGTCTGTTAAGTGTCAGTTAGATGTGTGACAATGAGTATGAAGTAATATTTGATGCTAAAGGCTATGAGTTAAGTAGGTCTGGTAAAATAGTTGCTCAAATAAAAAGGACATAAAGTAACATATTTAATCTAATTGAGGCAAATGATACAAGTTATCTCATGGGAAAGATTGATGGGAGTTAGTTATGGCACAAAAGGATGGGTCATATTAACTTTAACAATCTAGTCAAATTAAGTTCTAACAAGTGTGTAAGACACATGGCAAAAATAAGAAAGCTTACAGACATAACTTGTAGATAATGTTAGCTTGGTAAATAGACTAGGGTCTCATTTCAAACCAAAGAGTATGCAACTACAAAGCCTCTTTAAATAGTTCATACTAATCTTTGTGAACCAACCAAGATAAGAGGATCCAAATGAGTTTATTAATTCATGTTATCCATAGATGAATACACAAGAATGACATGGGTAACTTTATTAAAAGATAATTCTCAATCATTTGAGAGATTCAAGATCTTTAGAGCCATGTCAAAAATGAAATTGGCAGAGAGATCAAGTGTCTCAGATCTTGCAAAGGTGGTGAATTCACCTCAAAGAAACTTGTAGATTACTATGAGAAGCATGGAATTACAAGAAGCATAGGATCATTAAGGAGATGACTAGGAAAATGCTAAAAGAAGCTAACTTGTCAGATGGTTATTGGAGAGAGGTAGTCTAGATAGCCATATACATCTTGACTTGAGTTCAATTAAGAGTTAATAATGATAAGACTCCATACAAAATATGGTATGGAAATCATGCTTCTATCAAATACTTCATTTTTTTGGAAGCAAATGCTACATTTGAAGGAAGGAGAAAAAGTTAGGTAGTTTTGAGTCAAGGTGTGATGAGGGAATATTTCTTGGTTATTCCACTCATAAAAAATCCTATGTTTGCTACAATAAGAGACTTCATAAGCAAGTAGAGAGCATTCATGTTAAAGTTGAAGAGAACCTCAATGAAGTGGCTGAGCCCATAAAGGAGATTAGTGTTAAAGACCTAAAATAAGAAGAGGATGATGAAACATCAGATAATGAAGAAGAGGTAATGAAAAATGAAAAGATGCCTCCCAAATTCATTCAAAAGAATCATCCTAAGAAACAAATCATTGGAGACTTGAAATAAGGAGTCCAAATGAGGAGTAGGGAAATAATGAGCAAATGATAGGCAATTTTTTCCTTACTATCTGAAATTGAGCCCAAAAACTATGTTGAGGCCAACAAAGATGAGAATTGATAAAAGGCCATGGATGAGAAAATAAGTCAAATAGAAAAGAATAAAACTTGGAAACTAGTTCTAAGACCCACACACAAGAATGTCATAGGCACAAAATGGGTCTTTAAAAACAAGTTAAATGAAGATGGAGCTATTGTGAGAAACAAAGCATGACTTGTTTGTAAGGGGTACACTCAAGTATAAGGAATAGACTTTGAGGAGACATTTGATCTAGTGGCAAGATTAGAAGTAATTAGAATGTTTTTAGAATTTTTAGTTTTTAAGAAGTTCAAATTATATCAGATGGATGTTAAGTCTACTTTTTTGAATGAAACACTTGAAGAAGAATTCTACATAGAACAACCTAAAGGTTTTTAGTTGAATGATAAGGAAAACTACATGTGCTAACTAAATAAGGTGTTATATGGTATAAAATAGGCACCTAGAGCATGGTATTTAAGGCTAGGTCACTATTTTCAACATCAAAAATTTATCAAAGGCTATCTTGATAGCAATCTATATGTTAAATCTAAAAATGGACATATATTGATCATAGTTTTTTATGTTGATGACATCATTTTTTGTGGTAACAACAATAATATGTGCAAATAATTTGCAAATCAAATGCAAAAGGAGTTTGAAATTTCCATACTAGGAGAACTTGCATTATTTCTTGGTCTACAGGTTACAGAATCCAACAAAGGAATCTTCATATCCTAAACCAAGTATGCAAAACAAATGCTCAAGAAGTTTGGAATGGAAGACAACCAAACATTTAATAATCTTATGATAATTGGATGTAAGTTGAGAAAAAATGATGAATCATCTAAAGTAAATCATACTATGTATAGATCAATGATTCATAGTTTACTTTATCTTATTACTACTAGACCAAACATCATGTAACCTGTATGCATGATTACTGGATTCCAAGATACTAGAAAAGAAACTCATGTAAATGTAGTAAAAGAATCTTTAGATATATAAAAATTACAATAGATTATGGTTTGTGGTATACTTCAAGTAATGATTTCACTTTGATAGCATATATAGATGCTGATTGGGTAGGAAGCATAGATGATAGAAGAAGCACAAGTGGTGGTGCATTCTTCCTTGTTAACAATTTTTTTTCATAACTAAGCAAAAAATAAGAGTCAGTTACTTTGTCTATAGTAGAAGCATAATATGTTGCAGTAGTGGCATGTCACACACAAGTGTTTTGGATGAAATAGACACTAAAATACATGGAGGTAGAGTTCAAAGGACCAATTCACATTCAGTGTGATAATGCAAGTGCTATTAATATCTCCAAAAATCTAGTGATTCATTCTAAGACAAACATATATCAATTATCACTTTTTGAAATAGAAAGTTACTAATCAAGAATTTACATTAGAATATGTTCCCACAAAGGATCAGATTATAGATATTTTCACTAATCCTCTATCTAAAGATCAATTTGAATATCTAAGATAACAGCTGGGAGTGGTGGATCCTACACGACATCACTAATATTTGGTGATTAGACATATATCTAGGAAGATTTCATTAAGAAACATATTTAAATTATACATGAAAAAGAGCTTAGGCAAATGATTCATAGCCTAAGGGGGAGTTTCTCAATCTATTTTCATCTAACAGGTCTAAGGATTAGAACTTTGACATACCTAAAAAATTGTATTTTAGGGGGAGCTAGTTGACATAATGGTAGAGATGCTTTGTAATTAATGTAAAAAGGGGATAAATGCACAAGATAGAGGTGTAGAGTAGTGATTGACTTGGATTAGAGGATAATTTTTGCTTATAGTAGAGGATATTTTTTTACCATCAATGACAAAGGGGGAGATTGTTGGCAATTTGAGATGCTTTGATATCATGAAGCACAATGAAGAAGGTTCAATTCTCTAGTATCATAGGTTGTCATGGATGTCAAAAATGCAATCATTAATGAAAAAATATTAGTGGTATTGAAGAAGGATTTTGACTCAAATGTTTTCTATGCTTTGTATAAGGTAGAAGTTACATCATGCAAAAAGTTTGAATGACACTTGCATTGAAAATCAAGTTTGTGAACTTCCATTACTTTTACTTATTTAATAAGTAAAAATTAAATAGAATTTGAAAAATCGAATGGGTCTTGTGATGAAAATCAAGATTGTAAAAAGCTTTTATTTATAAAATAAGTAAAGTTGTCTCAAGAACCCAAATGGATCTAGTTGTGTTGATCAAGTTAATGCAAGGAATTTACTTAGTTAATTTTTATAAGTTAAGTTGTCTCAAGAACCCAAATGGGTCTAATACAAAGTAACTTAACTTATATGTATTTTATAAGTTAAGTTGTTAAAGGAACCCAACTTGATCTAGATGAGTGGATCAGGGTTATAAAGTGACATTACTTCTTTCAAGCTTTTAAGTTGAGCATTATTACAAACCCAAATTAGTCTAATGGGGAAGATTAGACTTTCATGGCTTCACTACTTATTTAAATTTCTTGATTAAAGCTATCCGAAGAACTTGAATGGGTCTCAAGAGTGTGCATTGGGTTTTCAAGGAAGATTTTCTTGTTGAAGTCCTTGTAGTTCAAGTTGTTAGCATCTCTAAAGTAATCTATGTTCAAGAGTCTGAAGTAATCGATGGAGAAGAACCTGAATTGGTATTAAGTGAATTGTTGTGGGAAAAATGGTTTAAAATTTGAGATTTATTATGGGAAAAATGTCTGCAACATTTCTTTGATAGAATAGGTCTTAAGCAAATTCCTTTGGAAAAATTGTTTGAGGGACACTTTCAAAATTATCTAAGGGTATGTGAACCTTTATAGAAATTTTGAAAGATATGTGCAAAGATTTGAAGGGCATATAGACTAGTGTGAGTTTTTTGAAGGGTAGATTGTAAAAATCACCGAAGGGAACTTGGACCATTGTAAGTGTTTTGAAGGGCATGTGAACCATTTTAAGTTCTATAAAGGGCACATTGCATCATCCCTAAAGGGTATGTGGACTGTTGTAAATTTCCCAAAAGTTACATGCAAAATATTTCGAAGGATATAGTTGGAAGGAACATAAGGTTTGTTCATAAACACCAAAGGATAAGTATAGAGAACACCAAAAGAAGAATGTAAAGGAAAAAATGGTATTATTTTGGAATTTTTGTCTAAAGATATTCAAACAAATGTATAAAAAAATCTGAAACAATTATTTGAAAAAAATTAAGTAAAAGATAGCTGAGGAAATAAAAAACAATGCGGGAGACATAAGAAAAAAATTGGTTTAAGTCATGCACTCTTGAAAACCTGACAAAATAAAAATTGCATAAGAATTAGTTTTGCATCTTAGAGAACTCAAAAAGGTAAGTTGAATTGTGCACTTTCAAAAACTTGACAAGAGATGAAGAGATTAATGTGAAGACTTTCCTTTACAAGAACTTGACAAAGTGAGTTGGTTACAAAATTCTAAAGCATCATTTAAAAATATAACCAATTCTTGTAAAAATGGTTACTCATATGAGTCACACACACACACACCAACACACACACACACACACACACACACACACACACACACACACACACACACACACACACATATTCAAAGGTCACTTTCAAAGTTTTTTCAATGAAAATTTACAAAGTGATAGGGAAAAGAGAAGACAAACATGCATTCATTTTGGGAATGATAGGAGTCAAGTTACAGAAGGAAATGGATTAAGACTCATCTAAGCATGGAGTAGTAATAACCAAATTTGAAGAAGCTATTGTTACAAGTAGACAATCCTACACATAGAGTATGTGAGAAGGAAGAGTGAATATCACACAAAAGAGCATTGAAGAAGAAATAAATAGTTGTAGATAGGACTTGTAATAAAGAAAAAACTTGCATTCTTTTAAGAATCTAAATAGAATTGTAATTCATTTTGTCTAATTGGTTGGTGCCATCTTATTGAACTATGTTGGTGCTCATAATAGGGAGTGGGTGCTTCTTGAGAGTTGGTCCTCTTAAAATAGGATATTGGTGTCTCCATGGGATGGGTATCCTAAAATTTAACTAGTGAAGTTCTATCAGTGAGACAAAATTTGTGAGGCTAGATTAGAATAGTAGATTCTTACAACTTTCTCACCAAGGTTTTTCCCTTTGGGTTTCCATGTATAAATCCAGTGTTATGTGTTGTGATTTTGTGATTGTGTTATTTCACTTTCATGTGTTTAAGTTTGCATTTATTTTTCATTCATCTTGGAAGGTATAAGAAATTAGGTTTTTGAGATCTACTAATTTACCCCGCTCTCAGTAGATAGGTGTGTTCAACAAAGGAAATGATGGCCATTTTACATCTAGTACAAAAGTGGTGGCCATACCTACTGGGAAATCATTTTTGCATCAAAACTAATAACCAGAATATGAAATATTTCCTAAAATAATAGGTCTCTGCCCCATCATAGTAGAAATGGGTTAGTAAACTCATGGGTTATGACTATGAGATAACTTACAATAAGGGTAAGGACAATATTATGGCTGATGCTCTATCTCACAAATTTATGGATCAAGTTTCCCTTTCAGCTATTTCCATGCCTATTCTAAATTATTTAGACACTACACAGTAGGGGTATGTCAATGAATCCTCCTTATCTCAAATCATTTAATAGTTAGCCACTAACCCCTCAACTGTACTACATTATTCCTAAAATGGTGCTTATTTGTAATACAAGGGTCATTTGGTGCTTCCCCAGAGCATAGATCTTCAACAGGCTATATTTTATGAACTCCATGCTTTTCCATCCACTGGATGCTAAGGGTTTCTTAAAAGTTATGAGCGGGCATGATGAAACTTATTTTGTAAGGGAATGAAAAAGGTAATTCAATAGGTGGTAGTTTAATGTGATACTTATCAATGCAACAAGGGTGAAATAACACTCATCCTTGGGTTGCTCAAAACCTTACCCATCCCTACCAAGATTTGGATAGATATTTATATGGATTTCATTAAGGGGCTCCCTAAATCTAGAGGGAAAATAGTGATCTTGGTTGTGGTTGATCACCTCTCTAAGTATAATTACTTTTGTGCCCTCAACCATCCCTATACCACCTTCATAGTCACATAATTTTTCCTAGACTATATTTTCCATCTTCATGGCATTCCTTCATCTATTACCTTAGATCATGATGTAACTTTCACCAACCATTTTTGGATATATTTATTTCAACATACTAACACCTAACTAAAGATGATTTTTAGGTATCATCCATAAATAGATGGCCAAATTGAAATCATCAATAAATGCTTGGAAAATTTCCTTCATTAATTTACATCAAAACAACATCAATGGGCAAAGTCGCTTCCTCTCTCTAAATGGTGGTACAATACCTTCTAGCACAATTCAACAAAAATGACTCTATATGAAGTAGTCTATATTCAATCACCACTAGTGCTCCTTCAATAAACCCCTGATAGCTCATCAATTCAAGTAGTCAATATGATTCTCTAAACCTAGGATCAGATCCTTAGTACCCTATGAGAAAATATTCATATGGCACAAAATTGAATGAAACAACACACATATTAACATCATTTTGAGCACACTTTTCAATTTGGTGATATGGTTTTCATTCACTTGTAGCCCTACAAGAAATCCTCCCTAAAAATCAAAGGGAATCATAAGCTAGCTCCCAAGTTGTATGAGCCCTATAAGGTTCTTCAGAAGATTGGGTCGATTGCTTATAAGTTGGTCTTCCCAAGTTTATAAAGTATTTCATGTCTCTTATCTAAATAAAGTTCTTGGCATAAACATTAGAGTGAATACTATTTTACCAAAACTTTATAATGAAGGATCCATTCTTCTTGAGTCATAGGCAATATTGGATAGTCACGCATGCCAACTTTGTTCCTACTCCATCATTGAGGTTTTAATTCAATGGCATGAAGTACAACTAGAGGATGCAACATGGGAACCGCTATTTCATATTCAACACCAATTATCACATCTTAAGATTTGAGGACAAAGCTTTTTCTAAGAGGGAGGGGATGTTATGAACCCATTATATCTCTTCTCTTTACTTTGTTAGTTTAGTAGTTATTATTGATGCATATGCTTTGTAAGTCATCCCGTGAGCATTTTGACTTATCCCACATTCATGGGAAGTAGTAGTTGATTAGATTAGAATTCATATATAAGTGTTGAGGCTAATGAAGGCATCCATAGATTTATTATATTAAGCTTTCTCAAAGGAGGTTTACCCTTCAAAGTGGTCTATGATCCATATATTCATTTAAATGTGTTTTACTAAAATTTGTCTATTTCAAGTCTAAAGAAAAATAGAGAAGAATGATAAGGATACGTGATTAGAATGAACCTAGATTAGTTTGCATGCCATATCCAAATGTTTTGATCACTCTTCTTTTGATGGGAAGGACTACCTACAAGTAAGAAATAACTACCACAAAATGTTTGTTAGTAGATATCTGAGTGGGTTGCTAAGCTATGTGCTTGTTACAAGAAGTGTGAAACTTCCTTAGAGATGAAAATCCACCTTTGAGAGACAAAAGACTAATAAAAAATGAAAAGAGAGGAAAAGAGAGATAATATTATTTTTATTCACAACCTAAGTGTAGCCAAAAGTAATAGAGTGTAGGTGGTATGTTTTATTTGTATTTTATAAGTTATTTTGGCAGGTTTTAGAAGGGTTAAGAAATCCATAATTACTGACATTGGTTATGCTACTGAGGTCAATAAGGAAGTGATCACTATCCATTATGATATCAAGGTCAGTGGGTGAAGGTGATTGATGTTGGCTAGGCTACTGAGGTTGGTAGGGGTAATAATACCTAAGAGCTTGCAGAAGGCTTTTTTTAGTCTAGAAAATGGTTTTGGTCAGGTCTAGAAGATTAGGGAGAGTTGTGAGAGAGAGAATATGGTTTGGATGGATCTGGTCAAAGGTTTGGTGTGTTGGGTCAAGGGGAAATAAGTAGGTAAGATTTATAACTCCTTCATGGGGGTTTGGTTAGGAATGTGTAAAGTAATGAATAGTAGATATAAAGCAATTGCAAAGTAACTACTTAAAAGACCTATAGAATAAGTGATGTACCTAGTTGTAGTTGTGACTGAACAATAAGTGCTAGATAGATGGCTCCTATTAGGTAGTCTAAACTGATGCCTTGAATAGAGAAAACAAGTAGGTGTTACTAGTTCTCAAGAGCTTGGTTCCTAATATAGATTAACTTATGTGAGATAATAGTAAGCCAAGATGTCAAAAATTTGAATGTCAAAAGCCTATATGAAAATAAGGAGTTTTGTTTATTTTTAATGACCTGAACATTAGTTTGGAGTTTGGCTTATATAATTGATGTCGATAATCTCACTAACATCAGTAGCATAAGAATAGGTAAAACTAATTTTTCTTTCTATTTTCTATTGATCCTCATATTGAGTGTGGTATCCATTACAAATGGTAGAAATGGGAGGTTAACAAGGATGTAGTTGGTTAGGAACTCATTTTTAAGGTGAGAACAAGTCTTGGGTAGTTAGGATAAGGAGACTAAGTTTTGAGGTGACTCATCAGGTGAGAATTAGTCTTAATATCAGGTGGCCAGGTAGGGTGGAAAAAAGGGGTTTTAAATTAACTTAGTTATATATTCCAAATTAATTAAATATGTGAGGGGTAAAATCATGGGTTAGGGAGGCTAATCATTATTATTGAAATAAGGCTCAAGGAGGGTTTTAACATAGGGAGTTATGCATGTGTGTGACTCAATTTTACTATCTAAATTTACCCCTTTTGTCTTGTAATTTGCATTGAAAAGTTACAAAACAAAAATAGGTGTTATATTCTTGAGGTATTAGATGAGGTATCCCCCTTCAAAATGGGAATCAATGGAGGAGAAACTAGAATCTGGTAATGGTTTGATAAGAAGTGACTTGTGTGAGTGGAGGAGGACATGATATAACTACTTGTGTATATAATACTATGAGTTATAGTCAATAAAAGCAAGAATAGGTAAGGTTGAGGAAGACTCGAATAGAAATAAATAAAGTATATCTTGTAAGTGATAGGTAATAAGGTCAAAACAATCAAAGTTGTAGCTCTAATTAGTCCATGTGTCCCAGGTATTCAAGGTAAGAAGTACCCCTAAGAAGTACAAAAAGGTTTTAGGGGATAGGATTAGCTTTGTCACTATCTAAAACACCTAATATACATGTATGTGTTTAATAGCCAACTATAGCAAAATAGCATAAGCAGTCTAGAAAAGTGATTTAAGGTTGGTGTAAAAGGGTCAATGGGAGAGGAGATATTTAGGATCTCCAGTCAAAGGCATCATGGGGGAGATTTAAGTGATCTCTTAGGGTGGTTGTCATGATTGGGGAGATATATGTGATCTGCAAGTTAGTAGTCATGGTTAGAGAGATATATATGTGATCTCCAAATTACCTTAGTTATGGGTAGAGATATTATTTTTGGTGGAAATTTAAATGCAATGGTGTTGATATCGATGATGTCACTGATGCTGGTAGTAAATATTATCAACATCAATATCCTAAGGCAAGGTTGTTGACATCAGTGGGAAAAAGTAATAACATCAATGGATTAGGTCAAGTATGATGACATTAATGGGTGACTGAACCTAACAAAAGGGGGTTTGGTGGCCCACCAAACTCATTTTCAACATTTCATTAGAGATAAATAGATCTCTAACTATGATTCAAATGGTAGAGCTTGGAGGGGACCAAGTGGGAGGCATGTAAACACAAGAGCTAGCTATGCCAGCCTAGAGGAGACCAAGAGATGAGGTAAGATCCTCTATAATTTAGTTTTGAATGTGAGTTGGTTAATTTACTTTTGCATGCTAATTTAGAGATGAGGGAAAATAAAATATTATTAGAGGGGTAGGAAATGGGGTTGGGTAGGTTTAGGTTAAGTAAGATGGGATTAGATGGGTCATTCGATGCTAGCACTGAACTAGTCACCGATGTCAGTGGGATCCACTGATGTCAACCAACATGGAAATAATGTTAGTAGGTTTCTATCGATGTCAACTGACAACAAAAACTAATGTCAGCATACAATATCAACATTAGTGATTGTGAAGGACCCAAAAATAGGAGAAAAGATCAATTTTGATCCCTAATTAAAGTAGTCAATTAGCCTAATGATCGATCTAGCCTTATAAGACATTGTGTTGATTGAGTGTTACCTATATAGCCTAGTTGAGGGCCTTAGGCCAATGTATTTGTCCTAGAGCCTAGGAAAAAAGATCTAAGGTATGGTTAAAAGTATGTTAAAAAAGAGAGGTTGAGATAGGTCAAGAGACCTAAGGCTTAAATGACAGGTCATAGGGTCGAAGGGTATGGATATAAGCCATAAGGCCTAGAGTTGTAATAGGTAGTTGGGCCTAAGGTGGAGAGAGAGAGGTAGTGAAGCCTATGGTAGAGAAGGGAGAGTAGGATAGATAGTTAGGTGGGTATCTGGCTAAGCTAATGTCAAAATACCTTGTGTCAACTAAGTGATACCTACATAGAATAGTGGAGGGCCTCAAACCAATATAGTTCTCCCAAAGAGAAGGGAAGAAGGTGATGATAGATTATATTATAAATTACATGACTTGAGTTGTGTGTGTATGGATGCAAGCAAGGTTGGAGTTGACATTGTGAGATCACCTATTGAGTCTACTAATGCAAATGAGGAGGGATGTCACTTTGGACGAGTGGGTACACATGGAAACTATAGAGTGAGGAGGAGTGTGATGATATTATAGAGTCACATGAGATGTGAGCTTGATAATAGCATTGATTAAGAGGTGGGATCATGCCACCAACACCTTCCATTTACTAATTAGAGAGTTGACAGTGACCCAAGAGGATATATATAATATATTATAGTTTCAAATCTAGGGTGAGGAGCTCTTCTCATGCTCAAGAGAGGAGTATGATATACACACGGTGGCATTATTTGGTGAGCATGTCAGTGAGGTGATCTATCACTCAACGAGATTTTCCTATGAGCCATTGTATATTGCTAATGAAGAGCAACATCAATTGAGCATCCTATTGATGATAGGGATTACCATGTATGCATTACTAGATGAAGATGGTAGGAGATTTCTAATTAAATTTATGGGTGTTTTAGCATAGATGGTTGAATAGTGGACTATTTTTGTATGGGGACAAGTGTTTTTGGCATAGTTATACAGAGAGTTGTGGGGTTTGAGACTACATCAATGATATAATTTGTGTGTTATCCATTTACTCCAATGCTGGGCATATAAGCATATTATGGTGACATGACTATTGGGGCTACCTACCATGATTCTATCCAACTTTAGGGTTGGTTTTTGATAGTGGATAGATGGTATGGCATAGACTTGAGTAGATGGCATAGTGCATGACATTATTTATTATAGGTACATGATAAAGGGATTAATACCTATAGATATTTTGTAGAGACCCTACCTAACATACCCTTCTTTCAAAGGATAGGTAGAGCAGATGGTTGGATTATAGAGCTCACTATAGGTTAGAGGGAGATGAGCCATGATTCGGAGATGGTACCCATGGTGTAGGTTAGGAGGCAATTCAACATACTATAATATGTACCACCTACTTTCCTTTGATATAGGAGGGATGATATAGAGGCACCCCTACCTTTGCCCTAGGATATAAATAGGCCAAATTTTGAGGAGCTACTAGCAGGGCTAGGTGTAGTGTATCTAGGGTGCACAATAACATATATGGCTTGGTGGGCAAGTTTGCATCTTGTGGTTAAGGTCAAGAGACCACCACCATATATATAAGGGTTTTTGAGAGAGAGATGTAGTGATGTAGGCATAAGATGAAGTAGTGCAAGCTAGAGATATAGCTAAGGCATAGATATTAGCCTTACAAAGATAGGTGGTGACATTGTAGGGCTAGGTTGAGGCACTACAAGGCTAGGTCAGGGTGTTACATGGTCAATTTACTACACTAATAATAGATAGGGATAATTTGAGAGTAGTAGTTTAGGCTACTCCTCCTCCACCACCACCATAAGTACCAGTATAAGCTAGGCCTTTAGTAGGTGTGATGGGACTACCATAGACCATATCTCTAGTGAGATATACTATTACCCTTGATGAGATTACCTATTACGAGAGGGACATCAAGGAGTTCCCATAAATTTAGAGGTATTTCAAGTTCAGAGAGTAGGAGAGATTAGTGACACATGCTAAAAATTATATCTCACATAAATGTAGATGAGCAAAGAGTGGTGATGACATTGCTTCTTCATGACCACATAGAGAGCCTCAAGGACTTTGAGTGCTAAAGTTTGCTTTTTATATAAATATTATATACATATCGGCCTACGAGATAAAGATGAGAGATGTATATTTTGAGAGAGAGATGATATTGTGATGATGTACATGTATGTTGATCATATATATATGAGATGTATATTTATTATGATTTTGAGATGTATTTATTATGATTGTGATGATGTTGATGTGGATGATCTATTATGTTATTTTGATTTTAATATTGGAGTTAGTCTAAAATTTCCCATATGTGTGATGGTATATGCATAGTTGGTTTGTTAGCTTCATCTTAGAATTTTTCCATAGCTATGATGGTGTATGTTTGAAATGAATTGGTTGGTTATGTTATTTTATTTCACCATTTTTCCATTTTTGTGATGGTGTATGCTTAAAATAAATGCTGTAGGTTTGATAGTGCTTGTATAACATTTTCATCTCAATAGAGAGATCGACATGTCATTTGGATGGGAAAATAAAGAGGCAAAATACTCATGTATTGGCAAAGACCACAATCATAACATAAATAGACTCAAGAATATGAGACTCTTTCATGCTTTGCATCATTGGACCATTTTTTTGTTAGAGAAGCATCGTGTTCACCTTGTGTTGAGCGAGTTCAAACTCCCTTAAAAGAGTATGAGGGTAAAAAAGGGTAAATGAGTGAAGGTTTTTGGGGTAGTTTAACCTTTGAAGTGGGGACAATATGCCCTTGTTGTGGGTGACTCAAAAGCTACTATAGGCAAGCCCATAACTTAAAGTTTTTTTTTGTATGTGTACACTGATCAATGCAAGAAGCCTACAATGGGATTTTGTATGTGTTGAGGTCATATGAAGTTGATCAATATGAGAAGCTTTTGATTTGTATTCTTCTTTGAGAACAAATCTTGGCCTATCCTAGCTATCCTTCAAGGGAGCAATCTATTGATATTATCAAAGAGAAATTATGTATCTATCCTTCAAGGGAGTAGTCTACATTGAGAAATAAGACCTTAGAGATTAGAACTTATCTACATATCCCTTTTTTTTTTACTTTTAGTCATGGACAAATCTATATATTCTTATGAGTTTTTCACTTTGAGGGTAAAACCATGTCACTTCATAAGTTAACTAAATGAGTAGAAGTAAGGGTTAAGAGGAAGGGAAATGAATGTAATATGGGTGCTCAAGGGATGAGCTCAAGGTAAAACATGAGGTGAAGTGATGATTATATAAAAAAATAATGGTCATAGGTGTAAGGCATTTAAAGGCTCAGGTTTTGTCCTTCCTTCAAGAAAAGATAAGTGATAAGTTCCTAAGCCATAATTATGAGTTACGATGTAGGGTCCAAGCCAATTAAGAGTAAACTTACCCTATTTTCTTTTCTCCATGTTCATCACATGTTGATTTTATTTTAAGATGAGATCTCCAATATTAAAATTTCACTCCTTGAGGTTTTTTTTGTAAGCACATTTGATATGCTCTTGATAGATTTGGAGGTGGTTGAGAGCTATGAGATGGTGCTCATCAAGAAACTCAAGTTGAGCCAAATGTTCCTTGTGAAAGTCATTGTTAGTAAGTATGTATTTTAGAGAAATGTGAAGAGTAGGAATCTGAACCATAAGAGGGAAAATAACTTCCATCCCACACACTAATGAAAAAGGTGTAGCACTCATAGGAGTTATAAAACTAGTGTGGTAAGCCCATAAAGCAAAGGGAATGTGTGTGTGTCAATCCTTGCCCATATCATTGACTACCTTCATCAAAATTTTGGTCAATGTTTTGTTAGAAGCTTCTACCTATCCATTTTCTTGTGGATAGTATGGTGATGAGAAGCTTAATTTAATTTTGAATGTATCATAAAGACTTTGGATATTATTATTTTTGAAAGATTTGTCATTATCTATTATAATTTTATGAGGGACACCAAAATGATAAATGATGTGATGGTTGATAAAGTCAACAATTTTGTTATCCCTGGTGGAGATGAGAAGAATAGCCTTGACCCACTTGGTGAAGTATTCAGTGACAGTAATTATAAAATGATGATGAAGGTATAAATGAGGGTTAATCTCCTTGATTAGATCTAAGCCCCATTGGGAGAAGGTCTAGAAGTCTTTGGTGATTATAATGCATGACTTGGAATGTGAAGGAGGTTAGCATGTTGTTGAAGTTTGACACAATGCTGAACATAATCACCACAATATTGATGGAGTGTTGGCCAATAATAGCCAAGTCCAAGGATACACTTGGTAACTATGTGACCATTGAAATGTCTACCACAATCCCATCATGGACTTCCCTAATAGAAAAGAGAGTCTTAGTACTAGTGAGGCATCTAAGAAGGAAACCATAAAAACCTCGCTTGTAGAGAAGTCCCCCTAGCATAGTGTAATGAGTAGCTCATTTTATGAAGGCACATCTCCCATTATTGTAGAGATTAAAAGGGATAATATCAAAGTAAAGATATTCTATGAGTTTCTTGTACCATAAGTCATGTGGGTTAGATGTTATAGTTTTGATAAAGAGGATATTAGTTGGCTCATAGGAGGGTAATGTTAAGCGATGCACTTTGACATAGATTTTTGAGGAAGAGGATGAAGAGGGTATGTGTGCAACAAGTGAAGCCATTGTGTCAAGAAACTTGTTTATGGATCGAGGAATAATTTGTAACAAATAAGAGTCAAATGATATCAATAAAATATCTACACGATGTTTATACTACTGTAGAATTTCATATTTGCATATGTAGGAACCATTAACCTAATTAACCACTAGCTAAGAATCACCAAAAATGTTTATGGATTTGATACCCAAGAAGAAATCCATTTGAATCCCAAAGATCAAAGCCTCTTATTTAGCCACGTTGTTAGTACATTCAAAATCTAGTTTAAATGATAAAGGCATAGGCTCACCATCTAGAGGAATAAGAATGACCCCTATACCCCCACCATATTGACATTTAGATCCATTAAAGAACATCATCATTTGATAGGAGATGTCATCAGTGGAGAGCATTACGATGGATTCATCAAGGAATTCAAGGTTTGAAGGTTGGTTGTTAGGCAAAGGGGTGGTAGCTAACTGGGCAGTGATTATTTACCCCTTAATAGACTTTTGTTGAATAAATTCTAAGTTGAATTCAACAAGGAGCATAAGCCACTGAGCTACATGTTGGTTGTGATATGGCTTGGAATGCATGTGTTTGAGGGGGTTAGTATGGGTGACCACGTAGGTTTTGTGATTTAGAAAATAATGGCAAAGGTTAGAGGCTAAAAAGACCAATGTGAAGCAAATTTTTTGATATGGGTATATTGAATCTTATAAACAATAAGTGTGTGGCTTATGTAGTAAACTTCCTGTTCTTGATGGTTATCATATCGATGTGTAATCATGCCACCCAAAAAATGGTTTGTTGTAGAGATGTAGAGGTAGAAAGGTTGATTTTCCTTAGGTGGAATAATAAATAGTGGGGAAAGGATATATTGTTTGAGTGCATCAAAAGCTTCCTGACAATTTATATTCCAATGGAAGGAAACATCTTTTCTAAGGATATGGTGAAAGGGTTGGCAATGATATGATAGTTGGGAGGTGAAGTGGTGAATTGACTAAAGTTTACCTTACATGCTACATAGTTATTTGATATTAGTAGGTGGAGACATCTCTAGTTTTGCTATAACCTTAGCAAGGTTGACCTCAATACCATGGAGAGAAATGATAAAGCCTAAAAGCTTATTAGAAAGAACACCAAAGACACATTTCTTTGGGTTTAGTCAAATGTTATATTGGAGGAGATGAGTAAATATGATTTTGAGAATTGTCATGTGATCTTGGTGAAGTTTAGACTTTCCAAGTAAGTCATCCACATAATATTCCATAATTTTATGTAAGAGATCATGGAAGATGTAAGTTATAACACATTGATAGGTGGCACTAGCATTATTTAGATCAAAAGGCATGACCCAATAATAGAAAGTCCCCCATGCGGTAATAAAGGTTGTCTTATGTTGATCCTCAAGAGCAAATAGGATTTTATTATATCTAGATAATTTATCTATAAGTGATAGTATCTCATGGCCAACTATTAGATCAACAAGTTGGTCAATACTTGGCAATGGGAAGTCATGTTTTGGATAAGTGAAGTTTAAGTCATGATAGTTAATGCAAATGCAGATTCCCCTAATCACTTTTATGATAGGAAGAATATTGTAAATCCATTATAGGTAGTCAATGGGTTGGATAAAGTTAATAAAAAGGAGGCATTGGAGCTCTTCTTTGACAAGGAGAAAAATACAAGGATTCATCTTGTGAATCCTCTACTTAATAGGTTTAACATCTCAATTGGTGATAATGTTGTGGGTGATTATAGAGGGGTCAATACTAAGAATGTCATTAGAAGACCAAGTGAAGGCTTTGCTATGGTTATTAAGAAATGTGGTATAATCAACTTGTTCAGAAGAATCTAAAGATTGGCCAATATTGAGGATGTAGGGGTTATCATGGGAGGGCAAATTCATGTCAATGGTAGATTCATTTAACATAGCTTGTGTTTTAGATGGGAGTGATCATTAGATATAGGAATCATCTACACCCATATATGTGAGAATAGAATCATCATCTTGACATTGGACAATGTTAATAGTGGGAGAGTCTTCATCAATTATTTCAAGATGAACAAGAGGAAGGGACCTTGTTTCCTTACCCTGGTGATAGGTGAGAGGCCCCAAATGGATGGCATTTATTGAACAAAAAAATTAGGAGGTATAGATACCTTTGATTTCATAGGTGATGGTAGAGAAGAAGGTAGAGAGGGAGAGATTGGCTCTTCAATAATCGGTACATGGGAAGTTTTAGTGAGTTAGTTGGTTTATCATAACCCACACCATGCCTCTTTTTGTCATTTTCAATGTTTTGGCTAGTGGGATATTTAATAGGCATATGGACACCCTAATTGTAATGGCCCCAAACAAATCCTTTCTAGGCACACCAATAGAGATAGGTGTGTGTGAAACTAGGCTTGATTAGGAAAGAGAAGTCATAGGTAAATATTTGTGGTGAAGAGGATGGATTGATGACAGTGGGAGCTTGATCATTTCCACCACATGTGAAATTAGTTCAAAGGCTAGGGGGCTCATAAGGGATGACCATCCCAATGCGAGGATCATAATTTGGGTACATGTGAAGCTTTCCATACTCTTGTGGAGTATAGACCATGTCAAGCATTAATAAATGATATTATTTGAGTGATAAAAATTTAAAAGTTTCCTCCATGGTATCCATGTTAGGAATTTGTGTTATCGATATCTATGTAATTGGGGTAGTGGAGCTTGTGGAAGCTTTATAAGTATCATGTGGAGAAGATGATGTATTTAATGGAATGAGAAAATCATTGGGACTATAAGTCATGTTACATGTTTTAAATGGAGGTGGGTCAATGGGTATAACATGCACTTGCCCATCATGTTCAAACTTGAAACAATAGTGTAAATTTGAGGGTACACATGCCATAACTTGACCAGAGCTACAAGAGGTTAGGGATCATTAGATTATACCTCAACTAATTACAAGGAACTAATCAAAGCTTGATGGTTTTGGGATGAGTTTTGGATTAACTCATATAAGGACATTTTCATAGGCATTTGGTGAAGATATTTCACCATCAAACTTTGAATAACATTTGAAGATGTTAGTTTTAGGACCCCTAAGATGGAAAACTTGGGATTCAAAAGAGGAGTGTCTTTGGTAAAGGGATGAGCCCAAGGAGTAGTGACCTTTTATTTACTTTTATCCTTTTGGTTTTGTGATCATGTGGCCACATTAACTATGTTGATCTAAAATATAGGTGAAGGAGGTGGAAAATGGGGTAAAACCTCATCTTTGGGTTTGAATTTAGGTGGAACAGTAGGAGGCATTATAGATGCCAAAGGTGGAATAATAGGAAGGCTAATGGGAGTATCAACAAAGAGAGTGTTGACATCAAAGTGTTGCTGAATGACTACTGTGAGGGCTTCACAAATCTCAATATCATGTCTAGGTGAATGATGTTATAAACACACTTGTGTATCATTAAACCAAGATGGCTTCATTCCAAGAGGACTATAAGGCTTAATGGGAGGAAGATTTATTATGGAAGATTGTAACAACTGACATAGGAAAAATATATGAGAGCCTATGATTAGTCTCGTACTTGTTGTGGTAATAGGAGTGGATAACTTTTGTTTAAGAGTCATGAGAGTAAAATTGCTTGGTGCCTTGTATGGTGGTAGTGGAGTTACATATTTTAATGACACTTTCTTTGTGTTAGGTATCATGGTGTCATATGTGAAAGGCCTACCATGTGGTAAAGGTAGTAGTGGAGGTAACTTAGCCTTTTATTTTCTTTAGATTGATAATACTCCAACTAAAGTAGAAGGGTGAGGTCCCAAAATTGATGGTAAAGTTGAGGGCTAAAGAGGGAAATATCAATGAGATCTAGGAAACTTAACACTTTTATATAGTTTAGGCCATGAAACTCCAACATGGGGTTGGAGAGTTATATCTAATTTCACCTATAGATGAATTAGATTAGAGACAAGGCATATGCCTAAAGGCTTGATCTAATTTAATTTGGTAGATGCCTATGGGGGTGAGGGTTTTGACATAGATGGATGAACTTCAAGTGCTCTGGGTGAAGAAGCTCTAGCTTTGTCAAATACCTTGGGGTAAAGGGTAGTGAGAGGGTTGGTGGTAAAGGTTAACACTCATTGTATTGGATAAAGAGTTTTAAGTCAGTCCCAAAATGCAATGTGATCTAGCTTTATGGAGTCAAGAAATTTTAGACTTTTCACCAACCATGAGAAGGGTTTAGATGTATCTGATGTAGGCCTTATGGTTGTGTCTTTAGAAGGTTGAGGTGTTTGGGAAAGAGGGATATTGTTTGTCTCTGCTACTTCAGGCCAAAAATGAGAAAGAGCCATAATGGGGTCTTCTTTGATAGAGACAAGAGAAGAGGCATGGTCTTTCATGGGTGGAGGAGAGGTAGGTGAAGAGGGTTTCCTCAAGGGGGTAAAGCATAGGTATTATTTCTCCCTCAACATGTGGATGAGGAATAGGTAAAGTATGATCCTCCATAGGTAAAATAAGGGGTAAGAGTGGTACAATTGGAGTAGGTATAATAGGTCTCTCGTCTAATGTGGGAGTAGATAATACTGACTCCACTAGGTGTAAAGGTGGAATGGATGGGGTACTACTCTCTATTAATGGATAAGAGGTAGGTGAAGAAGGTGTTCCTCAAAAGGGTATAACATAGGAATGATGTTCCCTTCACCATGTGGTTACAGAATGGGTAAGGCATGGTCTTCAAATGATAAGAGGATATGTAATATTTGTAAAAAGGGAACTGATAATATTTTCTCTCTGGTGGCAAAAGAAATGGTAAATGAGGTTCTTCCTCATGTAGGAGTGAAATGGGTGAAATAGGCTCTTCTACCTGGGGAGGAAGAATGGGCAAGACAAATGCCACTAATTGTGGGGGAAGAGTCAATAAAATCGGTGCCTCTTATTAAGGGGGAGGTTGAACTAGAGATAAATGAAAGACCATATTAACCATATGGATATTATGATCACATGAGTTAGTCATGATCTAAAAAATATTTTGATTGGGTGAATGGTTAGGAAAAGGGTGTTTGAACACATCCATACTTTGATTAGGGGGTTCATTAGGATTATCCAAGATGAGATCACCTCTATCAATCATGTATTGAATAATGTTCTTGAATATCTTATAGATATTAAAATTATGGCCTTTAACTCAATGGTAGCCACAAAAATCATCTTCCTTGTACCAAGTTGGAATAGGATGGGAGGGGTCAAACTATATAAGAGGTTTGATTTGAGGAAGGGTTATGACACCTTGTTGCAATAGTTTTTCCAAAACAGATGTATATGACTCCCCAATGGGAGTGTATTGTCTTTGTTCATAACAATTTTTGGAATTGCTTGGTCAGATTTTGGGAAGTTGAGGAATTATATTTGTTTGTGGTTGTGGAAGAAGCTAATTTAACAACCACCGTGTTGGTATATCCTTTATATTTTTAGTTAGAAGGAAAAATTTTAGAAGAGGAATCATTTGATTTAGAATTGACATTCTTACTATCTAACTTGACTCTACCTTCATTTATAGCCCAAATCTCAAGTTTTTGTGCCATTGTAAAGGCCCCATTAAATGTGTAAAAAGTTTTTACTCAGAGTGTGGATGAAATGTGTTTAACACATACCTTTAAGAAGAGCTAAATAAGCTCAGGTTGGGGTAAGGAGAAGGAGAGTTGATTGATCAAGCCTCTCCAATGAGTGACAAAATCTATGATAGACCCATCATAAAATTGTCTAATAGAATAAAGGTTTTTAATAGAAACCTTCTTAGAAATGTTAATAGAGAAATGGTCTAGGAATATTTGTGTGAGTTAGGTAAATGAGAAAAAGGGAATTCTTAGGTATAGAGCTATACCAATCCAAGGTAGCACTTGAAAGATACATAGGGAAAGTGTGAAGTAGTAATGCATCATCATTCCCTATTAAATAATAAGCATGTCTAAATGCTCACAAATGCTATTATGGGTCCTATTTACTCTAGAAATGAGTAAATTTGGGGAGTTCCCATTGTCTTGGATAAGGGTGAATAGGCATAGAAGGATGGATGGGTTCATTACATATATTATCATAAGATAACACATTCTTTGAACTAGAAATGGATGTCTCTAGATTAGACATCTTGTCATTAGCATCTTAATAAGTTTTGGAGGGGGATTAGCATGGGAGATACCTCCTAAGTTATAGGGAACCTGATAGAAAGGAAAGGGAGCATATGACATAGCTTGCTAAGGTTGTGTTGGTGTAACATAAGGATAATGAATCATAGGTTAGGGGGCAAAAAGAAAAGGGGCTTGTCTTATTGGGTTAGAGACTATGCTTTGGTTGGATGTTGTTATTATAGGTTGGGTTATTAGCATGGTTATACTAGATGAAGGGTGTCATAACTTGGGCAATTATAGGCATGAGAGTAGATGGAATAGGTACCACTAAATTATAGAATGGAGTGAGACTTGATTGAACTAGTTGTGGTTGTGAAAGTATGGAAGTCATGCTAGGGTTTAGGTGGGATTGGGCAGTTGGCAATGCTAAACTTTGGACATTGTTTATGGTTGGGTTGCTTATCAAAGTGGTGGTTTGAGTAACCTTGGGGAAAATAGTGGAGGTAGCTAAAGCTAAAGTTGTCCCCATTAGAGAGGTTGGCATACCATAGATTAGGTCACTCGAATAACTGTAAGTTTGACTCATGGCAAGGTAATGCTGAAGGGCTACCACATTGTGATCAAGAAATTTAGAAAATTTTTGATCTCCTTTAGGCATAATGGGAATTTGGTTAGGGTTGAGATTATGTTCTTTATTTAAAGTATGTTCCATGATATAATCGAAATGAATAGGGGAAGGTGGAAGTGGTTTCTAGCTTGTGTAATCAACAAGAATTTTGGCTTGAGCTTGTGTCAATACCCCACAAGGAAAAGTAAGAATATTCTTAATACTTTGTATTAGTGATAGAATAAGGAAAACCCAGGTTTGGGTGTAGGTAAGTGGGTTGTTTTAGCTTATTATTTTGATAAAATAAAAAATTACATAGTCACCAATGTCAGTCACTTGATTGATGTTAGTAGTAAAAGTTTGCCGACATTAATGGGATTAACCGATGTTGGTAGCTAAAGTATTCTGATCTCGGTATAATTAACTGATGTCGATCACTATGATAACTTAGGATATAGAAAATCCAATGTTTTAGAAACCTAGAAGTAGAATCTAGGTAAAATAAATTATAGAAGAGGTCTATGTAAGAAGGAAGAACACTAAAAAAAAATTGATATAATAGGTTATACAAACTAAGTATTATAAATAGTGTTGATTTTATGAATCAGTATAAAAACATCCTTACCAACTCCAAAATATAGGAGATAACAAAGCAAAAAAAATAAAATACAACCATTAATTATTAACTCTTAGAGATTAATTTTATTCTCATGTTGGCTTATGCCTTAATCAGATAGTGAGAAGAAAATTTGGTTAACAAAGGCACTAAAAAGCAATCTAGAGCTAATTATAGGTTAGTTTTAGTGTTCAAGAGGAAATTTGTGTTAGGCTAGGTACGTGGCTTGTTATAGGATATTTCTTCCCACACTTCATAGACCTAAATCTAATCCAAGACACTTAGCTAAAATATACCTTTTTTCTAGAGTTTATACTCAGTCAGAGAATGGAGTGGGTTCTCCCCTTGGTGGTGAAATCCAAGTAGGATAGCCAGGTAGGGTAAGGTGATCCACCAGGTGATAAAATATTGGTGGGTCTTCTCTCAGGTGAGTTTACATGTTTTTTTCATGAGTCT
>JARHVA010009889.1:2500-30000 GCA_037957365.1 Torreya grandis
GTTTATTATACCTTTGATTGCACCTTTTTCACTTTTACATTACTAGATATTGAATTCTAATTATGAGTCTTTACATGGAGTCTTTACTCACCTTGAGATTTCATACTCTTCCTCATATCAAGTTTACATTGATTCAATACCTCTTGGAAACTTGTTCCACTCTTATCTTCATGATTATGCTCAACAAACTCAATAAAAACCTTATCAATCAAATATCTCACCTTCTCACCATGGTTTTCTTCATGCCTCAATGATCTCTCTTTATGGAATAACTTAATCATATTCATATATATATATATATATATATATATATATTCTTCTCTTTCTCATTTATATCTATTTGAGTGAAACTCCCAAAAAATACTGATGCTTTATTCCCTTTTTGACCAAAATAATAGAGCCTACTAGTTTTGTATGATGTAACTTAACATAGTAGGTAATTAAAAAGATTTACTCATCATCCAGGAAGATAAAAATGCACTAATGAATTAAAAATAATAGTCATGAGTAGTTCACAATATTCACCTAAAAATATTATTTATTTCATTACTCTACTACCCTAATTATGTATAAAATTTTGTAGAATGGAAAAGTTTCTTAACAACTTGGTATTTTTTATTGACTCCCCACTCTCCTTTGAACTCCTCCTATCCTTATACCTCTATTATAATATATTTTTAATGAATCTCTATTATCCCTATATATATTTATATAATTCCTACATTCATGAATAATGTCATTCTCTTGATAACTACCTCCCAATAGTCTAACTCTATGTAGGAGGTCATTTACACCATGTTATTATTTGCCTTATCTTGGCTTATATTCACATTTCACTTATTAACATTATAATACTAGTTTACAACACATTATGTAGGTTATATAAATCTTACTATAAATAATAACTCACTTTCACATCAAGAACCATCTTTCGTTACCCCCTTAGACACTCTAAACCAAGTTACGAAATTCAAATATTCAAATATGCATGTTTTGGCTTGAAAATGCCAAAGACCTTAGAAAATATACTAACTAAGAACTTGAATAAAATAATACCTCATATGGGGTATTTAAATAATCATTAAACCTTAAATACCAAAGACTCACTATGGCCTCTCATATTTTGTTAATTTTATCATTCTCCAAGTGATGCTCCTGCATCATACTCCCTATGTATAGAAATTGAGCTGAAACTCAAATAATCTTGCTCTTATTTATTTATAGTTTTCCAATTCATTTTATATTGTTCATTATAATTCATTTTTATGTTTTTCCTATTCACTTCCTTCAACTGGTCCTTCAATTTTTTATTCATCCTGTTACTTTGTCTTCCATCCAAGTCATCTTTTATCTTCATGTAGTTGCAAACATTTACACTTCTTTGTATTATTCATATTCTAATATTTATACTTCTAATTCATTTTCATCCTACTTTTTATTTTTGTCATATATGTCGTTATAATTATAATCTGGAGTAATATTTTTGGTTTGCACTTCATACTTACTTCCCTTTACTTATGCCTTGTCTTTATTATACATTATTTGCTAACTTGTATTCTTATCCATGTCACCTCATTTGACTTCATGTTATAATAGATCTTGATACTTATTTTTTATTATACCTTTTCCTACACATTTTTCCACTTTTACATTACTAGATATTGAATTTTGATTATGAGTCTTTACATGGAGTCTTTTCTCACCTTGAGACTTCATAGTCTTCCTCATATCAGGTTTATATTGATTTAATACCTCTTGGAAACTTTTTCCACTCTTATCTTCATGATTATGTTTAAAAAACTCAATAATAACTTTATAAATCAAATATCTCATAGTCAACCCTTTTATCCTACAATCACCTTAACACTACTCAAGAAGAATGCTTACCACCCGAGGAGCAATTTCAAATGCTCACAACTATACAAAAAATTTAAATGGGAGGTTAAACACCAATAGAGGTAGATGGTTCTATCAACATGCATCTAGTGTACTTGGTTTAGATATTTATAACCTAATATCTATGAACCATCACTAAGAGTCATAGGAACTCTTAAACCCATCTAAAACCTAAATAAGGAATCAACTAGAGATATTTGGTGAGATATTAATCTAAATAGGTAGGAAACATTTAAATAACACCTAGAACATATTTTCCACTAAGGAGAGGTCATGTCCATGGTACTTGATTGTATGGAGGGTATATGAACACCTCTAGAAAGTATAAATTTTTAAGGTTTTAAGTGGGAAATGGGGTATAAGACCTAATTAAGGATTTTAAACCATGGTAAGTATGATTTTGAGAAATTTTATACTCTTCTAATGTTGTAAGTGTTTATATATCTACTTTTAGGTATCTCTACTAACTTCTCCTAATTATCCAGTCTATGGAGCTAGTCTAAGTGTCTTATTCATGTAAGGTAGATGAGTTTAAAATTAAGCATAATTTAAAATTATAAGTGCCAATGCATAAGTTAAATACAAGAGTACTCTAAGTCTTATTATATTATTTTAGAGTTTGGTTCAACTACATCAATCACCCAAGGAGTAGATGAGCAAAAAGATGAGAAACTTGCAGGTGATGCCTACTTAATAAATAAGTAGAAGGCCTTATTAGGCATAAAATGGCACTATGATATTAATGAAACACATTGGGACATTTATAATTATCCATTTAGGTGACAATATTCCATGTTGAAGACCATTATGAAGGAATGGAGATAGTTTTAATCCAAGTCAACATGCATATTAAAGAGGAGGTTGCTCAATGCCTTTTGGAGACCTAAATAACTATCATTAGAGGAGTAATGGGATATTTTTTTAATGTTCATGATCGACATGAAGTTAAACAAGGAATTTAAATCCTCCACACCTCACCTCAATGACAAAATGGAGTTGTTGAAGAAGTGTTAAAGCATGGAAGGAATGATTATGATTATTTTAACTACCATATGTCTACTTTGGTCTCATTCATTACCTCTAATATGCTTGGATTATTCTCTCATCTCTCATGAAAATTATATATAAGATCAATTTATCTATATCTTTTGATTCCTCAGATGGGTGTAGCAAAACTCTACCAAAATTGTACCTTGTGCCTTTGAATCAATAGAATAATAATTGTAGACTTTTTGTTTGAATGTTAGTGTGCATTGTGATAGTTGATTTATAAAATGTATGATTTCATTTATATTTTTTAGGTACTTTCATATACCTAATGTCCTATTATTAATTTATGTAGGTTGTGTAAAGTGTTGATAGGTATAGGTTTTCTTGAAGTGTTGATGAGCTCATAGTGTATTGTGTCGATCTAGGTACTTAGAATTCGAGTTGAAAATATTCCACTCAACCTCCACATTAAATATTCATGCCTAGGAATTTGTTGAGAGGTCTAATCAGTTTTTACTATCATCATATTCATAAGTGTATCTAAGGTACAAATCAATAGAGGATAGTCATGTATTGGTGTATCACCACTATTAGTGTAGGTTTCATTCTAAGTTACTTCTTTATCCCTTTTCATCCCAATAAAATTAGGTATGAGAGAGAGAGAGAGATTAAGTGATAAATTAGGGGATATATCCCCATAAGTTATAGGTTTGACCTAGACTACATGTAGACTACAACCTATAGGTCAACCCCATGGTAGTCAACATTTGAAGAGGGTTTGAGTAGTCTTCTTCAAGCGGGTTCAACGTAGGTATCTAAAAATTATGGCATGCTTGATGGAACAAATGTTTAACTGACATTGGGACATGATTTGACAACTTTTGAGGACATTTGAAGTTGAAAGACATTTAGTGGAATATCTTTAGGCAATTTCATGTAAAATATGTATACTAGATTTTCTTAAAAAGATAATAACATTGAATTTTTTGAACTATCATTAGATATTTTAAGAGGAAAGAGGTTCCATAGGTTTAATACTAATCCTAAACCTCCCAATTCTACCAATTCTTCCTAAATAAATTTTGATACAAGTCCTCTAATCCAATATCTATGCCTAGGATATAAGCTTTTATATATTTTAATGATGGTAGTCCCTTGAACCTTAACCAGTTTGATGATATCTAAACTACTACCCTTAAAATTCCTCCTTAATTTATAGGAGACAATTCAACCAACCTTGTGGAACACATAACATAAATAGCCAATATGTGCTTAGTAAATAACATAACCCAAGAAAATGTGGCCATGAAAAAGACTTTTTCTAACCTCCTTGAGGGGTAAAGCACTTCATTGGTATAGGAGTATTACACCTACCTTTATAAACACATGAGATTATTTTGGTGAGTATTTTTGTAAATATTTTTAAAAATAGGAGTGGCCATGTCTCCCTAGTATAACAACTCACCTTAATCAAGAGAGCCCCATATAAATCCATGGTATATTTCAATTATAGGTTTCAAAAAACTTAGGATATGATTATTATCATCATCAATACCACCCCTAACTATGTATTCTTGTATTATCTAAGGGCCTTAAACTCTGATGTAGCTTTGAAGATATAGTCAATGGGGGGGGACTACATTACCATAAGCTTATGAAATATATATAAGATCATAAAATAATTAATCCAAGTAGATAAACTTAATCCTAGACTTCTCATGCCATTATTTCTATAAATTCAACACCCTATTCTCACCATTTCTCCTTTGCTATTCCCAAATAATTAGGATTAGTATGATGGCAACCAAGTAGATAAGATGTGTAAGATAAAGGGATTTCTCAAAGCTCACAACAATAAACTAGTAGCCTTATAAAGGTAACATAATTTATCTTATATAATCTATCGAGCCCCTTAATATTCTCTTTATTATCATTACTCATACAATAGGCCACTTTATTAACCTAACCAATAAGGCCAAGGGTAGATCACATAGCCTAGAACCTATGATAGTTTGAACCCCAATGTTTCCACTAGTTCAAGGGCCTTAGTGCCAACTTATAATAAATATGAATAATAAGGTCAATAGTCTACTCCATGGGGGAAATCAAGTGAGATGAAAATGTCTCTAAGTGGTTAAGGATGTCAATCATCTTATATGCCGTAGGGTCACGCCTTTCAAACACATGAAAACATGCCTCCTCTATGATATAAAGAAGGTTCTCAAATGCCTCATGGAGACATTAATTTCATGACACCAAATAAATAATCAAGTCAAAAAGGAGAAAATAGAAGTAAATAACCTTATAAAACCACTTTTGTTAACTTCTGAGAAGTCAAGCACTCTTTTAAGAAAGTGATAAAAAATCAAGGGTAGAATGTGCTCAAGCTAGATAACTCAATTACAACCCACACAAGGGATAATAAAAGGATGGTTGATGATAGTTTGGGTAATTTTAAGGCAATTAAGACACATCCAAAAATAACTTAAGAGGATTCTACTCAAGGTTTAGTCCATAAAGCAATTCCAACATAGAATATAACACAAGGACATGGGTAGTAGTAGAAAAGTTCTTTCATTCCCCAAGTCACACAAGTTCTAAGTAATGCTTTTGCTTCCAAGTTACATCCCAAGATAGTGAGATCTACCTTCAACATTATAGGATATATAAATAAGGGAAATGATATTATTCCTATGTGGCATGATTTACTCATCCTAGGGTAGAAGGATCTCCTTGAACAAGATATCTCCAACCTTCATGATATGGACAAATAAATTGATAAGGTAAGTGTATTATTTGTTAATGATAGTCAATCTCATGAACCCCAATCACCTGAATTAGTTAATACACCTCCCTTTTACTTATCAGTCATAATAGGAGACTCCCTTGTGTATAATTGAATGATAGATAATGGTGTTAGTAATTTTATAATGCCCAAAGCCATATTTGATAAGTTAAAACTCAAATATGAACCTAATGAAAAGGAAGTTTTACAATTTTATGTATCTCTCACAAAGACTATAGGTGTTATTAAGGACCTTAATATTGTATTATTTTCCTACCCTAACTATACCATCTCCCAAGATGTTATGGTAGTTGACCTTCCTCCATATTTTTCCCTATGATTATCTAGGGATTTCACTACAAAAATTGGGGGTATCTTTCTTCTAACTATTCATACATGGAATTTATGACTAGGTATGGGACAAGGGTTACCATTAAGTCTGAACCTATTCATAGGTTCCACTTATAACCCTACACGCCCAACTTATCCAAGGTGAAATACACTATCTTAGATGAAGATGGGAATATCAATGATCAAGATTATAAAGAACCACTTAAAGGAATCTTAGAGATGCTCCTTGATGAGTGGGTATTATAAAACCATGGTTATCACCCCTACAAGACCATTGAGGAGGTAGGATTAGGTGTGTATTGTATGCATGAAGGATTTGTTATACCCAATCTCACTCGCCTAAAGTTAAGAGCATCAAGGCATATGGAATCTTTTTTTATTGATAAAGGTCAAATAATGGGAGTTTGGAAGGTGTGATGCTTGTATCCCCTTCAAATTAAAGGTAATATTATTCTTTAAGGTTTTAGTTTAGTTCTAATTCAAGTAATGTAGAATATGATTCCCTCATTCATGGGCTACAATGGGCAAGGAGAAGAGGAATTAAGATCTTTCAAGTGAAGGGAGATAATGAAGTAGTGGTGAAGTAGGTGAGGGATGTTATTGAAATAAAAAATCCATTTTTTAAGGCCTAAAATCATTGAATTTGGGATATCTTATAATATTTCATAGCCTTTGACATCCATTCTATACCTAAGGAGTCAAATCATCATGCACACAAACTAGTATCTGTTGGTGTACAATATGGCATAAATAATGGAGTCAAAGACACCAAAGATCAGTCAAAAATTAATGTGGTGTAAAGGCCATCATTTATTGATAATGAGGTGTGTTTTCAATTTTTTGAGAGTGATAGTCAAACTGCTTATTTTATCCAATATGAAGTAGCATTATGTCACAAGAACCAAAGTAGACTATAACATCATTTTGGTGATCAAATTATCTAAGGACAAATAAACTTCCCTAATTTTTGGTGATGTTAGGTATTATATTCAATTAATATGACTAGTTAAGGAAGGAAAAAGTGAGTATCTCACCAAAGAAGAACACTATGAGAAGGTAGATATTTTCAAAGACAATTTCCTTAAGTTAGGAAAAGTGAATACCAAGGATGAGAGAGCTGCCTTCATATTCTTATGTCAGGATTTTGTTTATAAATTTTCATGTGAATACCATGGTTTGAAAGGGTTTGACCCTAGGTTTTCCCAACTCACCATAGAATTGGAGGAAAATGCAAAATCGATAAGGTACAAACGAAGACTAGTCAACCCTAGAGTTGAAGTACTGATGAGAAGGGAGTTGATAAAACTAATTAAATATAAGATCATATGACCTATTAAACATTCCTCATGTGTATAAAATCTTTTTCTAATAATGAATAATAATGGGGGGATACTTTTATGTGTTAAATTTATGGATCTAAATAACGTGTCTTTGAGAGATCATTATCCCCTACCATCAATGGATCAGATTATTTAGAAAGTTACAAGATATCAAAGGTTCTCCTTGTTTGATGGATACTATAGGTATAATCATATATTGGTGAGAGAATAAGATATACAAAGACTACATTTACAACAAAGTGGGGTACCTATACATATTTGAACATGCCCTTAGGATTGTCCAATGCAAGAGTAACTTTCCAAAAGGCAATGTATGTGGCCTTCTAAGGGATCATTAATGAAATGGTGATCATCTATCTTGATGACATCAATATATTTTAAAATGAGACTAAAGACCACATGGAACACTTGAGATTATTTTTTTATATGTGTCAGTAGTTTGTGGTCTCTTTGAACCCCCAAATGCATATTTGTAGTCCATGAGGGTAGATTATTAAAAATGTTATATTAAAGGATGGAATCTACATTGGCCATAAAAGGATTGAAAAAATCCTAGCCTTACCCCTACCCAAGCACAAGAAAGGTTTGTATATATTCTTTGAAAATATTAACTTCATAAGGAGATTCATTCCAAGATTTACAGAGTTGGTGAATCCACTTACTCATAAGCTCAAGAAACACAAGTAGTTCTCATGGATCAAGGAAGAATACATAAGTTTTGAATACATCAAGCATACCATATCTCAATATCCCACCCTCCTCAACCCTAAAATTAATAAGGACTTTTTCATGTATGCATTCTCCATAGTTGATGCCATTTTTTCTATGCTCATACAATATAATGATGAAAGACTAGAATAGCCAATTACTTTCTTCAGTCAAGCATTGGAAGGATATGAAGAAAGATACAAATTTGTTTAAAAACATGTCCTTGATATTATGAGAGGTTTTAAAATTATCATACACATGGTGCCTAAAATTAAAGTCATTGTGATGGTAGTTACCCAAGCATCAAGGATTTCATACTTAATAGGGACTTAAGTGAGAAGAGGGCTAGATGGGTGACAAAATATATGGAGTATGATATTAAAGTGAGGGTTACCAAACTGATCAAAGGTAGGGGATTATAAAAAAATATTGAAATATATATTAAAAAAGAAAATGAGATGGTGTTGGTAGTCCATGATAGTCAACAAGTAGCTATAAACATGAACCCTCTTCGCTAGACCGATGATGTGGTGAAGTTTCTCCAAATAGGCTAATGTATTATAGGCATAGATAGGAAAAAATTAAGACATTTTAGGCTGCATTCCATTACTTATATCTTTGTGGATAGAGTTCTCTTCAATAAGGATATATGGGGTATGCTCTTAAGGTGTGTTGAATAAAGTCAAATTGATAAGTTACTAGAGTAGTTTTATGATGGACCTATAGGTAAACACATTGCATCCATGACCATAACCTCTAAGATAATTAGAGTAGGATAATTATATCCCACCTTATTTATGGACTCACATGCTTGGGTCAAGAAGTGTTTTAAGTATGCTATATTCACTAGTAAATAAAAAGTTAGTTGTCTTACCCATATAACCCATCCAAGTTGAGTAACCCTTTATGAAATGGGGCTTATATTTCATAGGAATGATACATCCCCCTTCCATTTCTAGGAATAAGTGGGTTATAATAGAAACTAAATAATTTTCAATATGGGTGGATGAATCTGCATTTAAAGAAGTTAATGAGAAGTCAATTTTAGAGTTATATGATAGTCTTGTGACTAGGTTTGGGATCCCCTCAGCCATCATATCAGATAATGCCTTAGAATTTAGTAGTGATAAAGTATGTTAGTGGGACCTTATCCATGGCATATATCTCAAATATTCATCCAACTAATATGCACAAGTCAATGAGATAGTAGAGTCCACCAAAAAAAAATTGATAAGGATAATTAAGAGGATAATGATGATAGTTAAAGGTAATGGCACATAAAGTTGAATATTGCCTTATGGGTAGATAGATTCACACCTAAGAGGTCTACTAATCACTCTCCTTACCTCCTTTTATATGGTACAAAGGAAAAACAACCCATTTCCCTTGAACTTCTAACTTTAGATCTTGCACACCAATTTAAACTCATAAAATATGATGCATTGGAAGTAAGAATGAATGAGTTGATAAAGTTAGAAGAAACAAAGTATATTGGTATGAATGTCATATGGTATATTCAACACCAAGTCGAGAGATCATTTTATAAAATAGATTCATCCAAGACCTTTCACCAAAGAGACATAGTGCTTAAGTGGGATGAAGACTGTGATAAGCTAGGTAAACACTCAAAATTTGTATGTGTTTGGAGTGGGCCATATGTCATCACTAGATAGAAAGAAAATAATGTTTTCCATCTATCTATATTGAATGGTGAGGAATTACCTATCCCTGTTAATGGGATATTTCTCAAATACTATTATTAGTTTCATCATGGTCCTTTTCTACATGGTTTTTAATGTATGTCTCTTTCTTCTACTTGATTTTGCACATGCTTAGCTATTTTTTATTTTATTACTATTATTTTATATTTTGTGTGTTTGTATTTTCTTATCTCTTGTTTAGTGTTTTTTTGTGTCTCATTGAGTCTCAAGGTTTTCAAGGTATTGAGCAGAGTCTATGTGTAGTCAAAGATCCACTTACTAGTCATGAAGAACAAGTCAAGGAATTTTGAATTCCTTTGACTAGCCAAAAATTCAAGATAGCTAACTCACTATAAATGTTGACCAATTTCTAGTCTCAGACCTAGAAAGGGTCAACCTAAAGTCCTAGAATCCTGATCCACCATTAGTTTCCATGGTTTCCATTAATCTTTGTGAGATTGGTTGTTTAAATAATATTAGTGTCTGTTCATGCTATAAAATACTTGATGATCCTCCATACATATATTTTAAATTGTATCAATTATTTTCATTATGTTTGAACATGTATAAAGGTCATTGGTTAGTTTGATGAAGCTTCAATATTCAAAGGTGCCATGGTAAAGGTGAGTTAAGAAGGCATCCTAATGAAGGACCATGAAACATCTCTGATATACCTAATCATATAAGGTATGATCAATTTTCAATATTTTTAGAACATTATGAAGTGTTTTGGGGTCTAATTAAGGCCTTTGATAGGTTTTAAAGGTCTGTCATATATGTTGGTGTGATGTCCTTTTGATATGTCTCTTTAAGGTTATGAATATGTGCTAAAATAATTATTTTTGATAATAATGAGACCTAATTTTACCTTGATGGGCCACTACACCACCATCCATTACTTGAATATCTCTCATAGACTTCATTAGGCCATAACTGAAGCATTTTATCCACTATTAAACCCATTCACACAAAGGTCAATATTTAAATCCTCTCTAATGAGCCCCAAACATGTCAATTTATGCCTTTTCAGCCTCTCTAATTCATACCATATGATTCAAAACATCACATGACTACTACTTTCCCTCCACCATGCCTGTTAATAATGGTTTTTGGTTAGAAACTTGAGAAAATGTAGGGATTTAGAATTCTCTAAATGATACAAATTTGTATTATATGGATAGACTTAGGTGGAGTTAGGGATCTATAAGGGTATTCAATAATGGCATGTTTGGATGAAAACAAAATGTTTAAATGCTTAGAAATCTCAAAATTTACCTACCTTCCTATCAAGCTCATTGGCAGGCTTGGAGAGCACTTCAAGTTTATGCTCAGACTGTATAGAGGAGAGAGAATGAAGAAGATATTAGCCAAAGTAAGTAGACCTAGTTATCTTTAATTCATGGAAATTTATTTTTATATTGGTCCCCTGAGCTATATTAACATTCCTTAAAAACTTAAGGGATTTGATCATCATCCATGTCTACACAAGCCAAGTAGAATATAACTATTTTCATGAGTTTCTAATTTGTTTAGCCAAACCAATGGTTGTTCCTATTTACTTAGGTCTTAAAAGAACCTCCCATGACTTTTTCAGTGTTTTTATCACACATGTAAGCTTATGGAACCAATACACATCTAGACTGGTAAGGTTTGTAGTCTATAGGTAGATTTGGGAATTATGCAGAGTGTTGAGTGTTCTCACCAGATTAGGTTGACAATGTTGAAAGACTAGTTGGGTGTTTAAATATTCCACATATATCTTTGCTAAAGGTTGTTTTCACATTATCCTCTTATATTCTTAGTGTGGATTCAAATAAAGGGATCATATGCATCTGAAGTTCACTGTGTAGGAGCATTGTATATTGTTCAATGTTGCCCTTAGAAGCTTCAAACCCAGTGAAAAGTATGAAATAAAGTGTTGAAGTGATGATAACTCATCATCATATGTTTATGAGTAGGTCCATTAACCTACATGATATCATAATAGGCCCTAAAAAAACCTCCTTGAATTTAAATATCACATAGCCATTTTTATAAAAAGTTAAGGTTTTTTAGCCAATGTTGAGGTTTTTTTAGAGATTCCTAGGTTTCATTGTCTAACTACATATACATTTTCCTGGTCTCTAAAGTGCCATGTTTTGATGGGTATGTGTATTAGTGTCCCTAAATATCCTATGGGTTATCTTGGAAAGGTTTACATCCTTAAATTTAAGTCATTTTTACTCCTATACCATTTCATGTTGTCTTCACTATCATTTCACTATGTTTCAACCCTACTTTCCATGTTTTTAACCCCCATATCACTCCAAAATCATCCTCATCCACTCATCCACCCTTCCTTCCAAGTATAAACCATGTGAACTAAACATAAATACCCATTTATACCATAAAATATATAAGATAATATCAGTATGGATCCATATAGTTCATATACCCTACTAAAGTAGCAAACTACCACCTAGAGGAAACCACCTCAAGTAGACTAAGTGAAAACCTTCAAGATCATTGTGTGTGAACTAATCATAGGTATAAGAAGTGGTATAAACATAATATAATGGATACCCTAGGGAATTAGATGAATATGTGAACAAGTCAAGGGATTAAAACAAATTCAAGTCACCCTCTTCACCTGTAAACCTATTGCTCAAGCCCTGTATATAGTCAACAAAAGAAGATGAATGTATATAACATTATTGGGGAATATGGAAACCTCCATGTTGTATATGGTAAGAGGAGAATTCATTCAAGGAAAGGAAAAGGTTCAAACTAAAGAAGAATATAGTTTTGGGTGATCATCACATCTAAAGGACAATAAAATATCAAATACAGACTTGAGAATAACACATGTTTATTGATCATGAACCCTAAGCTTAAGAAGGAGAAGGTATGTAAAGAAGAGGATGTTATAACATTAATATATGAGAGTTTCCCTTTTATTGAAACACATGATTTAAATCCCATAACCATGGTCATCTTAGTAAACAAAGGATAAAGGCCTACTCAGAATATTATGCTCCTAATAATTTAGAGTTGTAAGTAGCTTATAAATAGTTAGGACACAATTATACTTTGTGGTCTTTATAGGCATGTCCTAGATTTAAAATTCAATAAAAATGATCATTGTGAATGGTTATAAGAATTAATTCTCCTATTTTGGTCATAAAAATAGTGGGTATACCCACTATTTTGTCTCAGACCTAACCCAATCTATGATAGTCAATATTGGGGCAAGGTGAGCGAATTCATGTTTCAAAGGGCTTGTAGTTAGATTAGAATCCACACATGGTTCTAAAGTAATGTTAGGTAATGGTAAATCTCTCTATACACCCTATAAGTGAGGTAACATTTAGGGTTCTAGTCAGATTCCCTTGAGGGTAATCTAAAATAAGATAGATATAGGCCTAATATTAAACCCTAATGCCATCTTGATGTTTACCAAAGTCCTTATAATAATGTTTATGGACATGAAGGATGTGTAAGAGTGATTTAGGACTTGTAGGTAGATGAGAGTACACACATGGTTTTGAATTAATGTTAGGTGATGGTTAAGGTCTCTATACACCCTATAAGGGAAGTAACATTTAGAGTTCCAGTCAGATTTCATTGAGGGTAAGCTAGAAGAAGATAGATATAGGCCTAATCTTAAACCCTAATGCCATATTTATGTTTACCAAAGTCCTTATAACAATTTTTATGGACATGAAGGATGTGTAAGATTGATTTAGGACTTGATAATAAGGTTTCAAGTGAAGGGAAGAAATAAAAAGGTGAAAATGACCTCAAAACCATGCTTGAGCCTCAAAGCCCAAACACAACCATCTTGAGGTACAACTTCAAGTGTTCATATAGTCCAACATAGAGAGGCTCATACCCAAGGTGCTTAGGTAAATTTAAGTCCCCCTATGGAATAAAAATCTATGAAATAATAATAGGCATTGAGGAGCTAACTTTTATGAATGATCCTTAAGAAGTTAACTTGCTGAAATTGGCTAATAGAAAGCCCAAAGGTTACCTTTCAATGATCCTCTCTCCACCCACCCTGTACATGGGACCCCAAGCTATTGAATGAAGATAAATGGGTAAACACACTATAGGTTCATGCAAATTTATTATGGTTTGGACGTCCATACGCTATGAAACATTTTTAATATGGTGGATGTCGTAAACCCTGCCTAAACCTTAGATAGTTTTGGTGGATTCTTTCCTAAAACACATCCAAATGGATTTGTTTGATCTTTAAATGATATTTACGGTCTCCTAAAGTCTTTTGAGCATCATAGTGACCTACTAGTTAGCATGTGTAGGGGTTAAACTATACAAAATAGGCCTAAGAAGACTAGTTTGAGCCTAAAAGCAAGGAAATGAGAAGTGTTTGTGTGTATAATGGGGTTAAGGAGAGGGAATGGGTCCTAAAGATTTTAAATGTCCTTCTATAATTCATCTAAAAATACCTCCATGATTATTTATATTTTCAAATAGACACATATTTTTGAATTAGGAGATGTATACGTTTAATGGAATCCAAATGGCCTAATCAAGTCAATATTTCTTCTCCATAAGACATCTAAGGTGATATTCAGATTGAAGACAATATTTAATGCCTCACAACCCTAAGGCAAGGGAAAAATTCAGGGTTCATGTGTATAGATAGACTAGTCTAACACCTTCATTGGATAAGTACCACTAGAAGGTGGAATAAAGATTACATTGAGAAGCAAGGGTGCCTTAGACCTTCTTAGAGGAGGTCATCATGGTGTTTATAATCCTTTTGGTCAATTTGAATTCTAGGAGAATTTCATATTCAACCCTTTTGGCCTAAAGACAACCTAACACTACTTAGAAAATATGATTATCACTCGAGGAGCATTTTAAAATGCTCATAACTAAACAAAAACTTTCCATGGGTGGTAAACCACTTTAAGATAGTTATAGGGGTCTATCATCATGTATCTAGTGTAATTAGTTTAGAAATTAAGGCCCTAATCTCTTTAAACCATCATTAAGAGTCTTAGGCACTCTTAAACCCCTCTAAATCCCTAATAACAAGCTGAATAAAGAGATTTGGTGAGAGATGTATCTAAAAAGGAAAGAACCACTTTACTAACACCTCAAACATGTTATCCACTTAAGAGAGGTCATGCCCATGGTACCTGATTATATAGAGATTATATAGACACCTTTATAAAGTGTAAATTTGTAGGGTTTTAAGTGTAAAATGTGTTAAAGGACCTAATCAAGGATTATAAACCATGGGAAGTGTGAGTTTGAGACTTTTTATACTCCTCCAAGGATATAAGTGTTCATATATCTACTTGTAGGTATCACTACTAACTTCACTTAATCAACTAGTCTATGGAACTAGTTTAAGTGGCCTAGTCATGTAAGGTAGATGAGTTATAGATGAAGGACACTTAAAAGGTATATGTGAAAATGCATAGGGTTAATCCATGATTAATTCAAGTCTTCTTAGATGATTTGATATTTTGGTTCAAATATCTCAATCACCCAAGGAGTAAATGAGCATATATATGAAAAACTTATAGGTGAGGCCTACTTAATTAGCAAGTAAAAAGCTGTAGTAGGCATATAATGGCACTATGATATTATGTTAGTGTAGGTTTTTATTTTTACCTATTATTTAATTAGGGAATATTATATATTTGTGCATACATGGAGTTTTCCTACATCTGTGGGATAGGCTAGCTTATGTGGAGATTGTGTGTCATATTTGTGTCATAAGGTGTCATAAGAATGTCATAAGTAACTCCTTTGACTGGCTATTTTGGGTATGGGAGTTACTTTTCTATTCTTATCACCCGATCACCACCTTTCATGGAGGAGTTACATTCTATTCATGGGGTGCTTTGACCACCATTTGTGGAGGAGTTACTTACGAGTTCTCCTATATGTATTCTTCATTATGGCCATCTCATGTTAATCAAATATTGGGTTTTGCTCTTATTTGTCTTTTGCAAATTATCTCTTTCAGTGATTTCACTTTGCTTTAGCTTCTTTGTGGTGTGTACCAGCTTTGTCTCATGTGATCACTTAACCATTACATTCACATTATTTAGACCCTAACAATAACTCTGATATAGTATCATAGCCACCCCGGTAATTGTGTGTCTAGTTATGCTATTAGTTTATTCTAAAATCTTGAGTTTTTTGCTTGCAAAGGATCTTTGATTTTGTTATTGCATGCATTATGTTTGTACTGGCATATAAGCCTTGATGCAGATTTATAGGTTTGACTCATTCTCTGTGTGAAGTATATGAGCATACCTGTGTACAAATGATCTGCAAGTTTTCTTGGAATGTCATTGATGTTATTGGAAAGCTCGCATTGAAAAACTAGTGTGTTGGAATTTGACATGTGGAGAGCCTCTTAAGATTTATTGAATGCTACATGAGTCGTACGGCTTGGTGTCTCCTAAAAACCCCTCTCTTCCACTTTGGAACTTATCTCCTTAACCAGACATTTGGATATGTTGTGAAACTGATCTTAAAGTGTGAAGTTATTTGCTAAAATCAGCCTTAAAGACTAGCATGGACCGTATGGTCCGTACACCTATGCAATTTTCACTCACCTCTCACCTTGGAATTTTAGTTTGGCTTTGGATAGCAAAAAAAGGAGGAATTGGAGTTGTTTTGTCTTCACCAAGCTACTATGTAGAGATCTGCACAGTCTTTCTACTGATGCACAGTCAAAATAGCAAACAAAAAGACCAAACCTAGAAAAATGGCACCCTTTTTCATTTTAGCGCTCCATGTGGGCCCTCACACAACCTTTATTTGGTAAAATCTTCCTTTATTTCTTAAATTCTTAGTCAAATTTGACTTTTCAAATATTAAATCAGTCAATTTGGTTAAAAAATGAAGATTTAAGGCTGTATTTTACATTGTGGGCAATTTAGGGTTTTTATTTTATGTTTGATTTTTCGCCTGTCAAAGACGAAGGGTGAGGCTCAGGTTGGAAAGAGGTAAATTACCCCTCAAAAAGACCTCTTTTCGATTCCTCACTCTGTGCCGATTCCAATGAGTGGTTAGAAGGCCACTTTCTCTCTCAAAACAGGCATTTTTTAATGTTTTAGTGCTATTTTTTTTGCAAAATTACTAGTTTACAGAAATTAAAACTTTAAAATCTTGAAAACGGTAGCTCAGATTCAAGTGACATAGTTTTAAAAACATGCTTAGTTTTAAATTTTCCACAACTTAGGCTAGATAATTATCAAAAATGCACTACTTTATACAGTGCCAAAATTTGGGTCTCCCAGGATGCATTTTCGACTGGGTCCGACGTCCTATTTGCTTGGGTTATTAACTTGAATTGAATATATTTATATAAGACACATTTTAAACTGAGTTCAATGTCTTTTGATCATGCACTTGCATATTTGGGGGGCTCAACATTTTTGGGGGGGTGTGTGATTGCTTTTCAACACTTATAATCTTTGCTTTCATTCTCCTTTCTGCATAATTTCACAACTTGCAATCAACACAACTTCACCTAAATTCAGATTAAAGTGGATTATTTTCAAATTAAACTCCTAACACCATTCAAATATCATGAATGGAAGGTTAGAATGTCAATCATTCTTATAATTAAAGGGTTGTATAGGATCACCATGGGTACTGAAGTAGAACCCAGCACTGATGTTGAAAAGGTCAAGTGGTACAACCATAGTGATGAATCCTATGGATTACTGAGCTTATCCATGTATCCATAAATTATCTTCCATTTAGAAACCTCCAAGACTCCCAAAGACATATGGGACACCCTAGAAACCTTATTTGGGAAGGTTGATGAGATGAGAGGTCATGATCTCGAAAATGAACTCATAAATCTAAGTCCTAGCAACTTTGACACCCTACAGGACTTCTTCACTAATTTTAAGGGCCTTAGATTTAAATTAAAATAATGTGGGATAGAGAATAAATATGATCAAATCATCCTTTCTATTCTCACAAAGTTAGGTCCAAGCTATTCAGTCTTTGTCTCCACTTTCCATGCCACAAAAAGTGCCCTTAACACTACATGGAAAATTCCTTCTTTAGATTCATTCATTGCCGACTTGACTAGGGAGAAAGATAAGCTAATTAAAATGGGTACAATGAAGTCTAATCAACCCCAAGCTTTGATATCTAGAAATGGTAAGGATAATACTTCAACAAAGGAGAAGAAGAAAAAGAACAAGGACCAGGAGAAGTAGAAAGAAAACAACAATCTTGCCAAAAACAACACTGAGTCTTCCTCCTCTAATGCTAAACTTAAGAAGGAGAAGGTTAAGTGTGCCTATTGTAAGAAGATAGGGCATGATGAACACAAATTCATGAAGAAACAAATAGATCACCTAACTCATCTTCTAGAGAAGCACAACATAGGTGTTCCTGAGTCCATCAAGCAGAATTCATCTACCCAAGATTCTACCAAGGCAAAAGGCAAGGGTAAGAAGAAAGAAAAGGGTAAGGCCCTTGTAGCTACAGTAGCTTCTACATATTCATGGGTCATTGACTCGGGTGATTCTCACCACATGGGCTCTTCCCTAGTTGAGTTTTTATCTTTAGAGCCTTGTAGCATGACTTCAATTAGTTTGGGTGATGACAAATCAGTTTTCGTTGCAGGGAGAGGGTCAGTTGATATGGAAGGAGGAACATTCAATAATGTTCTAAGTGTTCCTTCTCTTTCAACCAATCTCCTATTAGTGTACCAAATCACTCACATTGGTCGGGGCATGAGAGTTGAGTTTTCACCAGATTCAGTGTCTATCAGGGAGTTGCATAGTGATACTACAGTGGTATTGGGTAGGGTAGATCACCAAGCAAGGTTATACACCTTCTCACATTTTGCACTTGATTCTTCTCTAATAGCATTGCTGACTCATTCAGATGGAGTTATTAAATTATGGCATGAGTGGTTTGGCCACCTTAACTACCGCTACCTTGAGCAACTTTGCAAACATGACATGGTCATTGGCTTGCCTCGTGTCTAATTCTCAAAAGGACTTTACAAGGGGTGCTCCCTTGGAAAGCATCCCAAATCAAAATTTGACAAAGGCAAAGCTTGGAGGGCTTCAAAACCTTTGGAGTTAGTCCACAGTTATGTATTAGGACCCTTTCCCAAACCATCTTTCACAAGGGCCAAGTACATCCTCACTTTCATTAATGATTTCTCTATGTACACTTGGATCTATTTTCTCAAACAAAAGTCTGAAGTGTTTGAAAATTTTCTAGACTTTAAGGCTCTTGTTGAGAAATAGAGTGAGAATTCCATCAAGGTTATTTGAACTGATAATGGAGGGGAGTATGTCAGTAACAGGTTTGAGCAGTTTTACACCACAGAGGGGATTGATTTGTAGTGCACAGTCACTTATAGTCCTTCATAGAATGGGGTTGTAGAATGCAAAAATAGGTTCTTGTGTTAGCATATTATTGTATTTACCTTAGGTTATTTACTAAGGTAATTTATGTTGGTTAGTTGCCTTAACCACTTTGGTTAAGAGGTTAGTTGTTTGTTTGGTCTTTGATATGTCATGCAAGCTGATGTAGGTTAGTTTTCTTATACCCGTCTCATGCTTCATAGGTATTTCATTTGTTTGCCTATTTAATAGGCCTTCATGCTTGGTTGAACGTGTTGAATAAGTGCTCTGCTATTCTCAATCTCATTTTCTCTCTATGTTTTGTTTAATCTAATATGGTATCAGAGCCTATGGTTTGTAGAACTTGAGTGGAGGTTTGTGGAATCTAGAGAAAGGTCAGTGTCTTGCAAAGGAAGAGCTTTAGGTGCCCAGTGGAGAGTTGAGGAGAGAGAAAACATCAAGGAATTTAGAAAACTCAACCAGAAGGTCTAAAATTGCCAAAGCATCCGAAGGCTAAGACCAAAAGGAAGCAAAAATAGACTATTTTAGAGGCTCAGAAGCCTGTGTTGAATTTATCTGTGCAAGGGTGCCATATGGATTCAGCAAAATCAAGAAAATTCATATATTCATCTTTTTCAGTGAAACAAAAACCTAAATCATGAGTTAAATCAAAACTAAGACACTGGTGAAAATGGTTTGCAATTTGGTTGAGAAATGGGCTCAGAATCTTCACCTGAAGTTTCAAAAGTAGGCCAATTTTTCGATTGGCTGAATTTTTTATAAAATTTTTAGCCTAAAGTTTTAATATTTCAATTATTTTTTATTTTTTTAATTGTAATAAATCAAAACTTTAGCCAATAAGGGTTATTGGGGACCTACCACTGACTAATAATCACAGAAACATCTAGGAAGCTAAAAATTTCACCATTTTCTGGGTTTTTTATCTGGATGTCAACGGAGAAAGAATTTTTTAAATCGGACTTGTAGTTTTCCCGATTTAATTATTTCAATGGTAGAATTTTTGTGATCTTGCAAATGGTATTGAGTTTGTTTCTAAAAATGGATAGGGTTGTTCAGTGCCAATATAGAATCCGTGTGTAGAAGGAATTTTAAAAAAAAAGTCATTACAATTTTTTTGATTTTATCATTTTCATGAAAAACTAGGTAAAATGGCTAGTATTCAACACCTGTTACTACCAGATTCTCAGAAATTGACTAGCAAGAACTTTAGTTTGTGGAGTCACAAGGTTTTGACAATATGTGAATATCTAAATATTGATCAAATAGTGCTTGATAAAGAGCAAAGGCCTGCCACTGCTACCAATGACTATGATAAACATCATCGTGAGGCTCTCATGTTGTTAAAATTGTCAGTAGCATATAATCTAATCTCAAAGGTCAGAAATGTGACTATAGCATCAAATTTATGGAAAAATTTATCTTTAAAATATCAAGATTCTGAATCCGGTAGAGTGTTGTATTTTAAGAATTTTTTGTTTTCCACTAAGATGCAGGAAGGTGGCTTTGTTTCTGAGTTTTTGTTGTAGATCAAGGACATCAATGACCAGTTGGAAGCAGTGCAAAAACCTATTGATGAGCAAGATATGATTTCTCTTGTTATGTAAAATCTTCCACCATCATTTGAGTCATTTGTAGAGTCCTTGCACATGATTACTGAGATGCAGACTTTGGATTTTGAAACATTGTCTACATTGCTATTGCAAAAGGAGAGACGATAGGAGCAGGCAGTGTTGTCTACATCCACCTCCACAGAGAGTGCATTATTTATCAAGGAAAAGGGTAAGTAGTCTGGTAAAAATAGATATCCATCAGAATATTCACAAGTAAGTGGTAATAAGAGATCTAAATGGAAATGTTTTTACTATAAGAAACCTAGTCACCTTAAGAAAGATTGTAGGAAAAGACAACAAGATATGGCTAAACCCAAAAAGAAAGCTCATCATGTGAATGTAGCTCAAGGTGAAGGTGAGGAATCACCAGATTTTACACTCATGGCTTGCAGTGGTAATTCTATGGTGGATCGAGCTTGGTACTTTGATTTAGGGGCATCTTGCCATTATACATGCCATAAGGACTGGTATGTGGATTTTGTTGAAGATAATAGTAGTAATGAATCTATATCTTTGGAAGATGGTACACCATATTTTGTGAAAGGATTTGGTAATGTTCATATAAGTTTTGATGGTACAGTAAATTATACATTCAAGAATGTTAGGTCTGTACCGGATATGAACAAAAATCTTCTTTCAATTAGTGAGATCACCTCAAAATTTAATTATGTTGTAAAATTTCAAGAACAACAATGTTTAGTCACCACTAAAGATAACAAGATTATTGCTATTGGGATCAGTGAGAAAGGCTTGTATAAGCTTATAGATCCAATCAAAGTAAAGGAAAGCGCACTTGCAGTGGTTGATAGCATAAGTTAACTATGGCATGAAAGGTATGGGCATTTGAATTTTTAGTATTTGACTACATTGAGTAAGACTAAGATGGTTAAGGGGATTCCTTCTATTCAACATGGTCATCATGTATGTATTGGATGTTAGTTGGGGAAGCAAGTTAGACATTCATTTGATGTTGGTAAAGCTTCAAGAGCAAAGGGAGTATTAGATCTGTTACATGCAAATTTGCATGGTCCAATGCAGACACCTACCCCTTCTGGTGCCCGTTATTTCCTTTTACTGGTTGATGATTTCTCTAGGAAAAAGTAGGTACACTTTCTAGTGAAGAAATTTGATTGTTTTTCTAACTTTCTTACTTGGAAAGCTATGGTTGAAAAATAGTCAAGACGGCCAGTGAAATCTCTTAGAATGGATGATGGGGGTGAGTTCATCTCAAAATAGTTCAAGGAGTTTTGTGCCACTGAAGGCATACACAGACAATACACTACACCTTACACTCCATAGCAAAAAGGAGTTGTGGAAAGGTGTAATAGGACGGTAATGGACATGGCTCGCTGTATGGTCCAAAGCAAAAATGTCCCATATAGGTCATGGACAGAAGTAGTGAATACAATAGTAAACATCCTCAACAAAAGTCCTACAAAAGGTTTGGATAAAATGACTCCAGAGGAGGCTTGGTCAGGTTGAACTCCAGATGTAAGTGATTTCAAAAATTTTGGTTGTGTAGCTTTTGCAGTATTCCTAGTCAAAAGAGAAAAAAATAGGATGCAAAAAGCAAAACATACATGTTTGTTGGATACAGTGATTAGTCAAAGGCCTACAGATTACTTGATGTTTCTACTAACAAAGTTGTGGTAAATAGAGATGTCATAGTAAATGAACAAATGCCATACTTCACAACAACTGGTCAAGTTTCAAATATTGAGTCATTGTTATCTAATGATTCAATTATTAGTTATAATGTGAAAAGTGAGCAGGATTCTTGTTCATCAGTGGAATCACATTCTAGGGAGGGAATTGATATAGGTCATTGTGAGGTTCTAGTAGAAAAACCAAAGAAGCCAAAGTGGTATACTACCACAATTGAAGCACTAAAAGGAGACTTGCCACAAGGTGTGGAAGGTAGAAGAGTAAGATCGGGAAAGCAATTTGGTAACAAAGGTGAGTATGTCAATCTTTCTCTAACAACTATTGTTTCACAAGTATTTGAGCCTCATTCTTTTTCAAAGGCCAAAGGGAAGTCTGAGTGGGAATCAACTATGCAATTGCAATATGATTCCTTGATGAAAAATAAGACTTGGAAGTTGATGGAACTACCACCAGGAAAGAAATCCATTGGTTGTAAGTGGATTTATAAGGTAAAATACAAATTATATGGTTTTTTGGACAAACACAAAGCCAAACTTGTTGTAAAAGGTTATGCACAAGAGGAAGGGGTTGATTATGAGGAGACTTTTGCTCCAACCACCAAGATGGTAAATTTTCATTTGATTATTGCTATTGCTACTCAGTTTGGATGGAAGGTGCACCAAATGGATGTAAAGAGTGCTTTCTTGAATGGAGATCTAGAGGAGGAAGTCTACATGGTTCAGCCATAGGGTTTTTAGGTTCTTGGTAAGGAATATCTTGTTTTTAGGTAGATCAAGTCCTTGTATGGACTTAAGCAGTCTCCTCGAGCCTGGTATACAAAAATAGACTCATATCTTAGGGAGTCAGGTTTCAAAAGGTGTAACTCAGAACCAACTCTCTATGTAAAGGTGTTTGGTGATGATATCTTGATTCTCATTATATATGTTGATGATATATCCATCACTGGGAGTAGTACTAGTCTCATTCAGCAAATGAAAGCTGATGTTTGTTGTACTTTTGACATGACAGACTTAAGACTATTGAAATACTATTTAGGTGTTGAGTTTTGACAAAGTGGTAATACTGTATTCATGTCACAGAATAAGTATGCAAATTCATTGCTAGAAAGGTTCAGAATGATGGATTATAATCTAACTCACACACCTATGGAATTAGGAGCTAAAATTTCAATAGACACTGATTCACCTTTGATCAATGAAATAGTGTATCAGTAGCTAGTGGGTAGTCTCATTTACCTCACTACCACCAGACCGAATATTTATTTTGCAGTGAGTTTTCTATCTCGCTTCATGTCTAAACCATAGGAAGTCCATTAGTTAGCTGCAAAATGAGTATTAAGATATGTCAAAGGTACTCTTGAATTTGGCATACTGTATAAGAAGTCTGTAGATTTTGAACTTTCAGGATATTCTGATTCTGATTGGGCAGGTTCAGTTGATTCAAGAAAATCTACAACAAGGTATGTTTTCACTTTTGGTTCAAGATTTTTCTCATGGTAGAGAAAACTACAAGCTACAGTGGCATTGTCTTCAATATAAGTAGAGTATAAAGCTATGGTCAGTGCAGGTTGTGAAACCATGTGGATAAAGAAAATTTTGGAGGATCTTCAGTTTGAGTCATCAAAGCCTACTCCAATTTTTTGTGACAACCAAAGTGTTTTGAAGATGGTGAAGAATCTAGTATTTCATGCCAAGACCAAACGCATTGAGGTTCACCATCATTACATCTGATAGTTGGTTACAAATGAAGACATCAGTCTCTTCTACTGCCGCACTGTAGAGCAGCCAGCTGATATAATGACCAAACCACTTGGTACAGACAAGTTCATAAAATTTAGAGATAAACTTGGTCTTGTTTCTAATTTAGTCATTAAGGGAGGGTGTTAGCATATTATTTTATTTACCTTAGGTTATTTACTAAGGTGATTTATGTTGGTTAGTTGCCTTAACCACTTTGGTTAAGAGGTTAGTTGTTTATTTGGTCTTTGTTATTTCATGCAAGCCAATGTAGGTTATTTTTCTTATACCCATCTCATGTTTCACAGGTATTTCATTTGTTTTCCTATTTAATAAGCCTTCATGCTTGGTTGAACATGTTGAATAAGTGCTTTGCTATTCTCAATCTCATTTTCTCTCTGTGTTTTGTTTAATCTAATATCTTGAAAGAGATGGGTAGCTAAATGATTCACTCCAAATCCTTAGCACCACAGTAATGGGCCAAAGCCATCAATTATGCTTGATACATTCAAAATAGGGTTCCTCATAGAGCTTTAAAAGGGATAACACCCTTTTAAGCTTGGCATAAAAGGAAACCTAATGTTGAGCACCTTAGGGTTTTTGGATTGCCATCCATGTCCTGCATACTGAAGAAGAAACACAAAGCTATGGAATGTTAGTCCAAGCCTTACATCTTTGTAGGATATCTAGATGGTGATAAGGGGTATCACCTTCTAGATCTGACCACTCATGAGTTGTTCATTGAGAGAAGTGTCCACTTTCAAGAGAGTCCTAGAGACTCAACACTTGGCACTTCTCTCTCATCAGATCTACTTCTTCATGATGATTCCTCAGATTAGATCAGCCACAGTAGGATCTTAAGCCAGAGACATCTTCTTTGAGTTTAGATAGTGAGGACAATGATGTAGAGTCATCCACCTCTAGTCAGTCAAAGGATGAGGAGTTATCACCTGAATCACCCACTTTTAGGCCACTTTGGGCCAGATAGACACTTGAGAGTGTTGGCACTTGGGCAGGAGATCCCACAGATGATAGACATACTAGGGAGATTTTTAGAGAGATCCACATGCCTTCTTTGCCTTAGTTTCAGATCCATATACTTTTTGACAGGCATCGGGAGTACCTGAGTGGGATAGTGATATGGAAGAAGAATATTCTTCCTTAATAAAAAATCACACTTAGGACTTGACTTCACTTTCTAAGGGAAGGAAGATGGTTCAATGTAGGTGGATATATTGGACCAAGTTTGTAGCAGATGGGTCAGTTGATAAGTACTAGGTGCAATTGGTTGCCAAGGGTTTCTCATAGGTGGTAGGCATTGACTACTCAGTGACCTTTGTACCTATTGCAAAGGTGACTTTTATCTGACTCACCTTAGCTATTACTACAACACATGGTTTAGATGTGCACCAGATGGATGTGAAGAGTGCCTTTCTTCATGAAGACCTAGAGGAGGAGATCTACATGGAGCAACTGCTAGGATTTGTTCAAGTTCTTCATTAGTATACAGACTTAGGAAATCTATCTATGGCCTAAAATAGGCCCCTCGAGCTTGGTATGCCAAGATGGATTCCTTCCTTCTCAAAATAGGTTTCACTAGGTGCCATTCTGACCCCAATGTCTACTTCTTATAGCAGGATGATTTGCTCTTGATTTTGGTTCTATATGTTGATGACCTTTTCATCACCAAGAGTTATTCATCAGCTATTATAGCTGTGAAGGCATCTCTCCAGGATAGATTTGACATGATAGACTTGGGTTTGTTGCACTACTTCCTTGGCATCAAGATCTCATAGTCAGATTCAAGGATTTCTCTTGCACAACCTAAGTATGCTCTTGATTTATTGTCTCAGTTTCACATGGCTGATTGCAAGCCATCTCCAACTCCCTTTCTATCAGGATTCAAGCTTGGGCTAACTATTCTTCACCATTAGTTGATGCCACTCGGTATCGACAACTTGTTGGCAGTCTCATCTACTTGACTCACACCAGGCCCAACATATCATATGTAGTGGGACTTGTCTCCAAATTTATGCAGGAACCTCATGAGCTGCATTGGAAATCAGCTAAGAGGATCTTACATTACATATAGGGTTCACATAGATATGGGATTCATAATAGATTTGGCATAGAGGCTGACTTGATTGGGTATACAGATTCAAACTAGGCTGGCTATTCACAAACCCGCAAGTCCACTTTTGGTTATAGTTTCTCTCTAGGTTTTGGTCTTATCAGTTGGTCTAGAAAGATGCAAATTGCTATTGCTATATCATCCATAGAGGCAAAGTATAGGGGTGCTATTAATGCAGCTACTAAGGATATTTGGCTTCAGGGGATACTTTCTAAGTTTGGCATTCCTATCAGGCAACCCACCATCATTTATTATGACAACTAGAGTACCATTCAGATTTGTAGGAATCTAGTTCATCACCAGCAGACCAAGCACATAGAGATTCACATGCATTTCATTTGGGAGTTTATTCATAGTTAGGTCATTGGCTTGATATTTTGCCAGTCTTTACAGTAGGTTGTAGACATCTTCACTAAACCTTTCACTAAGAACAAGTTCATTCATCTACAATCTCTTCTTGGGGTGCGGTCCACATCTATAGCAACATCATCTTTGGGGGGGGGCACTGGCCTCTTCATTTCTTTTATGTCTCTCTTTTGGGGGGCAGTTTTTTCCTATGGGTTTTCTCCTTTTCTCTATCTTATGGGAGATTGCATTTGTACATGGGTACCTCATTAGGCCTAGTTGCTAGGACCCATTTTATATTTCCACACTGCCCACCTAAGCTGTGCTTATGGGGGGTGTTAGTGTAGGTTTTTATTGTTCCCTATTATTTAATTATGGAATATTATATATTTTTGCATACATGGAGTTTTCCTACATTCGTGGGATAGGCTAGCTTATGTGGAGATTGTGTGTCATATTTGTGTCATAAGGTGTCATAAGAATGTCATAAGTAACTCTTTTGACCAACTATTCTGGGTATGGGAGTTACTTCTCTATTCTTAACACCCTGTCACCACCTTTCATGGAGGAGTTACATTCTATTCATGGGGTGATTTGACCACCATTTGTGGAAGAGTTACTTATGAGATCTCCTATATGTATTCTTCATTATGGCCATCTCATGTTAATTGAATATTGGGTTTTGCTCCTGTTTGTCTTTTGCAAATCATCTCTTTCAGTGATTTCACTTTGCTTTAGCTTCTTTGTGGTGTGAACCAGCTTCATCTCATGTGATCACTTGACCATTACATTCACGTTATTCAGACCCTAGCAACAACTCCAATATATTAATGATACACTTTGGGACATTTATAAATATCCATTGA
>JARHVA010009889.1:37500-252278 GCA_037957365.1 Torreya grandis
TTGAAAAGCCTCGAGAGGTTATACCTGTACTTGATTCAAATTTAAAGAATTATTCACAATATATACACATTATTTATATAACATAAACATAATTAGAGACAACTTATCAAATCAAATATACCTTTTTCCTTGAATGTTATCTATATTATTTCCTAGTAGAATCTTTATTGCTCTGATACTAATTGATGTAGAGATTATGCCTTTATAACTCCATATCCATCTTATTATCACTAATATATGACTTGGATTTATTTTTGATCTCTAATTTTTTTTGAATGCAGGTACTTGTTTATCTTGAATTGTTCTTTTATCAAATTTTGCCTTCCATGAGACTAATAAGAGTTCTTATTTTCATAGACTTATTCCCTCATTCCAATACTCATCAACCTTAAATTATAACTAAACTCAATTTTTATTCATCATAAACATCATCTCATAAACCATTATAAACACTACACTCTTATTTTATTGGTTCAAACTCATTCTACCCTATATAACCTTTTAGGCCTAAAAGCCTAATCAATGATCTAAGGTTTTTGAATCCACATCTAGACACCCAAAACCATTTATATACTTATTTTAAATATTTCACAACCATCATAAATTAACACAATTCTCAAGGTTAGAATCCCTCACACAACCCACACTTTCTTCTTTGTGCTTATACTGTTAGTAGCCATGAATTTATGTAAACCTAACAGTTAGGAACAATATAAAAGATTTAAAAAAAACTATGGGCATTCAAAAATATCCTTTATCACCTTTGTGTTTTATGAAAATATTCAATTCTCAAATCCCAATGCAAACCTCTCATCTCAACTCACTTTTTTCTAATTAGACCTCTTTCTAGTAACCTTGTTTTCATATAAATCTTGTAGGTTTCCTAAATATAAAAAGTATCAATATAAAATAAATATTATTTTGGATACCCATTATCTTTATTTAGCTTCATTAAAAGTTTTAGGACTCAAATCACTTGGAAGACCACCTAACCCAACTAGTCTCTTTGCCAATTAGGCCTTGTTAGGTTTGGTATAATGACACAGTCATAGAAACATGAAATATAACATTGTATCACTCCAAAAAATCCATAAAATTCATAATAATTAAAAATTAAATATTATTCTAAAATTTCATTAATTTTGTATGGTGGGAGCAATAATTATGCAAGTTTCAAACTCAAAACCCTAGTCTAGGGTTACACAAGCATATCTAAGGATGAGAGGTATAAAAAGGGACTTGTTTGAAATTGAAAAAAATTATAAATCCTCTCAACCATTAATAAAATATATAATAAGGTATTTAACCTTATAAAATTGTCATTGTTTCATAATCATTCACTAATAGACTCAACTATGCTCTATTATAGAATTTTAGGTAGGTATTTAGGACTGTGTGACTGTATATCTTGTGTATTTCCCTTGTTGATAAGGTTTGAGATTTAAAACATATTATTATCATCAATAAAAGTATTAATAATAATTCATGGACTCAAAACCATACAAATAACCACTCACAACTTAGCAAACATACCTCTAATCTTTGGATTTATTGATGGCATAACAAAAAACTACTCCAACTAGACTAGAAGTTTATAAGAGGTCTAAGTTTAAAACTTGAACTATAAAATGATTCTCTTAGATAATAAAAAATATTATCTCCATCATATATATATATATATATATATATCATGTCCATATCTTTGAGTGAAACTCCTAATAAATACCCTTGATTTATTCCCTTTTTGACCAAAAAAATAGATCCTACTAGTTTTTTATGATGTAAATTTACACAATAGGTAATTTACAAGATTTAATAATCATCAAAGAATAAACCAATGCACCAATTAATTCAAAAAAATAATCATCAGGAGTTCACAAGATGTGCCTAAAATCATTCTTTATTGTATTACTCCTCCACCCTAGTTATGTACAAAATTCTATAGAATGGTAGAGTTTATTGATAACTTAGTATTGTATTGTTGACTCCCCACTCTCCTTAAAACTCTTTCTATCTGTATCCATCTATTAGAATATTTTTTAGTGACTCTCTACACTCCATATATATATTTATATCATGCCTATATTCATGCATAATGTCCTTCTCTTGATAACTACCTTCCAAGAGGTTAAATCCATGTAGGAGGTAATTTACACCATGTTATTATTTTCCTTCTCTTGGCTTACATTCAAATTTAACTTATTAACATTATAATATTACTTTAAAACACATTATGGAGGATATCTAACCCTCACTAATAATAATAACTCACTTTCACATTAATAACCACATTTAATTACCCACTTAAAAATCTAAACCAAATTACCAAATTTAAATATTCAAATATGCATGTTTTGGTAGGAAAATGCCAAATAAATTCAAAAACATACTAATTGTGAACTTGACTCATTATCATACCTCCTATGGGGTAGTTAAAACCCCTTACATCTTTAAGACCAAAGAATAACTATGACCTCTCACACTTTATTTATTTTATTAGTCTCTAAGTGATGATCCTACACAATCAATCCTTTTAGAGACTCAAGAATCCATTATAAGTGTAATACTCAAATGAAACCTTCACATAGTCTTGTTAAGAATCCAAAATTTTGCAAAATTGCTTATTAGAGCCTTATGATGATTGTTTAGGAATAACTAGCCAATGGAAAAGTTGAAACAAGTTGGGTCATACCTCATACAGGTCTTATAAGTGTTTGAAGTGGTTTGAAACTCATTCTATCCCCTTTTGTAGGATCTCAGCCTTGCATAAGCCTATCAAAACCAATACTAGGGTTTTGAGTTAGAAACTTGAATAAATTTTTATTACACCAATTAAATTTACTAAAACTTTGGATTATTATGTGATTTAAATAAATAAATATATATATATATATATATATATATATATATATATAATATTTTTAATTTTTTATATTGGTACTTGACTTTAGAGTAAGGTATCTAAGTCTATGTCATTGGAATAGGCCTAAAGTGACCTAATTTCTAGGAAGGTGTGTTGAATTAGTACATCTCCCTTCAGAGTTATGACCTAAAACTTTAGGTGAATATTTAAGAGTATAATGGGTATTAAAATATGTGTTAAATTTATTTGGAATATTTTTTTAATTATTCAAACCTATTATATTTGTGTTTAAAAAGGGCTATAACAAATTAGGATTCAAAGATGAAAGTGTGGAGTGTTTGGGATTTATATCATGAACATTTAATATTCTATTTGGATATGCAATCAGAGATAAAATAGTCAATTAGATGGCCATATTATTCCTAGTATGAACATGATAACCTAGAATCATGTATTAATTTTTTAGGCCTATGAACTTATATCAAATAATGAGCAATCTTGAAGCAAGAATGGAGAGTGAGGCCTTGAAAATTATGTATGAGAGGATGGTGTTTTTAATATGAGGAGAGAGTGAAGAGGAAGATGAAATGTATTATGTCTCATGAATAGAGAAGAGGATTATGTTTTTAGAGAGGCTTAGCATCCTATTAAAGTTAAGAATCAATTAAGAGTTCAAGAAGAGGAGCTGATTACCTATTGAAGCAAACATATTAGAGATCACATAAAGGGGTTCAAAAAATAAATCATATATAGGTCAATGAATGTGTCAAGTGTATACATCCCCCTATCTCAGGTGGTATTGAAGCCTACATTAGACTCCTATAGCATGTAAATTACATACAAGATGAAGAAACTAAGTTTACCAAGTTTAAGTTCAATTTAAAGGAAGTAATCATGCATGATGTGAACATGAAAAACACAAAAAAAATTATCTACTTATTTGGAATCCACATGTCATGTTGAGGAAAAGGAGAAGTCTCACCATAAGGTAATATAAGAATTTTACAACATCAAGCTAAAAAGTAAGTCTAAATAAATAATTCCACCTATGAGTAAAAAATTCAAAATAAGTGATCAAAAGAAGACTATTGGAAATATCGTAGCTTTATCTAAATTTTTTAGAATAATAAAGTTCTAAACCTCACTCTTTTGTTAAGAAGAATTTTGAAACTAGTAATCAACAAAGCTTATGTGGACCTACCAAAAGAATTAATATAATACCTCTTTCAAATAGTACTTTTTTAACATCTTGGAAATATGGTGAAAACCTTACAACAAAGATTTTCCTAAACTAAAAGGCAATCACTAGGTCTACACAACTATTGACAATAAAAAATACAAAATTTTAGTCAACTCTTATTGAGACACGAGGTATAATTTTTGGTTTTTCCTTCACAATTTTGATTCTTTTTAGATAAACATATATTTTTATTTCTCATACAAGTTTTTAAAATGTAAAACCAAACCTTATATACTTAGATAATAATGGGAAGTATATTTTGGCATCAGGATAAAGGTAGTTGTTTTAGAATGTCTTGAGTAAATTGAGCTTAATTTAGGGTTTTTTAAAACCCATGTGAATTTGTTTCTTACTAATCTAGGATCATATGACCATATATTAGGCATGGATTGGTTGAAAAATAATCAATCCAAGCTTGATTTATATAATAAAAAGAACCAATGCTTAGATTAAGAAGGTAAACCTATATTAATACAAGGAATCTTTAAGCCTTCAAATCAAAGGATAATTTTATCCTTGAAACTAGATAAAATTATTAGAAAAGGATGCCAAGTCTATGAAATTAATTTAAATGATTTTTTTGAGGAAACTAAGCTATTATCAAAGAATATCCTATCTTGTATGAGTATATATGTCTTTAGAGAAGAAATGCTCAAATTACCTCCTAAGAGATCATTTAACTTTAAAATTGATGTAATTAATGGTACTACACTAGCATCCAAAACACATTATTAGATGAATGTATTATATATAAAATAAATTAAGGTTAAAATATAATAACTATTTTATAAGTGAATGATATGCATTAGTGTGTCACCCTAGGGATCTCTTGTAGTCTTTGTTAAAAATAAAGACATAACTCTTAGACTATGCATTGATTATATAATGCTAAATGAGGTCACTACCAATAAAAAGTATCCCATTCTTAGAATAAATTATCTCTTTAATCAAATGAAATTAAAATCCATTTTTTCAAATATATTTTCAATTAGGTTATCACCAAGTCCATATCAAATATGAAGATGTTCATAAAATAACTATTAGAACTAGATATGGACACTATGAATTTATGGTCATGTCCTTTGGTTTAACCAAAGCTCCAACATATTTCATGAATTTAATAAATAGTGTTTTCCAATATTATCTTGACCAAATTGTCCTAGTGTTTCTAGATGACATTTTGGTTTACTCAAGGAATGAGCAATAACATGAACAACACTTAAATATGGTGTTGTAACATTTGAGGTAACACAAGTTGTTTGGAAAATTGTACAAGTGATCCTTATTATAATCATAAATTCACTACTTGAGACATGAAATTTCTTGATATGGCCTTGTAGTAGGCCTTACCAATATTTTAGCCATTAATAAATGTCCAAATCCTAATACTAGGAATGAAGTGAGAATATTCATAGGACTTGCTAGTTATTATCTAAAATTTGTGCAAGAATTATTAAGGATTAAAAATCCTATAACTTCCTTAAAAATAAATGGAAACAATTTATAATGGACTCTTAAGTGTGAAATACTTTTATAAGATCTAAAATTTTTGCTAACCTTAGCTCCTATTTTGGTCATAGCAGACCCAAATGGCAAATTTGAAAATTGGATTGATGCCTATAAAGTGGGTATTGGTGTTATTTTGACTCAAAATATTAAGGTGGTTACCTATGAGTCTAGATATCTCAAAATTGATGAGTATAATTACTCAAATCATGATTTAGAGATAGATACTATTATTCATGAAATTAGATAGTGGAAACATTTCCTCTTAGGGAGCTATTTCAAAATAAAATTAGACCATATAAGTCTTGTGCATTTTTTAATAAAGATGAGTACAATGCAAGACAAATAATATGGTTGGATTTTATCAATAATTTTGATATTGATATAGATTATGTGAAGGGAAAAGATAATAGAGTAGAAAATGTTCTAACTAGGTGGACCTACATTGCTTCTATCTCTATTTTTGGATCAAATTTAAAGATATGTGATATTATAATAAAAAATAGTCTCAAAATACCTAAAAATATATGTTGATATAGGATAAAAAAGTTCTAATTTTAAATTTTCAATGGATCTAGATGGTTTACTAAGAAAAAGGGTATGATTTATGTTTTGAGTTCAGGTAACATAAGAGAAGAGATATGAATCAAGTACATGTATGATTGAATGGAATATTGAAAATTCCAAAGATTTAGCCTAAAATTAATAAATTTGAGTCAAATTTTAAGTTTTGTTCATAACTATTTTTCTCACCCATTCGATCTAATTTGAATTTTCAAAAGTGTAATGAGGGATTGAGAGTGTTCTAGGTGGTCTAAAAGAATTTTGATGATATGTAAAGATGAATTAGTGATGTAATAGACCTTTATGGTCTTATTAAATGTCATAATAGTGGTTATGAGTCATATGACAAGTGGAAAGTGTGAGGTGGCAGTCATAATAGCCATCACCCAATGTGGGTCTTGAGATTGTTGACTAGTTTCCTTATTAAGAAATGGTTACGAGTATGTTTTTAGATTCTATTTAATAGTATAAAGGAGATATAGGGTGTTATTTGTATGTATAATTAAGCATGAGTAGAAACATGGTAGACCAGATTGACCAAGAATGAAGGTTTGCCAAGATAGTATGTTATAATCTTTGTTGAATGCATATAGATAGACCCTGTTTGAGGTCACTTTTGTTGTTGTTACTAATTGTATGTGATTTTTTAAAGGAATAATTAAGTTCAAAATATATATAAGTTTAATTTAAATTTAATTATCATGTGTTTTAAGATAGACTTGAGGTAACACAAGAAAATACCTCTCTGTTCTTAAAGAACGCTAATACAGACCCTTGCTTAACGAGATATCTATTTTATGTTGCAGTCTATGTATTGAAAGATAGGTGATAGTATGACATTTTATAATGATAATATATTTTATTTAAGGATATTTTAATATTTTTTTAGGTTATAATTTCAAGTATATATAATATAATCATTTGGTATTCTGATATATGTATATACAGACCTTTGTGTTGTGTGTCTTTAAATGGTAGACTGTATTTAAAAAGATGGTTTATAATGAGGTTGGAATATGATATACAATGATATTTAGGGTTTAATTATTGAAATTTTAGGTTTATATATTCATAATAAATAAATAAACTCTTTTGTTCATAAGTATTTATATGACTAACCCCTATTTTCCTACAATAGTCTATGTTGATTGGATTGTGGGTACTGTGAGTGAGTTTTTGGGAAGAAGTGATATCTAAAGAAATAATAAATTGATTTTTTGTATTTAATTAATTAATTTTATGGTATTTAAATTTTTATTTAACTATAAGTTACCTTTTTATGTACATTGTTCATCCTTTATCAAAATACAGGCATGTAGTTTCCTATTTTCTTACATAGGCAACCCTACTTTGAGTTATAAATATGTGATAGAGGATAAGGAGAGACCATTAAATGATTGGATAGGTTAAAATGGTTTATACATACCTAATTCAAGTTATTTTGGGTTTTGAAACTGAATACAATAAAATATAGGCAAGTTTATATGATATGGGCCTATACAGTGGTCTAAAAACCCTAGATTTATGGTTTGGTGTATAAAAAAAGTTCTAACCATAAAAAATTACTAAAAAATTGTATTCCACATATTTTAATAATTATATAACTTAATTTTATGGTTTTATAATGTGTATGTCTATGAAAGTATGGATTTTTTTAGTACTATTGGTAAACTAGACTTAGAGAGGTCTAATAGGACTAAACATGGAATAAAAAGAGGTTAGAAACATGGTCAGATGAGAGATTTGATTAATGAAATTTCATGAGAAGATATATATTAATAAATTTTACCCTAAAAGGAGATTGGTTTCTTTTTTAATGATGGTGTATATCTGTACAAGGTCAATAAGTCCATAAATAGGGATACTAAGATTGTGATTAGTATAGGCAGAATTGGGAAAGGAGATAAATTTTAACTTGGAAAGTCTTATACAAGATTTTGGATGAACTAAGGGGTCCAAATATATTGTGATAATTATATAGATAGTTCTAAGGAGTGATAAATATTAAAACCATTGTTACATGTGGTCTAAAAGGAACATAGGTGATTGAATGAATGAAGGATAAAGGAAGAGTTTGATAGAGTAGTGAATTAGCTCTGCATCAATGTATCACCTCATTATGCTCACCTTGGTTTCAAAAAAATAACACAAGATCTAAAAATTTATATTTTTGGTAAGGCATGAATAAATATATGGCAATATTTGTGGCTAAATGCTTAGAATGCTAGTTTGTAAAGGCAAAACATGGCCATCTTAGAGGATTGATTTATCCACATTGTATTACTAAAAGGAAATTAAAATGACATCAAAGTATTTTATCACATGATTTCATATATATATATATATATATATATGGTGATTTATAAACTCACTAAGGTTGTTCATGTTATAGAAAGAAACATTATAGATGATTTTTCCATTCTTTTCAAGAGGTTTGTAAGAGAAGTTGTTCACCTTCATGGTATACCTGAAGTATAATCTTGAATAGAGATAATTTTTTCACATATAATTTTTTTCAAATATGATGGTTGCCTTTGGTACCAATCTAAATTTTAGTTCAGCCTATCACCTAAAAATGTATGGTCAAGTTGAAAAGCTAAATATGATTCTTGAATACATGTTAAGAATGTATGTCATGGATTAATAATATAAGTGGGAATATTTTCTCCACTTGATAAAGTTTTTCTACAATAATACATACTATTATGTAATAAACATGGAAACTTTCAAAGCCTTATATGGGTGAAAGTGTAGAACTCCTTTAGGCTGGGATAGTTTGGAAAACTAAGTGATTTCATGCCTAGAAACTTTTCAAGAGTTTGATAAGTAAATGGCTATTATATGTCAAAGGTTAAAATATACCTGTGATTAGTATAAAATCGATGTTCATATGAAAATATCACATAGATACTTTGAGATTTATAACAAGGTATTTTTTATGGTAAGACCCCACAAAATTTCAATCAAGTTTGGAAAAGATTCTAAACTATCACCATACTATGCTCATTATTTTGACATAGTGGAAAATATCATCCCAATGGCTTATCAATTAGATATTCATCCTTACATATATATATATATATATATATATATATATATATATATATATATATATATATATATATATAATACATGAACATGATGTTTTTCATGTAACTTTTTTAATAAAATATGTTTTGTATCCATCTCATGTTTTGGATTGGAATAAGTAATAGGTGATAGACAAGGAAATTATTCAGTTAGAGCCCATCAAGATTCTATCTTAGTGCAACATTAATTTATGAAACATAAATTTTTAGAAATTTTTGATCTAATGGGATCATATGGGTGAAATAATTAATACTTGGGAAGATAAAATTATTTTATGATATCACTATCCACACTTATTTTATTCTGTAAGGATGATGCCTTTCTTAAGGAAGGTTGGATGTCATGACCATGCCTACCCAACATTATGATCATTACCATTTATTTAGAATGTTATGTTATGTTAACATTATATCATGGAAGTTTAATGATTTTTAGAGCATTGGTATTATTTTATTCTGAGTTTAAATGATTAATTCAATGTTATATTTATTTATCATTGATATATTTATATGAGAGCAAACATTGTTAATTTCTTTGGCTGACATGGTTGTAGGTGTTGCCTCTTTAGGATCTAGGTTGGGTAGGAGATTATATTATGATGATGAAGTTGGAACACACATACATACTTAAAATATTGATGTAAATAAGATCACAACCTAAGCCAAAACATCTTTTTGATTGACTTTTCTAGTCTTGAGTTATGTAGTGTATTCCTTGGTAAATTTTAATTGCCTTCTAGTTAATTTTATTCATTCTATTATTTTCCATTTTGGATTGATTATTATATTGTTTAAGTAATAAATTAGAATTGGGTTAATAATGGTATTATTTTAACACCAATGAATAATTCCTTATAAAATCTATGAATGAAAGTTAAACATCTCTATGTATTTAATAAGTTAGAGGTTATTAAGACCTTTGATAGTTTGTATAATGCTATGGTTTATAAAACCATTTGAATGTTTGCATTACATTGTTATTGAGTCCATAGTATTAAAAGGGACTAAGACTTAGAGAAAATATGGACCATGTTATTAATCATGGTGAAATGTTTAAACCATATGTCTTAGAGATTTATTTTGATGGAATTGTTATGATGGATGGTTAATCAACTCAAACCAAAGTAATGATTTTGTCAATTGACTTAATTTTAAAAACTATTAATTAGGGTTTCATTTTGAGTTTGAAACTACTCAGTTGTTTTGTGAAGTTGTACATGTGAATGTTGGGAGCATGTAGGTCAAAGAAGGTTTGGGACTCATTAACATGCATGCATAATCTAGGAATGTATTTTTTTAGTAGTATTAAGTTGTGTCCATTGGATTTACACTTGTATAATGATTAGTTATACTATATGGAATTTTTGGTGAGTATAGTTGAAAATTTATTAAAAATAAACAATTTTGGAGTAGGAAAGATGAAGAAGTTGGAGGAATTATTAGGGATTAATGAGGTTGATAATAATATTTTGTTTATTTCCACATTGTGTGGATACAAAATAAGTTTGGTATTTTTTTTAAATCATGAATGTGAACTAGGTGCTTGTAATTTTAAACAAAACAAGTTAATGGTTTATAAACATGTGAAAAGCTCCTGAATAGACCTAGATTAGTTATTATGTTTGAAGAAACAACTAAGGAAATATATCAATAGGGAGAGGATGTAAGTTACACCTTTCCATTGGAAGGCATAAAGGTGAACTAAGAAAATAAATGGTTTAAATGTCTACTTATAGATTGTTTTTAATGACTTAAAATGTATGTTTATTTTATGGTTTGAATAAGTTTGAATGTCTAGTTATTTGACTATATTTAATGTTGTGTATTTGGTAAAATGTATAATTTCATTAGGGTTTGGTAACATTTGTGTTTTATTTTCCATTTTTTGATTTTAAAACCCTTTTATTAATCTTATTTTTAAATCCTAAAACTACCATTATGATCTCATTTGCATAATTACTAAAATGAATGCATTCAATTTTTACCATTGGGTGTTTGATTCCCTTCCCAATTGATGGTTTGGGTGGGTAATTAACCCACACATGGTGGTGCTCATTTTAGAAGGAATAACATTTATACTATTATTGTTTATTTGGATGTTGGATTTAGTGTCTTTTGCATATTTATGTTTTGTAATAGCTTATGAAAATGTATTATAAACATGAAGTCATTGAGATAATGGTCTTAAGATATATTCTAGTCTTTCAATAAAAATGGTTCATTGAATTGTAACTTCAATATTATCACTTGATGAAAATATAGGGAAGATTTTTATGCATTTTTGGTTTATGAATTGTCTCTTGTATTCTATTTGTATATTCTAGGAAGGGTAATTGATCTGTTTTCATTCTTATATAAAGTAAATAAGTTTGTTATTGATTATAAAATATGATTATATGATTCATTTATTTTGAAATTAGTTTCAAGTTGATTGTTAAATAATGAGGAAAGCTTACATTATATTTAATCTTTTTGATTTACAAGTGTGTAGATGTTTGTGAGTCTCATGCAAGTGTATTTTATGTGTTTAATTATATTTTGTAGGTAAAGTAGTATTTAAGTGATTACCTTAATCTTGCCAATTTAATTATGTTATTAATATATAAATACCGTGTGTTTACAATTTTCTTAAGTGAGTAGCTATATATAATATTATAGTTTGATTACATAATTGAATTTTATAGAGTCATGACCACACATACTTATTTAAGTTAAATGAGAATCTTTGAGTTAAAATTTCATTCTATTTCCACTTGGTAAAGTAACTAAATAGGGTCATTGGTTGTTAAAGACTTTTAGTGTATTATTCATTATCTAGAATTTGATATGAGTTTATTCAATATTAATATGGGTTAAACTCTTTGATATCATATTAACATTGTATTCAACATTAAATGTTTAGTTTACTATTATTTTGATGTTATTTTAGATGATATATAATTTTCTTAGGTATAAATAAAGTCATTCTAAGTTATAGTCTTTCATATAGACATATATAGTCTAGGTTGTGGCTTTATTGAAATATTTTATTGTGTTCAACTCTTATAGAGTCCTAAGGATTGATTCAATGTTTAAGGTAAATTTCATTTGTTTTGGGTTAATAATGAAATTCATAGTAAACTTGGTTATGGCTTTATTTGGTATTAGTTAGCAAATTTTCATTATATTATTTGGCGTTTCATTATTGTATTACGATTTTATTTTCCTTCATGAAGTATAAGTTATGGTAGAAGGAAATGGAAAGATTTATCTTGATCTATAATATTGTAATGCTTGTAAATTTACTATTGCATTTGATATTTGACTATGATTTATTTATAGATATTGTGACATTATTAAATCAGGAAACTATTATATTCATGCTGAGTAATGTCAGTTACTCATCACTCATACAAGACTTTCATAGATTACAAATAAAATGGTGAACATAATTTATATGGTTCAGACTTGTTCTTATTTTTGAATTAAATTTTTTAGAAGCTATAACTCAATTGTGTATGATTTTTACACTCTATTTAAGTATTGTATAAAGGAAATTTTAATATGGCTTTTATCAATGTGAACTTAAAATGAATAAATAGATTATTGATATGGAATTGAAATGTGTAGTTTTAATGTATCAAATTAGTATTCATATCTGTAATACCTGGATACCTTCCTAACACTAAATGGGTATTTTTTTAATAATTAAAAGACTTGGTTAAGTATCGAGGATCCATGAAGAAGGTATACTCTATAGAGTGTTCATTAATGTTTTTGGATTGCTTACTTGTGGAAAGTGATTAAGTCATTTTTGTTAGGGTTTATTTAACATGTTATGAACGATACAATTTTGGTATTTACAAAATATTATCTAAATGTTTATTTTAAAAGGTTGGCTATATGAATCTATTAAATATAGGTCCTTGAATAATAATAATAATAATAATAATAATAATAATAATAATAATAATAATAATAATAATAATAATAATAATAATAATAATAATAATATGATTCTTCCCCAAATAACATTAAATTAATAGTGCATTTCATTTATAATGTATGTAAAAGAGAATGAAATTAATCAGTACTATGTTGACTCTATGTTATTTATCATTAGAGATAAAAAGGGATATTAAATAAGGTAGCTATATCTAGTTAATCGATTATGTTTATTCATTACATTATGGAATAACTATGCCTTAATATGAATAACTATGGTTAAGCCAATCGTTAATGAGCTATGGAAATCCACTAATAAGTAAACTCTATTATTTATATAGTGGCAATTATGCAAGTGGAATGGTAGTCTCATGCCTACACTAAGTAACCAAAGTATTTGAATGCTTTATTTGACTTAGCGAGTAAGGTGGTACAGGATATGGATATGGCCAAGGATGCCATTGATGAGATCATGTAAATTTATTATAAATTCCTATTTGAAACACTAACATGGATTTGAAAATTTAAATAGGTTTGTATATTCCTTTCAAATCAAGATGTTTGAATGTTTTGTGACTTAGCTTATTATAGATAATAAAATTGATTAAATTTGTTAATAATTTGAGATTCCCATAAGTTTATTATGATTATTGTAATCTCATGTAAAAAATTAAAATGATCTTGAATGATTTGGAATTTTAGTTAAGATTCATGCTCTTTGTTATATAAAGGTTCATATGAATAATTAATGGAATGCACATAATAGAGTTATTTATTCTACCCAATCATGGTTGTTGACTACAAAAGGTTGGAATCCATGAAATTAATCCTCAAAAAAATGTTTTTGATCACCTTAAATTTTGGGGTTATGATAGATAATTGATTCCTACTTGATGATGATAAGATAAAATACAGATTGTTTAATGAGTTTTAGTTTTATAAAAAAAGATATATTATCTATTCAAATTTGTAATCTTAAAAAAAATTAAAAAATCATGTAAAAAAAATAATTTTCTCACCGTATTGTTTAAAAAATCAACTTCTTTTTTATTTGAGTTTTAAAACATTTATCTCCCATCCATATTACTTCCATAGCTCTTGTGAAAATTATTTTGTGAAGCAATGGTAAAGTGAATTTGTGACATGCCCTAATTTTAGATTATGAAAATAGGGAAATTGATTTATCCTTTGTTTATATTTTTATTTTGGTGAAACAGTAACACTAATAGTGTCACACATTAACACCAATTTTATGTCATGTTATCCTCACTTAGTGAAAGCTAAAGTAAATAAATGAAATGATGCTAAAATGATCTAATTAATGGTGATAATTTCACTAAATGTAAGAGTGTGGATGAGATTTTAAATTAACATTATTTATATTATTGGACAATAAATGAATAATATGATATGTAAAAGAGATGAAAAAATAAGACCTAGGTACAATATTGAGATTAATAGACTGCAACAATGTTTGGAAGGGATGAATCAACTCTATTAAATATGGACTTCTCAATGTCAAAGGATATATTGAGTTCCTACTCAAGTACCAAAAAAATTATTAAGGTAAGTTTTAGCCAATGAATTAGTTATTGCATTTTTATTGATTAATGTTCCACTACATCAAACTTTTAATGCAAAATTTTTGGGGGTTTAGATTTTATATGCATATTTTCCTCCTGATGTCATGTAGTCTTATGCTTACACTTATATGAATGGTAAGCATAATATTAGAAATGATGTACACTTATTATTTATACTTATTTTATCATAACATACATGTAAAATATAAGAGATAGAAAAAGTGGGGTTAAGAACTTCAAGGGAGTTGCACATACATATTTCATATGCTAGAATCAAACCCCACATAGTTTTTGTCTAGTGTAAATAGAATATTGAGTAAGGAATTATACCTCCTATTCCATATAAGTGATGATGTGACTACATGAAAATTATCCTAAACCCTATTTTGTTACAAGTGGATGATGCTACAATAACTTGAAGTAAATAATTCCCAAAGTGGGTTAATGTGTAGGCTTTATATGAAATGAGTTAAGATTAACCTAAAATTTATCTTAAGAGATAAATAATAAAATAAGGTAAAAAAATAGATACAATTTGTAATTATTTATATCAAGGCATGACCAAATGGATCTGCTAAACCTAGTTAGAGGAACACCTATAAAAATGAATCAATGGAGAGGGTTCTAAAAGATCTAGGTAATAAATATAACAAAATAACCTTAACTAGGTCTTATAGTATTAATGTCATGTAGTCTTATGCTTACACTTATATGAATGGTAAGCATAATATTAGAAATGATGTACACTTATTATTTATACTTATTTTATCATAACATACATGTAAAATATAAGAGATAGAAAAAGTGGGGTTAAGAACTTCAAGGGAGTTGCACATACATATTTCATATGCTAGAATCAAACCCCACATAGTTTTTGTCTAGTGTAAATAGAATATTGAGTAAGGAATTATACCTCCTATTCCATATAAGTGATGATGTGACTACATGAAAATTATCCTAAACCCTATTTTGTTACAAGTGGATGATGCTACAATAACTTGAAGTAAATAATTCCCAAAGTGGGTTAATGTGTAGGCTTTATATGAAATGAGTTAAGATTAACCTAAAATTTATCTTAAGAGATAAATAATAAAATAAGGTAAAAAAATAGATACAATTTGTAATTATTTATATCAAGGCATGACCAAATGGATCTGCTAAACCTAGTTAGAGGAACACCTATAAAAATGAATCAATGGAGAGGGTTCTAAAAGATCTAGGTAATAAATATAACAAAATAACCTTAACTAGGTCTTATAGTATTAATGTCATGTAGTCTTATGCTTACACTTATATGAATGGTAAGCATAATATTAGAAATGATGTACACTTATTATTTATACTTATTTTACCATAACATACATGTAAAATATAAGAGATAGAAAAAGTGGGGTTAAGAACTTCAAGGGAGTTGCACATACATATTTCATATGCTAGAATCAAACCCCACATAGTTTTTGTCTAGTGTAAATAGAATATTGAGTAAGGAATTATACCTCCTATTCCATATAAGTGATGATGTGACTACATGAAAATTATCCTAAACCCTATTTTGTTACAAGTGGATGATGCTACAATAACTTGAAGTAAATAATTCCCAAAGTGGGTTAATGTGTAGGCTTTATATGAAATGAGTTAAGATTAACCTAAAATTTATCTTAAGAGATAAATAATAAAATAAGGTAAAAAAATAGATACAATTTGTAATTATTTATATCAAGGCATGACCAAATGGATCTGCTAAACCTAGTTAGAGGAACACCTATAAAAATGAATCAATGGAGAGGGTTCTAAAAGATCTAGGTAATAAATATAACAAAATAACCTTAACTAGGTCTTATAGTATTAATGTCATGTAGTCTTATGCTTACACTTATATGAATGGTAATCATAATATTAGAAATGATGTACACTTATTATTTATACTTATTTTACCATAACATACATGTAAAATATAAGAGATAGAAAAAGTGGGGTTAAGAACTTCAAGGGAGTTGCACATACATATTTCATATGCTAGAATCAAACCCCACATAGTTTTTGTCTAGTGTAAATAGAATATTGAGTAAGGAATTATACCTCCTATTCCATATAAGTGATGATGTGACTACATGAAAATTATCCTAAACCCTATGTTGTTACAAGTGGATGATGCTACAATAACTTGAAGTAAATAATTCCCAAAGTGGGTTAATGTGTAGGCTTTATATGAAATGAGTTAAGATTAACCTAAAATTTATCTTAAGAGATAAATAATAAAATAAGGTAAAAAAATAGATACAATTTGTAATTATTTATATCAAGGCATGACCAAATGGATCTGCTAAACCTAGTTAGAGGAACACCTATAAAAATGAATCAATGGAGAGGGTTCTAAAAGATCTAGGTAATAAATATAACAAAATAACCTTAACTAGGTCTTATAGTATTAATGTCATGTAGTCTTATGCTTACACTTATATGAATGGTAAGCATAATATTAGAAATGATGTACACTTATTATTTATACTTATTTTATCATAACATACATGTAAAATATAAGAGATAGAAAAAGTGGGGTTAAGAACTTCAAGGGAGTTGCACATACATATTTCATATGCTAGAATCAAACCCCACATAGTTTTTGTCTAGTGTAAATAGAATATTGAGTAAGGAATTATACCTCCTATTCCATATAAGTGATGATGTGACTACATGAAAATTATCCTAAACCCTATTTTGTTACAAGTGGATGATGCTACAATAACTTGAAGTAAATAATTCCCAAAGTGGGTTAATGTGTAGGCTTTATATGAAATGAGTTAAGATTAACCTAAAATTTATCTTAAGAGATAAATAATAAAATAAGGTAAAAAAATAGATACAATTTGTAATTATTTATATCAAGGCATGACCAAATGGATCTGCTAAACCTAGTTAGAGGAACACCTATAAAAATGAATCAATGGAGAGGGTTCTAAAAGATCTAGGTAATAAATATAACAAAATAACCTTAACTAGGTCTTATAGTATTAATGTCATGTAGTCTTATGCTTACACTTATATGAATGGTAAGCATAATATTAGAAATGATGTACACTTATTATTTATACTTATTTTATCATAACATACATGTAAAATATAAGAGATAGAAAAAGTGGGGTTAAGAACTTCAAGGGAGTTGCACATACATATTTCATATGCTAGAATCAAACCCCACATAGTTTTTGTCTAGTGTAAATAGAATATTGAGTAAGGAATTATACCTCCTATTCCATATAAGTGATGATGTGACTACATGAAAATTATCCTAAACCCTATTTTGTTACAAGTGGATGATGCTACAATAACTTGAAGTAAATAATTCCCAAAGTGGGTTAATGTGTAGGCTTTATATGAAATGAGTTAAGATTAACCTAAAATTTATCTTAAGAGATAAATAATAAAATAAGGTAAAAAAATAGATACAATTTGTAATTATTTATATCAAGGCATGACCAAATGGATCTTCTAAACCTAGTTAGAGGAACACCTATAAAAATGAATCAATGGAGAGGGTTCTAAAAGATCTAGGTAATAAATATAACAAAATAACCTTAACTAGGTCTTATAGTATTAATGTCATGTAGTCTTATGCTTACACTTATATGAATGGTAAGCATAATATTAGAAATGATGTACACTTATTATTTATACTTATTTTACCATAACATACATGTAAAATATAAGAGATAGAAAAAGTGGGGTTAAGAACTTCAAGGGAGTTGCACATACATATTTCATACGCTAGAATCAAACCCCACATAGTTTTTGTCTAGTGTAAATAGAATATTGAGTAAGGAATTATACCTCCTATTCCATATAAGTGATGATGTGACTACATGAAAATTATCCTAAACCCTATTTTGTTACAAGTGGATGATGCTACAATAACTTGAAGTAAATAATTCCCAAAGTGGGTTAATGTGTAGGCTTTATATGAAATGAGTTAAGATTAACCTAAAATTTATCTTAAGAGATAAATAATAAAATAAGGTAAAAAAATAGATACAATTTGTAATTATTTATATCAAGGCATGACCAAATGGATCTGCTAAACCTAGTTAGAGGAACACCTATAAAAATGAATCAATGGAGAGGGTTCTAAAAGATCTAGGTAATAAATATAACAAAATAACCTTAACTAGGTCTTATAGTATTAATGTCATGTAGTCTTATGCTTACACTTATATGAATGGTAAGCATAATATTAGAAATGATGTACACTTATTATTTATACTTATTTTATCATAACATACATGTAAAATATAAGAGATAGAAAAGTGGGGTTAAGAACTTCAAGGGAGTTGCACATACATATTTCATATGCTAGAATCAAACCCCACATAGTTTTTGTCTAGTGTAAATAGAATATTGAGTAAGGAATTATACCTCCTATTCCATATAAGTGATGATGTGACTACATGAAAATTATCCTAAACCCTATTTTGTTACAAGTGGATGATGCTACAATAACTTGAAGTAAATAATTCCCAAAGTGGGTTAATGTGTAGGCTTTATATGAAATGAGTTAAGATTAACCTAAAATTTATCTTAAGAGATAAATAATAAAATAAGGTAAAAAAATAGATACAATTTGTAATTATTTATATCAAGGCATGACCAAATGGATCTGCTAAACCTAGTTAGAGGAACACCTATAAAAATGAATCAATGGAGAGGGTTCTAAAAGATCTAGGTAATAAATATAACAAAATAACCTTAACTAGGTCTTATAGTATTAATGTCATGTAGTCTTATGCTTACACTTATATGAATGGTAAGCATAATATTAGAAATGATGTACACTTATTATTTATACTTATTTTATCATAACATACATGTAAAATATAAGAGATAGAAAAAGTGGGGTTAAGAACTTCAAGGGAGTTGCACATACATATTTCATATGCTAGAATCAAACCCCACATAGTTTTTGTCTAGTGTAAATAGAATATTGAGTAAGGAATTATACCTCCTATTCCATATAAGTGATGATTTGACTACATGAAAATTATCCTAAACCCTATTTTGTTACAAGTGGATGATGCTACAATAACTTGAAGTAAATAATTCCCAAAGTGGGTTAATGTGTAGGCTTTATATGAAATGAGTTAAGATTAACCTAAAATTTATCTTAAGAGATAAATAATAAAATAAGGTAAAAAAATAGATACAATTTGTAATTATTTATATCAAGGCATGACCAAATGGATCTGCTAAACCTAGTTAGAGGAACACCTATAAAAATGAATCAATGGAGAGGGTTCTAAAAGATCTAGGTAATAAATATAACAAAATAACCTTAACTAGGTCTTATAGTATTAATATAATATAGTATTTAAAAGTTATTAATACAAATGAATGTGGGTGATTAAACTAAAAAAGGTTAAGTAACCATAGAAGGAAAATGGGGGCTTAGGTTATTGTTGATTGATATTTCACCCCAAGTCAAAATGAGTTAACCCCTCTAATTTGAAACTTTTCATAGGATTATAAAAACTTTAATATGGTATCTTTATGCCATTAAATGGTCCAAAATGGTCTCAATATGGTCACATTAGTCATTGTCTAGCCTTATCAAAAGTTTGATCTCATGTGTACTTGTCTAGTCCTAAGGGTCATTTATGAGGTCTTTGTGTTATCAAGTGTGTTAAAAGGTTTTAAATGGTTTAGAGTAATTATAATAGGTTATTAATGTTTATTTAAGGTCAAATTATCATGTCTTAACCTTTTACTATGTTCTTATGTTGTAAAATGTTATTTTGGTCACTTTTGGCCTATTTTTATGGATTTATACATACCACCTTAAAATTAAAATATTTCAAGGAGTTACCAAACATAATTGATGATAGATAATGTTTAAATATGGTTAGAGAATGATAAAATATATAGTTAAATCCTAAACTAACCAAAATACCACTTTACAAGCATTTCTTGGGACTTGTATAGCTTTGAAAGATAATGTTTCAATTGAAAATGGTTTTAGATTGGCCCTTGGTCTTCTATAGATAATTTTTAGGATTTGGATTAATTCCCATGTCATATAATTCTTTATAAAATCTCACCTTCATCACTTAATTCACAAGTTTAGAAAGGCAAAAATCATATGCATGGTACAAATAAGAGAGAGAGAGAGTTGGGAGCTAAAAATTTGGAAATTATGAGGGATCTTAATGATATTTAAATCAGTGGCATTAGTTTTTAAATTCATGGCCTATCCTTTATGAAAAATAACTAAGAGTGATAGTAGGTCAGTATGTCTTGTCCATCCAAGTAGGGTCTAGTTTTTATACTATTTCTCCACTCATAATTAAATGAAGAAGAATGGTTTTGAGGGATTTTTCCATAGGTAAAAGAGATATTTTAAATAGAAGTTTGATTAAAAAATTCAACTCCATGAAGTGTCTTAAACAAGAGGAAAAGTGTCTCAAGTATAATGTGTTTCAGTCACTCTTGTTGCAAGTGTTTGGTTTTTTTGAGACACTTGTCATTTTTAAAGGTTTAAAGTAATTAATCATTAATGAAAAATCCTCCTCACTCCCCCATATTACATGTTTTATCTCTTGATAGTTATCTCTTTGAAAGTAGTCCTTCAAGATGCATCATGTCTTGCTCTTTGGAAAGTATGGCCTATGTTCATGAGCAACCTTCTCTAGGTATAAATACAAATTTAGGGTTTGAATGGTAATGATAAGTCATTTTTATGTATGAGAGATTAATATTGAAAAGGTTTTAAGTCCAAGTAATGAGAGATGAGATCAAATTTACACTCTAAAATAAGATTATAAGGTGTTATATTGACTCAAAAGTTTGTAGACTTATAAGTGAGATTTCATGGGGTCTAATATCCAAATTATGAGTCTTCAAATAGTGAGAATATTTTGATCTTTCCTTAAAATAGACACATGAACTTGACATACCCCTCAATACCATCATCATTAGTATAAGTGAATGAGAGACTCCAATTATCCCAAACATACCTTACACATGAACTAACTATATGTGTAGGCCTATAAAGACCATGAATCAAATTTTGAAATGATATAATGTTTGATTAGAAGAATTAAGACTATTAAGAAAGGGCTAATAAAATATATAAAGATTTGAAACAACACCAAAGTGTTAAATTTGTCTATAACTCAAATGAATTATCTTAGTAGCTTGTGAAAGCAAAAAGAGACCTATAGGTGATAAATCTATAGGCCCTATTTTGGACTAAAGAAAATTGGTATAAAAAAAAGAACAAGGTTAATGCATGAATCAGTGTAGATGAAAACATGAGATAAGTCCCAAATCAATGAAGGCACGTAAACCATTTTTAATTTTAGGATATGTTCAAGAAGGTAGAGTCTACAACATTAATGCATATACATAGGTCTATGTATAAAATTTAAAAAGGAAAGGTCTAAAAATGTCATGAAGTAACCAATAAAACTTGTGAGGAATTGATAAATAACTTTCAATGAGATTTGGATACTATTAAGGTGTCATGGTGGAGTTCAAAAAGATAAGCTGAAGACCACATGTTTAAACTCTCTTCCAATGACCACCTACAATCACATTGAGAAGGCAATCTTGAACACTGTAGGTTGTGAAGTCATAGTGACTTGAGAATGAAAAATAAAGGTGATATATTATAAAAAATACAAAAAATACATTTATATGCCAATTTTTTGAAAGTAAAATCCTAAATCCCTTGAATGCACACATATTATCCTAAGGACTACCTACAAGATAACCTAAGCAAGTGAGGATAGTTTCAAGCCTAAAGAATGGGAAGAGTAAATGAAGAGAATTGAGGTCTATCTTAGGTGAAAATATAATTCATCATGTCATATTAAGATGAAAGGAACTCTGATGGGATGACCGATGAGGTTGGTCAAAACAAGTTCACCTAAACCTTGCATATACAATCAACAAGACCATACATAAACATGCCTACTTGACTAAATGATGATTTATGTTGAGAGTAGGAAAAAGAGGTAATAATAATGGTTTAAATCATTTTATATGGTTCATGGTGACATCATGGCTTCATAAAACCTTAAATATCAATAACAAGGGATATAATGTAGAAAAGCCCTAACTAGGCTTATATATCCTAACCGACACATAGGCCAACTTGTATGGCTGAGTGAAGCTCATTTGTGTAGTATGAAAAGATAAATTATGAGATAAGGAAGACTCCTTGATAATTTTTCACAATAATTTTATGATTCCATATAACTCATAGACCTATTATAAGAGTATGGAATCAATAGAAACTCTATCTAGGCTTGTAGGTCCTAATTTATACACAAACAAACCATATTATAGTCATATGAAAGGAAATATAAAAAAGGTGACATGAGAGTATAAAGGAATTGATAAGTGTGAAATGTTGTCACAAATATTTTAAGACCATCAATGGATAAAGTAATACAATAAAAGTGCTAATTTGGCCTTAAGACTTCTTCGAGATCCCTTCATGCATAATTATCATGAACCTAATTAATGGAGATATGTGGTTTTAATATATGGTATTAGGGTCTACAAATTTATTTCTTATGACATAATTTTTTTGTTTAGATCCATGACATTCATGAATAAAGCTTAATAGCTTAGACCCCTTTCCAATGGCCTGCTTACAACTTGAGAGGAGCCATCCTTCACTTAGAACATTCATGAGGTTTTGAATGGGACCTAGTAGTGATTAGAGGTTTTTTAGAGTTCCCATAACTAAAATATTGTGCCATTATGATAGATAAAGAGGATATATTATTTATGAATAATCCTTAAAAACCAAACCCACTGTAAACCCTCCTAAAACCCTAATAGAGACCTGATTAAGAAATGGAATTATAAAACACATTAAATGGAATTTTTTGACTCTTTAAACTAATGGATACTTTTTAAGACTCCAATTAGGTTATCTAGGTGTATTTTTTTGTACTTTCAGTTGTACAGACTATAATATATACATTATTTTTCATGGTTTTTAGTGTTTTATAGGGGTTTCAAGCAAAAGATAACTTTAAAAATATTGTAAGTTGTCACATGAGATGTATTTAATATAATTAATCCAAAAAATATGCATAGGATATCTTGGAATTGATCTAATAAAGTTTATTTTCTAAGGCAATCTCAAACAGGCCTAAAATGAGACTAGGTGGCAAGGCCATTTCATGGTTCTCACACTTCCATAGGATATCAAGGTCTCAAATTTGACATGGAGGTTGGTGAAAATCTAGGTAAAGTGAATCACATGTTTTCTTTGAGGTTTCAAACTTGTGCAAGATATCTAGAGTAGAAAAATAGGGTTCTAGGTAAGGACTAATTAAGGAGAGATAAAGGTATAAAAAGGTACTTCCACTGACTCTCAGGACCTAAAACTTGGCATGGAGATGTAAAGACATATTTTTCCTAGAATATTCCATTATTTTTCATTAACATCCATATAATTCCATACAAAATGAGGTTTGTAATTTTTTAGGGCTACAAGGAAAATAAGCCTAATGAGAGCTTGAGAAGCAAAATAGAATTTTGGGAGTTATTACAAAAAAAAATTAATTGTTTCAGGTCTAATAAGGTATTTTAATAGATTTAATGGATATATATTTCCTTGGAGAAAATGAACTCAATTTTTAAGCCACTAGGATAAAGCTAGGCATGGGAAATGAGGAATTTCAAGACACCTAGGCACATTAATGATGAATGCCACTAAAAATTTCATATAAAATGAGTTTATAAGTATAATAAACATGTAAAATTAGAATTTATTAAGTAATTAATGGTGAATTTATGATTTATAATTCCATTTATCACTATTCTTATGCAAAGAAGCATAATTTTTAAGAAGATGATCAAAGTGTCAAGCTAAGTTTTAACTCATACACCACTTGGATGATAGGAACATATTTAGAAGAGAGAAACATAGATTTGGAAGTATATTTAAACTATTTCATAGCTCCTTATTTTTAAATTTCACATGGAAACTTGGCAATCTCCTTATCCTACGCCCTTCTCTCTTCCCAAATTTCTATATAAGTTACAACTTTTAGCCTTGTAAGATATCCACATCTAGTATGGCAAAGCCCTACTAGTTTGAGTACTAATTTTGCATTTGAATAAAATATTTCAAGATATTTTTAAATTCTCAAATTATTATTTAATTATGTGAATTAGTTCATGGTTTAATGGTAAGTGATAGTTATCTATCCTTGTGCTCATCTCGCTTTCTCATGCTTTGTGCAAGTAATCTACCTTCTAAAAGGCCACATGAAGTGTATCTAAGTGTTTTATATGAATTTTAGTGTAAGGAAGAGTATCAGTGTCTATAATCAAAACTTATATTCATCTAACTTGATAAATACATGGTATCTTACCTTCATGTTGAAACACTTTTGTTAGAATAACCTTGGGTGTTGAGATCAATTTTATAAATTGTTATTTTATAGTATAAGTTCAGGTAGTCTTGTGGAGTTAATATCAGTCCATCACATCTATTAGGTTAGTGTTAATCTCATTCTACTCCTTTAATTTCAAATCAATTAGATTAGTTTTTAGTTATAGGTATGGTGCAAGGGAGCTATCCTTTCAATCTAGAGACTCATCTCTCTCATATGTCACCCATAACTTGAGAGATGTTTCCATGTCACATTAAATTTAAGGAGGCTATATTAGAACTCCTTAGTCTACAAATTTTATTGACAATAATTACTAAAATTGGTAAATGGAAATTTAAAAAACCCTATAGCCATACTAGGTATAAGTGTAGATGAGATTTAAAGAAGTTATACATTCAAAATATTAATTATATAATATCTATCTATCATATGAAATAACTAGGTTAAAATACTTACTTTGGATAAAACCTATCAAGACTCAAAATCTCCCTTGGCCAATAGTTATTTAAAATATATTTTTGTGGTTTTGAACAATCAAACGAATGGACACTCCAAGACTTCCACAAGATAATCTGCCTTCGAGACAAGAATCTAATTAATAATGTTTATTTATTGAACCATTTTAACATGAATTTGAGTAATATAAATATGTTTATTTTGATTATATATATTAGGAATTATATTTAAAACATTAGTATTGGTATTAATATTCCCAACATTAATAATATCAGTGTAGGTTAATGTAGTTTATTTAGACAATATAGGTAGATTAAACTTGATTATATAGGGTCAATATAGTTTAATGACAATAAATTCAAACATATAACTATATCAACCCTATAAAATTTGATAGGGAATGAAATGAGTTTGTAACTATATCATCTTAGGTTGATATAATTGGCTATGTAAACTTAATTTTGACAGAATGGAAAATTTGATGTAAAATTTTATTAATAGAAATGATTTTAAATTAAAATAATATCAAACTAGTTTGATATAATATAATAAATAATTACTTAAAATAAATAACTAGATTAGTCGTGGCTGATGTGATTGAATGAAAATAATGCATATGAGTAAAAAAATTGGATCATACTATGTTATAGTAACTTGCTATAAAAACACATTATTAACACCATATTGACCTATGTTGATGTAGTTTCATATAAAATGCACATAAATTATACTAGATTGACCAAGATCAATGTATTATGTATAAAAAAAAATAAAAATTAAAGAAATAAAACTACATTAGGCTTGGATGATATAGTGGTTGACTAAGAATACATAAAATTAAACTAGATCAACCTGCTTCAATGTACCCTATTGACAAATATCTTAAATTAAAATTATACTAGCCTATTTTGATGTATTTTTTACTTAAAATAATTAAAATTTATATTATATCAACCTACATTGATGTAGCATGATAATAAATACATAAAAAATAAACTGTATCAACCTCTATTGATATAGTTTGGTAAAGGATAAAAACATTTGTTTGTTCATTTCAAGTTAATGATAATGTATGTAATAGGTTAGGATCAACGTATAACTATCTTGTCTCTAAATTTGTAATATCAAATAAGTTTAATCAAAGAGAACCCAATGATACCTAATGATTTGGGATATGACCAAATGGATTTGTAAACCTATCAATAAGAACACCTACAATGTAATGTCAAAGGAGAGAGTTCCAAAACCTCTAGGAAATCAACACAATAAAGTATATCTAACTAGATATATCTATTTTTAAGTAATCTAATGTTGAATACAAGTAATGTAAGGGGGAAATGTTAGAAACACATCAAAATGGGTAAGGAGCCATTATAGTCAAATGGGGGCCTATGTGACTTAAAGTGGATAAAAGGTAAGTTCAATCAACCCTATAACCACACTAAGTATAAGTGTATAAAAATATCAAAAAGGATATGCACACATTAATTTTATATGAAATTAAATTTTTATATCTACTAAATGAAAGAGTTAGGGTTAGAATATGCTTACCATGAAGAAGACCTATCAATCCACAATCTCCCCCTTGGCCAATGGCATTTTTTAAGAGATTTTTTTGGTTATGAAGACTCCAAATTATGGATAATAGGATCTAATTTAGCTAAGTATCCCCTATAAAATATCTAAGACTTACACAAGATAATATTCCCTTAATACAAGACTCTAAGAAATAACTCCCCCAAATGTAGATTAGGATAGAAGAGTAAGAAAAAGAAAATAAGAAATGAGTGTATGTCATATATTGGAATGAAATGGTAACGTTTGTTTATATTGGTCAATAGCCCAAATCCATCCAAAAATTTAAGTCAATGGAATTATCTAAGTCTGATGTAGTTAATAAGAGTCAATTGACATTGAAATACAATAGCAAGGCTAATACAGTATAATAAGGGCAAATGTATGAAATAAACTATATCAACCATGGTTGATGTAGTTGTAAAACCTACTAAACTATATCAACCATGGTGATGTGTTGTGGCCAACACACCCCATTTTCATAGAAATGGGGGAAAAATCCTTAAAAACATCAAAATTAGTGCTCCTAGATGCATTCTTTTATTCTAATTGACTTCACTTTAATCAAGTACTTTAAAATCTTATGTCGACCTGATTTACCTAAACATGTAGTATTTATAATCACCAATTGATCCAATTCATAAAACCTAAAAGTATATTAAGATAACAGTGGAAAACATTTTATCTTTTATGACTAAGATAGGATTTATTAATTTGAGGATTTAGAGTGCTAACTTTGTAGGTCATATTTCAAAATAAGTTCCTAGAGTCTCCATCATTTCCTAGAGTGACAGGCTTGATGTCTGTGTAACACTTTGAATCCTAAATGGAAGTTGAGTAATTTATGAATTTATTTATTTTATTTTCACTTTTAATTAGTCATTTTAACATATTTCATAGGATCTCAGCCCAGTTAGAGTACACCACATAGCCTGATGTTAGAATGGCTAGTATCCTGATCTTATAAAAGATGTTAGAGCTGAGGGGAGTTTGACCCATTAAGAGTGTGACATGTATCCTGATGTTAGAGTGTCTAGTATCTCAGTCTTATCAAATATTTTAAAGCCTTGGGAAGCTTGGAATATTAAAAAAACACCACATAGCTTGATGTTAAAGTGGTTACTCATCGAATCTTGTTAGATATGTCAGAACCTAGGGGAGCTCAACCAAAGTAGAGGTTCACATGTATTTTGATGTTAGAAAAACTAATCTCTTGGTCCTTTTATATATGAAAAATACCAACAAATCCTAACCTAGTTATAGTGCACCATGTATCCCAATATTAGAGCATCTAGTCTCTCACTATTGTTAGATATGTCGAATCTTAAGGGATCCTAACCCAATAAGAGTGTGCCACATAGCCTGATGTTAGAGTGGCCAACCTCTTAGTATTGTTAGAGATGTCAAATCTTAGGGGAGCCCAACCTAATCCTAATGTGTCATGTATCCCAATTATGTGGCCTTTTAAGGTGATAGGATGGTCCTAATGAATTATAGGTGGAGCTTAAGGACTAATCCAAGGATGTCACATGTCCATAAATGTCATTTCACCCCTCCTAAGGATATGACAACAAAGTATAAGGCTATTCTTAGGTATTGAATATTGACATGAGACCCAATAGGTAAAGGACACATGGTGTAAGGTGGGAGCTACTTAAGAGGCCTCAAGAATATGTGAATACATTCCTACCATGCTCTATGCATTAAAAAAATAGTAAGTTGGGCCTGATTAAAGAGTTTTTAAAATGTCACATCATCCTTGTTGAATATGGTAGGTAGTATAAGATCATGAGATCCAAATTTAACTTCAGATTTGTAAATAGAGGATATTAGGCCACCAACCCAAATTTGAATCCATAGCAAGTGAGCCACCAAACACTATTAACTTAGGGGAATGAGTGTTTGCTTTTATAAATATCCCAAGGAAGGCTCACTAATAGTTATCATTATATAACCTTAGAATAAAATCAAATCCTCTCTTTTTGATTCCTATTACATAACCCTATGTTTCCCTTATTCTCAATACCTTTCTACTATCCCCCATTTTTTTATATTGGTTGCATCCTTCTCAAACCCCAAAGAGAAACTCAAGTATAGAGATACCTTGTTCCTAGAAGGATTCACTCAATTCTAACATTACAATGAGGTGTTCAAGTCTATCAAGAAGGTTATTAGAGAATTAAGATCTAATAATTATTATTAATATGAGTTTGAAGATGCCCTATAGGCTTATAATAAGTGCATATTCATAGGGTCACAATCAAACATGAAATGTTCCTTTATGTTAACTTGTTCAAAAATATACTACTCACTACCAGACAAGTATAAGATGGTATCCACAATTGGGCTTACTCATCTAGATCCAAAAACCAAATTTCTAACATCTCAAATATTGACTATAAATCATATTAATCTCTCTATTATTTCACATTTTCATATGATGTAGTGGTGGTATAGACATAAACTAGAAATTTCCAAATTTACTAGGTCCTAAAGGACTAGGTTGAGAATCTAGATTCAAAGTGGGTAAGCAAGGAAGGAATCAATGTGTATACACTATACACTTTCTAATATGAGGTAAAATTGGGTATGATCTTATTTAACTAATTATTAAGGGCCCTAGACTACTTTCATGCCAATGAATTATGGGTACCCTTGATCCACATGATTCTTAATATCTTGGGGGTCTTAGATATGGGAGGGATAATCAAATTTAATTTTGTCAATGATATAGTAGATAATTGAGTAGGTGGGAACTTATATATGATTATTTATCTCATATATTTAGTCTTTAAGACACTCACCTTCAAGCCATCTACTTTTCCTGCATGGGTTTTAAGGGGCTTGATGGTCCATATAGTCTTTTACAACCTATATGGCCATTAGTACAAGAATAATATTTCGGATATATATGATTCCTTCTACTTGGTGGTGTACAACATAATAAATGATTCCCCAATTCCCTTTTTATCATAATAAATTAGAGACTTTATTATTTCCATTGGTAACTACTAATACTTTTAGGAAGACATGATGATTCAAGAATTCTCAAGTAACCCCTTTATCTACCATACTTCATCTTGGATTGCCTAAAAAAATGAAGATCGCATACCAATTGGTGGAGGATGTTTTCCATTTTTTCATCATCCACTAATAAAATTCATACTTGCCTCTCCTAATTTCCATTTGGCACCATGTATACACGGCTTTCCTTCCTCTCCAAAAATGGTGACTAGTCAAGATTACTTTGCTCTAAGGAGATCCTAACTCTAATGTTGGGACCCAAAAGGCATGATCAAATACTCATTTGGTGAGGTATTCAACTCACCTCAACATTAATTATTACCACCAATTATAGGATACTGATGAGTTGTATTTGACTACTGTAGATGACTAGGAAGTGTTGGCTTGAATTATAACCTATAAGAATAAGAAGTGAAATTAGGTCTAATATGGGAAATTTAAAGCCCATTATACACCAACTAATTTTGTAGAGGATGTCACCCCAAATCCCCCCATTATTTTTAGAAGGATTTTATAATGTACTCTACTACCTTATCCTTCATGTTCACTTTCTCATCATGCCCTAGATACACCTCCTCATCCTCTAGTATCTTAGGTTACTCATGCCATGACTCCACCACCTCCTCCTCCATTAGCTTAGGCAATTCATCCTTATCCAATACAAACACATGTAACTCAACATTAGGTATCCCAAACACATGTGGATCAATAACTAGTACCTCAACCCTAGGACACATAGACCCTAGGTTTTGATGTTAGTAGCATCCCCTTCCATTATTCACCTATGTTCCCATAGCCTAAATCCTACCAAGCATCCTCACTTATTTATTTCCCTCCACCCCACCCATTTCCCAACCTAAAACCTCCCAGTACCTCTATTGGGTATGGATCAGGTCTAAGTACCTATAGGTATACCTCCTTTGGTAAGCATGGATATAATCTTTAAGATTTCACCTAAAATGGCTAGAACCATCTTAGTACCTCTTTTTTAAATTCAAAAACCTCTATAGTTAGACCCCATAGATCCTAATAAATCTATGAGTCCTACTACACCCAAGGTTACCTAGGTAAAAAAGCCGATAATAAGTAGAAGGTGACTCACTCTTGGGCTTCAGTCTATATACCTTCCACCCCACCCTGAACTCATCTTCTAGCCTCTACTATTCTTCCAACATCAACCATGATATATCTACACATTGTTCCTTGACCCCCTCTTTCCATCACCTTGGGCACCTAGGGTGGTTTTAACTAGCCAATCTCTTCCCTTATATTGAGTACCCCTCTATCAAGTGTCATTTCCACTTAAGTGGGAATGACCCAAGATAAGTGGCAAGCATAGATGTTCCTATGGGCCTCCCCATCAATCATTCCTCCCTTCGCTCCCATGACCCATCCTCCTCCATTGATTTCATCATTCACACCTTTTGCTTCATATATATCCCCTCCACTTTCTCCTCCACCCATCACTACCATATCTACTCCTCAAACACCTCCTAAAACCTAAGGGATGGCCCTAATGTTGTAAGTGCCAAAGATGACAAATCAAGGTAGCCTAAATATGTAGTGTAATTTCAACTATACCATGGGGATCATGAAGATGATCCTCATGTTTAAATTCGTCCAAGAGGGAAACCTAGTGGTCTAATAGACCTAGAATGATTTTTTTTCATTAAGCAAAGTGAGGACCTGAATTGGGGAGGTAAAGGTATATGAGGACCCACTCTTTGTTCTCCATACAACACATGACATGTTAGATATGATCCTCAAGATAAATAGAATTAAGTCTAGACCCTAGGGGCCTGGGTAAATAACTCTTTCCCCATAAGGATAATTAGGTAGGTCACAAATGCACTCTTACTAATATTCCCACTTATGTGGAAGGAGATGGAAACTATGGTGGAGACTGAAGTTCTCATCCAATGAACCCATGATTATCTAGAGAAGATCATGGATATTGATGAGAAATGTAGGAAGCTCTTGGTGATAGTCAACAAAATCATGTTCCTAGATTTAAAATTGGTGCCCACCTTATACTTGGGTTTATATAAAATATATGTGGTGAACATGAAAATTGATATAGAGGAGTGGTTGGTTATACATGATAGGACCCTTAAAATATGATAGGAAAAAGATATTTGCATATTTCAAGGAAGTCAATATCTTTATGATGTTTCACTTAGATGATACCCTACTAGACAAGGAAGAGTTTTGAGTCCACATGGGTCACATTGAATAGGTCATGTGGAAGAAGGTCACTAAGGGAAATAAGGAATGGGACCAAGTATTTCTCAAGCTTTCAATGTAGTCCATGGTGAGTATCAGGTAGGTGTTTTAGGTTTTAGTGTCAATGGAGGCTCCCTTCTAGGTGTACCAAAGACTAGTGACCCATGTGAAAACAATCATCTAGGAACCCCCATTAAACCTCGCCAAGTTGGATTGGGAGTTTGACCTTATAGAAGTCACATTAGAAGCTAGGGAAGTAAGGTCAAAGTAGTTAGGAGTCAGATCCTCATAGTCACCATCGTGTATCAGTTGAGTGGTCCCCATAGATATTTTTGGGGTTGGCTTGGGGATTCTATTTTGTTTTTGAATTATATAATTGTAACCACCAAGTGTGGCCATCATGGTCTAGGATGGGAATCTCACACTATTTTAAGGTGGATCTCATATCTATAAAAGGTGTATCCATATTGTAAATAGAGGTTTGATAAATTTTTAATCCAAAGTGCTATAAAATTTAATCCAAGATTTCACCTAATATCTCCTTCACCCCTTTGTACTGTAAAAGTTTACCATGATCAATATTATTGTAACAACACTTGTCTTTTAATGAATGTAATTTTAGATTTTTTATAAAATGCTTGTTATGTGTTTAAAAGTGCCTTTCATATCCATTCTAAATGCTTATTAATGTTATATTAATTAGACTAACATCTTTCCACTATATGTATGTTAATTTTATATTATGCTTGTCTATTATAATCCCTTTGTGATCTCTTTTATTTTTTTCTCATAGCATTGATAATTTGTGTGTTAGTCTGCAAGTCATCTTGGAGGTTTATGTGTGATCTAATATAAACTTATAGTACTAATATTTAGTGAGGATTCTTAGTTGAGTAAATCTCCCCCATTTCCTCATTTTATTACCATTGTGTATTCTTGGAAGTATAAATTTTGGTGAAACTCAATACATAGTGGTATAAATGTGGCAAGGGAACTTCATTCAATGTTTGAAACATTGATTTCACATTAAATTTGGAGGCACTATTTCCTTCCTTACTCTCCCCTCTCTTTTTTTGTTTATTTTTTAAGATTGGACTACCCTTCCTATTATGCTTATAAAATGGAATAGAATAATGTATGAACATTAATAACAACTCTAAACAATTAGACCTTTATCTAAGAATTATGTATTGAGCTTCTGGTGGTGAAACTATATATCTTAGAGATTATTTCATGTAGACTCCATAGTGAATTAAAATAACTATAGTCATTCCATGTACTGATCCTAAATTATTCCTAAAATGGAGGACACAATTCTATCATTTTTCCCATTCTCCTCTTTAAGAATTCCTAATCTCATGGGTATTTCAGAATCAAATTTTGGACCAAAAAACAAATAGTGCTAGAATAAGGGCCATTTATTTTAAGGATAATTTTCAAACTTCTTGAAATAATAGTTTATTAATTAGATATAAGATAATAAGATTTTTTTTATTGAGCACTAACTTATTTCAAATTATTCTTATTGTAATAACATACAAATTACTACTTGATTATGAAGCATCTTCGAGACTATGCACCTATCACTAGGGCTAGGTCCCACCATAATTTATTGGTGGTATCTCCTAATTTTCCATATATAACACTACCTTAATAAACCTAGACTTGTCATGATTATAAATAGCTTGTCCCCATATCCTCTTCCAAATTTATAGCCCAAGATGGCTTGGTTAGTTGGCTCCACCATTAACATCCTAAGATTATCCATGATTTACCTAAAAAACCCAAGAGATAGCTTCTTTATTTCACTCCTAATGTGGGATGGACTACTAAAGAGAACATAAATTCCTATAAAACTTACCTAAGGTTATTAAATGTAAAACATGAGGATGTGGCACGCATGATTTTCCCCTTTACATTGATGGATTCAACATATGATTGGTTCCTTAACCTCCTTAAAGATTATATCCCTAGTTGGGAATATTTAAGTACTACCTTTATTTCCCAATTTAGGATAGTGGTAGACCCTAGTGTCCTATACCAAAAATTTTCTTATATTAAATTGGATCATAATGAGCCTATTAGGTGATTTAATTCTAGGTTTCAAAAAATGTATAGTTGGGTTATAATTATTTATCACCCTAACCCAAAACTAGTCCTTAAAATGTATAATAATTATTTGGACCCTTAGACAACCATGTTTTTAAGAAGAGACCTAAAAATAAATTACCTATACTTCACTTATGTAAAATACATCAAGGTGGAAAGGAAATTAAATTACCAAGGCTAGATGATGCCCCCCACTCCTATCTTGCTACCACAAATACCCACATTGAGATTTATATCCAACATCAATTAGAATGTATTAATTCTATATCCACTCCCTATAATTAATCAAATATTATTGGGTCACCCCACTTTCAATCTAACACATGGGTTTTCTTAACCCTAGGGATATGAATAGGTTCCTCAGTAGCTAATAGTACCCAAACTATATCCCAAAAGTCCATAAAGAACAAGTTAGATGCCATTTAGTGAATGATCTAAAAATATGGTAATGATTTCCTTGGGCTAAAAAGGTAGGTGAGTAACTCTAATTTAGAGAGCTATAGTATAAAATTCACATAGCAAAGATAGAGTATGAATTAAAACCATCCTCATAATCCCCCATAACCCTCACCCAATAGGTTTTTCAAAATTAAAATATTTTAGTTATCCTTACCTAATTGGTTTCAAGTACATAACAAGATAGACCATAGATAAATTGGATTTCATGAAGTTAAATTCTTATTTTGAGATCTTCTTTAAGGAAATGGATGAATATGAGGTTATCCCCAATCACTTCAAATCATCCAACATGGGTAAATCCCCTAGCACTATTATGGTGTTGGAGACCATGGATTTACCTAGATAATAATAAAATGAGCCAAAGGAGGGTATTCGTGACATTTAATCATTTCATCAATTCCAAATGAGTATTTATGCCCTAATGAATAGGAAACTACAACAACCCCTTACTAGCTCAACTCCCCTAAATAATGAGATGATCCTGTCTAACCAAAATCCTTGGAATGACCCCTCACCTTTGAGACCTAAATAACCTAAGAATCCTATGGATACTTCATAAATATAAATTAAATATGGTTATAACATAATATAAAACATTAAGAATATCAAATCAAACATTATCCTTCATGATCTTGCTTAGATCATTGAGCAACATGATATCTTACTAAATTCCTTGACTCAGAAGCTAACCTATATGAAACCAAGAGTAGCCCATAACAATGTGTTCATTCACAAGAATAAGATATAATTTATCCCATTCCTCTTAACCATTTGATTATTTGGAAATAAAATTATCAATTTCCTAGTAGATTTAGGAGCCCTAACCAATGTAATGATAACAAGCATATGTGAGAATCTAGGGTTGGTATCTATCAATTTGAATAAGGTAGTGGTTTAACTCAACAAGTACAAAGTGAAATTGATAGGGAACTACCAAATTTACACATACAGTTATATTCCAAGCCTAGGATTTAATACTTCATAGATATCCAAGTGGTGGAGATTCCTAAAGCCTACAACATGCTCTTCAATAGAGATTGGTCCAAAGCCCTAAATGGGTATATGGCCAAAAATTTATCCCATATGTGGTTACCATGGAGAGGAGTAGCCAAAAAAATATGGATAGATATATAGACTCACATGAAACACATTATAACTAAGTATAATGATATTAATGTGAAAGTAAACCTAGCATCCTTAGATCTAGGAATCTACACATTGAGCACAAAACCACCTAAAGACCAAGATAACCATTGCCCAAACCTATCATAATATGGTATCTCTATATAGATATAACTCATTTCATAAAATATAGTGGAGTCAGTGTTCTACTTATAGACCCCCTAAGGAATAAATATTTAGAATCATATAGGTTGAAGTTCCCCTGCACAAATAATCTAGTGAAGTATGAAGTGAAAATTATAGGGTTACAATTTGCATTGAAATACAAGGCAAATGATTTAAGAGTATTTAGTGACTTTGAGCTAGTAGTCAACTAGATAAAGACTAAATTTCAATGCATGATATAATAACTTATAAGATATAAGTATATGGATTGAGACCTAATTGAAATATTTAGCGCATTTAAAATCATCTCTATCTTTTGAGAGGAAAACGAAGTCATTGACTCACTAACATCTATGGTAGAAAACTTAAATCCCCTATATGACACTGAGTTACAAGATTTTTTTTTTGAAACTCATACCATGTCCCTCTTTCCATGAAAAAATGAAAAAATGTTAGATATTTTAGGATGACTAGTAGATCATCCAATTTATCAATAATAAGGAAATATTTGAGACCCAAGTTATAGATGAGAAAGATAGAGACAACCTAGGGAATGAGATGGATAAATATGGGATATAGTATTCATGGAATCATATCCTAAAGGGAAGGATTTTGTTAGAAATATCATTCAATACTTTAGACCCCACATTCTAAGTGAAAAAATCCAAGGTTGAAAACCAAAAGTGCTAACTCTTCAACCTTAGCCCTATAAAAAATCCCTAAATGATCAATGTAGGTCCTAACTAAATGGACTATGAGTCAAAGTAGTTACAAAGGTTAATACTAACATATAAATATGTAATTTCTTGGGCCTATGGAGACCTCAAGGTATTCAACTTGAGAGTGATCACTCACACTATTCCCATCTAAATTAACCAAAAACCATTTAGGTAAAGATAGAGACTAGTAAACCCAATCATGGAGCCATTAATACACAAATAAGTCCTTAAGTCACTTTTTGTAGAGATAATTTTCTTAGTTCACCACTCCACTTAGGTGGTCAAACTAGTGCCCATACAGAATAAAAATGGATAAATCTACCTATGTGTAGACTTTCAAAACTTAAACCAAGCCTTAGAGAAAGATAATTACCCATTACCTTCCCTTGATTAAGTAATCCAAATGTGAGTGGATCTCAAATGATGTCCATTTTGGATGAATTTTCGAGATAAAAATAGTTCCTAGTTAATTATAAATATAGGTTCAAGACCACTTTCAACACCAAGTGGGTTATATTTACTTATAAATGAATTCCCTTCGAGTTGATCAACTCTAGCATAAATTTCAAAATAGTGATGGGAATTTATTTTAAAATACTAATTGGTAAACGTGTAATAATTTATATGGATGACTTGACTATGTTTTTGAAATATATGTTAGATCACTTATGCCACTTAGATAAATTATACAAAAGATATATAAGGTATGGCATTTCCATAAACCCAAAGAAGAGTATATTTGGTACCCCCAAAGGTAAGATTATCAATCATATTGTCACATAATAAAGCATTTCTATTGATCCCTAAAGGGAGGATGTAATTTATAAACTACCTTTACATAATAGTAAGAAAGAAATTAAATATTTATTTGGTAAAATTAACTTTTTTCATAATTTTATTTCCAAATTTTCTAAAATTTTAAAACCCTTGAATGTTATGTTAAAATAGGATGCAAAAGTAGAATGGAATTTTGAATCAAATAAATATTTTTAGGATATAAAAAATGCCATTATGCAATCCATAATTCTCATCATCCCAAACTATACACATGATTTATATATCTACCCCTTTGCTTTTGAACACACCATTGTTTCTTGCCTCACCCAAAGATTATGGTGAGAATTCATTGCTTTCATGAGCACCAATCTTAAGGATGCCAACTAATATATTATACCTTGGAAAAACATTATTATGCCTTAGTCAAGGCTATGAATAAATTTAGACACTACATCCTTAGGAATAAAGTGCATGTAATTGTCCAAGACCCAATAATAAAATAAATGTTGGGGTAGAACAAGTTGGGTGAATATAGAGGCCAATGGATGATAAAATTTTGACAATATAACTTGTAAATTAGACTATCCAAACTAGTTATAGGACAAGGTATCACCCAAATAATAACTGAGATAGATCTAAGAATAACTATTCACCAATTAGACTAATGGATAGTGCTACAATTAGAATGGTATGACTTGGTCATGTAATTATTACTCCATGTAAAAACACTTCTAGGACACAACCATGCATAGAAGAGGGCCCTATAATTTAAGGATTAATAATACATGTTTAATAATGGATTTATCCTTAGAAGGAACCACAAAGGAGTCTACCTCTGATGCATGTCACAAGAGGAAGGCACGTAAATAATGGCAAGTTTTCATGAAATTTTTGAGCCAATAATTTTACAATAAACACCATACCACACAAAGTTATTTAGATAGGCTACTACTAGCCCACACTATTCAAAGATGTGAATACCCATGTTCATGTTTTCCATTAGTACCTGACCTTTTTTAAAAGGGAAACCCATATGGTAATGATATTGTAGCATATCATGGAGTCAACACCATTTACCCAATGGGGGTTAGATTTCATTGGAGTCATAAACCTGAATTCATCATATGGATATAATTTTTTTTGCATGGGCATAGACTATTTCATGATGTGGTCTGAGGTAGTTGTAAACAAAATAAGCACTAATACCGAAGTCATCATGCTCTTGGAAAACACCATAACCACCTATTTTTTGCCCCTATCTCTTTGGTGTGTGATAATGGTCTTTCCTTATGATACACATAATTCATAGAATGGGCCTATGATAATGGAATCACACTAAAATTATTTTCCAATCACTACCCATAAGGGAATAGTTTGGCAAAGTACACCAATAAGAATTTTATAGACACCATCAAGAAGTCAACTAGAGAGAATCCCTAGGAATGACACTCATTATTAATTTCATTTTATGGGATAATAATACCAAGTATAAACAAGACCTAAAAATTTCTCCTTTACTTTTAGTTTATGGATAGAAGTCAATCATGTCAGTCACATTCAAGCTACCAACTTATAAATTCATGAAACTAGATGATAAGGTAAATTATAGACTCTTAGACATACTTTAGTTAGAAGAAGCCAAAGATGAAGCTTTGTTAAAAATTTAAAAAAATCATGATACATTCAAAATATGGTTTTATAAAATATCTAAGATCAATATCTTTCAAATGTTTTTCCTAGTCCTAATGTGGGACAAGGTTCACGAAAATAAGGGCTAGCATTTGAAATTTGATCCCCTCTAGATTGGCCCATACTAGATAGATGAAATCTAGGGTTAGGATGCCTTCTAACTCAAATATTTTGAGGGAAATAATTCACCACTATAAATAAATATCTAATTAATAAAACATTATTTATCAGTTGTCCCATCCAACATAATTTTTGAATAATCTAGGCAGGGGTTGGTAATGTATATATTAAACTAGTTTTATCTTATTGTGTGTTTGATTTTGTTTTATATTTTTTTTTCCTTTTTTAAATTTTATTCTTTGTTTTTTTCATCATGTTTTTGTGGTGTTCCTTTTTAACTCATCACTATTAGTAGTCACTCCATGTGATGGCTGAATTCTAGAAAGAATTTGTGAAAAGCAAGGGACCCAAGTTGAATATTTGATCCAAATAAATCAAGATGGTAACTAATTTTTTTTAAAATTTTAGATATATGAGGAAAATTATTATAAGATAAATAAGTGGTTTTTATAATATCTAACATTTGAATATAACCACCAAGTTTCACTTAATTTAACATCTCAAGAAAAGATAAGACTACTTAAGCTAATTAAAGACCAATTAGGTATTCAAAGCTTCCTCATCATCCTTTCACCCTTGGCTTGGTACTAAAACCTCAATGGGTGAGAATAAAAAAATAAAAATCCTTTTCACAAATAATCTTGGAAAAAACCAAGAAAAACATGTATAATTAAATTTTGAGTCTTCTTTGAAAGGGTCTTTCAGGCAACCTCCATCGTATGATTTTTAGCCTAACTGGTAGTGGAGAAAGGCCTTGAATGGGACCAAAGGTATATCTATTAGGGATAAAAACACCTATCTATTAGTATTTTAATGCCCATTCCATCCAAATTTAATCCATCAAACCATTAATGCCATTAAAGGAGCCTAATACCTAGTCCAACCTTTGTTACTCAAGCAGAGTCTAGAATTAAATGGGAAAATTAAGAATCACTTCTTACACACACTGGTATTCATCTATATGATAAAATATTAGTATTCCACTTTATATTAATTTACTTTAGTGCCTTATTTTCTACTATGTATGAATATATCTCTTATAATTTATGTTTTTTGTGGGATCAAAAAATTAATTAGTTAAGTTTTAAGTGCTTATCATTACTTCCCCATGAAAGTCATCATTTATTATGGACCATATGACCCCTTCTCATATAAATGGGGGAACCCTCCTTAAAAAAATAAAAATAAGGGATCTCAAATCCATTATTTCATTCTAACTAGTTTTGATTGCACCAGGTCCTTGAAAATCTTGTGTCATCCTGATCTCCTAAAACATGCAGTATTTATAATGACCAATTAGGCCAATTCTTGAACCCCAAAATTATATGGAGAGAACAATGGAAAAAATAATTTATTTTATGACTAATATAGAAAAATTTATTTGAGGACTTAGAGAACTAAACTTTTAGTTTGGCTTTCAAATGAATTTCCTAGAGTCTTGGTCCTTTCTTAAAGTGACATGCCCAACATCTTATGCAACACTTCAAAACCTAATGGCAATTGGTTAAGTTATGAATTGGTTTCAATTATTTTAACTTTCACTTAATTATTTTAATGGATTTTTTAGGATCCTATCCTAGTTAGAGCATGTCATGTAGCCCAATGTCAATGTGTCTAGTCCTTTAGTCTTGTCAGAGATGTGAGAGCTTAGGAGAGCCCAACCTATTCAGAGCATACCATGTAGACTAATGTTAGAGCAAACAATCCCCTGGTCTTATTAGAGATTTCAAATCCCAAGGGATCTTGTCCTATTTAGAGTGTATAATGAATCTTTATGCTAGAGTGTCTAATCTCTTGAGATTGTTAGAAAAGTTAGAGCCTAGACTAGCTAGAGTGCACTATATAACTTGATGTTAGAGAGACTAGTCTCTTGATCTTGTCAGAGTGGCCAATCTCCTAGTCCTCTTAGAGATGTTAGAGCTCAGGGGAGTCTATCCAAGTTAGAGTGTGCCACATAGCCTTATGTTATAGAAACTAGTCTCCCAATATTGTCATAAATGTTAGATCTTGAGGGAGCCTGACCTAGTCAGAACATGCCATGTAGCCTAATCAAACATTTGATAAGGTTGCCTTACAAGGCCCTAGGATAGTCATAATGAAGTATGAGTGGAGCCTAAGGAATAATTAGAGGATTCTACATATAACTAAATGGAATATCACCCACCCTAAAGGTATGCCTATTAGTATAAGGTTATGATTAGGTGATAACCATTGACAAGAGACCTAATACTTGGATTACATGTGGCATAAGGTAGGAGCTACCCAAGAGATGTGACCACATGCCTACCATGCTGTAGGAATTAATAAAATAGTAAATTGGACCTGATTAGATAATTTGAAAAACATCATTATCACCCTTTATAAATTTGGTACGTGACATGAGATCATGAGCTTTGAATTTAAATCTAGATTTATAAATAAAGAGAGTATATCATGCCACCACCTAAATTTTAATCCATAGTAAGTGAGCCACCAAATTGTTGGGGATCAACCAACAATGGATTACACTTATGAAAGCAATCAATGCGGAAATAAATCAGATAGATAAGTAACTGAAATGATAAATAGCACAGAACAAGATATACAAGAAAACACCCTGAAAACTTGTATTAAAAACTCTTTACAATAGGAATACAAATGAAGAACTTTGTTCTTCCACACCTCTCTCAGATGCACACAAGATCTCTCACTAGATCTCTATTCCTCAAGAGCTCTCTCTAAAGTACAGTCCTTCAAACATTCACAATGTTCTACTTCGTACTCAATTACACTCTCATACACTTCATCTTCTTACAATAGCTTAGAAGATCTCTCCTACATATAGAAATAGGAAACTTAAGCATGCTCTTACAACAAACAGTTAAGCCTCTTCAACAAGGGCTCTAAAAATAACATTGCTAACAATAGAGACGCGAGCATGAGTCTACAACTCAAACTCATCATGCAAACACTCGCTTCTGTCCTCGGAAATAGCTTTCTGGACACACAGGTAACCGACGTCGGTTCCTGTCTGTTCGCCTGTGACCGTCGCCGGCCGACCATACTGTCGACGTCGGCACCTCTGAACTGCAACTGACCGACGTCGGTCGCTCCTGACCGACGCTGGCGTCTGTGTAGACCCGAACCTGTTTGTCTATGCTCCATGGTTAAGCTTTTAGCTCCACATACCTAACAATCTCCCACTTGGAGATAAACCAGCTGCACCAATACCTGTACAGCAAGATCTTCTAGCTCCTCCATCTTCAACTTAATTATGAAGACCAATAGAAGTTGAATGAAGATTCAACTTCTCCTTAGTAACCGGCTTTGTTAGCATATCCGCAGGATTCATGTCTGTATGGATCTTCTCCAGCTTTAACTCACCATCTTCCAATACCTGCCGTATGAAGTGGTACCTTAGCTGTATGTGCTTGGTTCTAGAATGGAAAGCTGAGTTCTTAGCCAAATGGATTGCGCTTTGACTGTCACTATGCAATCTGCAACTCCCATGCTCCCTTCTAAGCTCTTCCATGAACCGTGTCATCCATATCATTTCCTTGCTAGCTTCTGTAGCTGCAATGTATTCTGCTTCTGTAGTTGACAAGGCTACAACCTTCTGCAACTTGGAAATCCAACTAACTGCCGTTCCACCTACAGTAAAAACATAACCTGTGGTGCTCCTCCTGCCATCCAAATCCCCTGCCATATCTGAATCTACATAGCCATGTAGAGATGTATCTGAACCTCCATAGCATAAGTGTCTACTGCTGGTTCCTCTCAGATATCTAAGGATCCATTGTACTGCTTTCCAATGTTCCTTTCCTAGATTGGCCATATACCTGCTTACTACTCCCACTGCTTGGGCAATATCTGGTCTAGTACACACCATTGCATACATCAAACTTCCTACTGTGGAAGAATATGGAACCTTGTTCATGTACTCTACCTCATCATGTGAATTGGGACATTGTTCTTTACTTAACTTGAAATGTCCTGCTAAAGGTGTGCTTACCGGTTTTGCATCCTGCATGTTGAACCGTTTCAACACCTTGTCCACATAATCTTCTTGAGACAATATCAACCTGTGATTTTCTCTGTCTCTCTTAATGCTCATGCCAAGGATTTTCTTAGCTGCTCCCAAATCCTTCATGGCAAACATTTGAGCTAACTTCTCCTTAAGCTCTGAGATGTCCTGCATGTGAGACCCTGCAACCAGCATGTCATCTACATACAACAATAGAATAATGCATCTACCGTTATCGAATCTCTTAAAGTATACACAATGGTCTGATTGACACCTACTGAAACCATGCTCAGTCATAAACCTGTCAAATTTCAAGTACCATTGCCTTGGAGCTTGCTTGAGGCCATACAAGCTTTTCTTTAACCTGCACACTAGTTTCTCCTTACCCTTGACCTCGAAACCTTCTGGCTATTCCATGTAAATTTCCTCATCTAAATCTCCATGAAGAAATGCTGTTTTAACATCTAGCTGCTCGAGATGCAAATCCTCAAAAGCAACCAAAGACAGTACAACCCTTATAGAAGTCATCTTAACAACCGGAGAAAAAATCTCGCCAAAGTCAATACCTAGCTTTTGTGCAAATCCTTTTACAACCAATCTGGCCTTGTATCTCATCTGACCATCCTCACCTTCCTTCAACCTGTAAGTCCACCTCTTCTTCAGTGTTCTCTTACCAGCCGGCAATTCAACCAAATCCCATGTTTGGTTCTCCCTTAAGGACTCCATCTCCTCAACCATGCCATGCTCCCACTTACTCCTGGACTCCACCTGTAAAGCTTCTTCAAAACTTTCTGGTTCTCCACCATCGGTTAGCAATAAATAATATAAAGAAGGAGAGTATCTAATTGGAGGCTTACTTACCCTTTCAGACCTCCTGATTGGTGTCTTGGACTCGTTTTCAACAATCTGTCCATCCAATTTTTCTGACAGTGACCGACCTCGGCCACCTGTAGACCTGTTACTGGCCGACGCCGGTTCCTCCTGGCCGACGCCGGTGCCTGGTCTGCCGACGTCGGTCTCTGTATGACCGACATCGGTTTCTGTATTGCCGACGCCGGTGCCAAACCTGCCGACGTCGGTCTCTGTGTTTTCCTGTAAGTGATTATTTCTTTTTCCCGCGAGCTCATTTTGGACCATAACTTCGTCCAACTCATTATTGCTCTGCCCAACTTGATCTAGCTTCCTTGTCTGATCACTGTACATCACCCTTTCGTTGAAAACAACATCACGGCTCCTGATTACCTTGTTAGTTCCTAGATTCCAAAATCTGAAACCAAAATCATCTGAGCCATAGCCTATAAACGTGCACCTCATAGACTTAGCATCAAGCTTCTTTCTATTTTCCTTATCTATGTGCACAAAGGCTTCACAACCAAAAACTTTGAGATATGAAAGATCAACCTTTTTACCTATCCATGCCTCTTCTGGAATTCCACCATCCAGAGCTGTAGAGGGTCCTCTGTTGATCAGGTACACTGCGGTGTCAACTGCTTCTGCCCAAAACTCTAAGGGCAACCCTGCATGCAATCTCATACATCTTGCACACTCCATAATAGTCCTGTTCATCCTTTCAGCAATACCATTCTGCTGAGGTGTCCTTGGAACCGTCCTTTGCCTTCAGATTCCATTTATGTAACAATACAATTTGAACTTAAGACTGCAGAACTCACCACCATTATCGGATCTCAAGCACTTTAATCTTTTGCCTGTTTCATTCTCAACCATGGCTTTCCATATCTTAAAAGTCTCAAAAACATCAGATTTCTTTTTAATACAGTAGATCCATACCTTTCTTGTGGCGTCATCTATGAATGTAACATAGTACTGTGATCCGCCAATAGAGGCTACATGAGCCGGTCCCCACACGTCTGTGTGAACAAGCTGCAACTTCTGCCTTTTCTTAGTAGACCCAGTCTTTAGAAAAATAACCCTTTTCTGTTTTCCAAACACACAATGCTCACAAAATTCTAGATCCATACTTTTCAAATCTGAAAGCATACCTTTAGACTTAAGGATAGACATCCCCTTCTCACTCATGTGGCCAAGCCTTGAGTGCCACAATTTCGCATCCACATCTGAAGTAGATAAAACTGAAGGAGATTTGTTAGTAATACAATTACACAAATAGAGAGTACCTTCTCTCTTACCTCTGGCCATAACAAGTGCACCCTTGGTCACTTTCCAAGAATCTGCTGTGAGAGTTACTGTACAACCCTCATCACCAAGCTTACCTGCAGAAATCAGATTTCTCTTCAAACTAGGAACATGCATCACATCCCTCAACACCCATGTGTTGCCATTCTGCATCTTTAGCTGCACTTTACCTTTGCCAATTATCTTACAAGGCTCATCATCCCCTAAGTATACTATTCCAAAATCTCCATGGACATAGTCACTGAAATATTCTCTGTTAGGGGTAGCATGGAAAAACGCACCAGAATCTAATACCCAAGATTCTATGTTATTATGCAAAGAGAAAATAAGAGCATCCTGTGCAATACCTGCAACCTTTGTCTCTTCCTTTCCTTCGTGCTGATTGTCCTCCTTAGGCTTTGACCAACAATCTCTGCTTATGTGCCCCAACTTTCCACAGTTCCAGCATTGTGGCCTTCTGCCATTCCTGGATTTGGATCTGCCTCTTCCCTTAGACTTAGATCTTGATCTCCTCTTGCTCCTTTCTTTTTGCCTTCCTCTGCTCTCGAAATTTAAAGCGTTCCCGGATGTCCCAGAAGTCTCTTCTGTGCTTTTCCTGCGTATTTCCTCATTCAAAATAACACTAACCACATCCTCTACTTTTAAAATATTTGAAGCAGAAGCAGTATTAGAAACTGCCATTACCAAGCCATGCCAGCTTTCAAGCAAAGAACATAAAATTAAAAGAGCCTTTATTTCATCTTCAAATGAAATATTAACAGAACTTAACTGATTAACAATACCATGGAAATCATTCAGGTGATTAGAAACAGATCCACCTTCTTGCATATGCAAATTAAATAACTGCTTCATCAAATATACCTTGTTTGAAGCTGAGGGTTTTTCATATAAATTTGCTAACGTGGTCATTAACTCTACCGTAGTTTTTGCTTGTGACAAATTGGATATCACAGTGGAGGCCAGACTCAGTCTTATAGACCCAAGAGCCTTTCTGTCAAGAACTTCCCATTCTTCATCCTCCATGTCCTTGGGCTTCTTTGCTATCCCACCTAACGGTAAGTAAAGATCCTTCTGATACAGATAGTCCTCTATCTGCATTCTCCAGTGCTGATAGTTCTTGCCATTAAACTTTTCCATTCTCAACTTACTTTCCTCTGCCATTGCTTCTCCCACTCAAACAGAAATCCCTGTGAGCAACCTGTAATCCGAACACACTACACAGATCTGAACCACCTGTTAGTGAACCTGAGCTCTGATACCACTTGTTGGGGATCAACCAACAATGGATTACACTTATGAAAGCAATCAATGCGGAAATAAATCAGATAGATAAGTAACTGAAATGATAAATAGCACAGAACAAGATATACAAGAAAACACCCTGAAAACTTGTATTAAAAACTCTTTACAATAGGAATACAAATGAAGAACTTTGTTCTTCCACACCTCTCTCAGATGCACACAAGATCTCTCACTAGATCTCTATTCCTCAAGAGCTCTCTCTAAAGTACAGTCCTTCAAACATTCACAATGTTCTACTTCGTACTCAATTACACTCTCATACACTTCATCTTCTTACAATAGCTTAGAAGATCTCTCCTACATATAGAAATAGGAAACTTAAGCATGCTCTTACAACAAACAGTTAAGCCTCTTCAACAAGGGCTCTAAAAATAACATTGCTAACAATAGAGACGCGAGCATGAGTCTACAACTCAAACTCATCATGCAAACACTCGCTTCTGTCCTCGGAAATAGCTTTCTGGACACGCAGGTAACCGACGTCGGTTCCTGTCTGTTCGCCTGTGACCGTCGCCGGCCGACCATACTGCCGACGTCGGCGCCTCTGAACTGCAACTGACCGATGTCGATCGCTCCTGACCGACGCCGGCGTCTGTGTAGACCTGAACCTGTTTGTCTATGCTCCATGGTGAAGCTTTTAGCTCCACATACCTAACACAAATTACATTAATGCATGGGAATGACTGTATGATTTTATAAATATCCCAAGGAATCTTCACCAATAATTATCACTATATACCCTCATAATAAAATTAACTCCTTACTTTCTTATTCATGTCATGTACCGATGTGTTTCCTTTATGCTCAATACTTTTATAATAGCCTCCATCTTGTTGTAATGGTTGTGTCCTCCTCAAACCCCAAAGCTAAACTTGAGTATAAATATACCCTATTATTAGAAGGTTTGACTTTATTCAATCATTATAATGAGGTGTTTAAGGATATTGACAAGACACTAAAAGAATTTGGCTCCAATAATGATGATCAATCCAAGTTTGAATATTCCTTATAGGCTTATAAGAAGTGTGATCTTCATAAGGCCATAGAAAAACATGAAATGCTCTCCTCTACTGACTTGTTTAGAACCCTGATCTTCACTATTAGTGAGTATAGGATAGTGTCCATGATTGGGTCTACTTGGTCAAATCTTGGCTCTAGATTGATGAAGTCTCCAAGACCACCTAAAAATCATATTACTATCTCCATGATTTCACTTTTTCATATGATGTAGTGGTGGTGTAGACATGGACTAAAACTTTTTAATTTTAGGAGGTCATGAAGGGATAGGATAAGATTATAGATGCTAAGTGGTTAAAAAAGGAATACATTAATTTGTATACATTTTACACTTTTTAAGATGAGGTATAGTTGGGTATGAAATTAATAAACTATTTTTTTTGGGCCATAGATTACCTGCATGTCAATGAGTTATGGGTAACATTACTCCACATGATTCTCACTAGATTTGAGTTCTTGGACATGAGAGGGATGATCAAATATGCCATATTAGATGATCGAGTAGGTGGGAAATATTGAAACCTAAAAATATTTCTCTTGGTTAACAACTTCATATGGGAATCTTTACAAATTTGAGATGAATTTGTGGTTTGTAAAGAAACCTTCAATATTTTAGAATCTAGCTCTTCAAATTAATTTAAGGGGGAAGGGTAATAAGGAAATATAAATAAAACTAAATTAAAGATAAATAAGGTGATACACTAAATTTTTTAATGTATCTATATATAAATTTGCATAATATAGCTTGATCTCTCAAAACATTACAAACAATTAAAGAGCATATGCATGATTTAAGGCGTACAACATAAATAAAATCCAATATTATATAAGTAGAGAATGAAAATAATATATAAAAATATATTCCATTAAATTTTACATAGAATAAAACATCCTCTTCATTTTTTGGTGGAAAATAAAATACAAAAGGCCCAAAGGCATAATATAAAACATTTAATCCTTCTCATGAAGGGCACATACTAAGGTCATGAAGTGAAAATAAATAATTGCTTCTATTCCTATTCTTAAACTAAACTATTAAAAATGGATGCTCTCTAATAAAAATCATAAAGATAAAACTATTAAGGATTACCAACCCCTTACAAAATAAAAAATCCCTAAATATATAGGCATAGAGTCCTCATGATGAAATGACACCTAGAACTTAGCAATTGAACTCATGATGAGGACATTACAACCAAATAGGGGTCTTCTATATCATGAGTGTAGTGGGTCTTCAAAATCCTAATATGGTACAACTATTTATGCGTCATGATCCCCATGATTCTTAGAATAAGCATTGTGGTGGCACTTGTCTACCTTCAAAATTACCTCTAGAATTACTATTAGAGATGCAGCCCACTCCCGTTTACCAATGACACTTATTGAAACTCTTAAAGGAAAAAAATTGATCTTTGAGGAGTGTTGTGATGATGCATGTTTCCTTCAAAATCCTTTTATCACCTTTTAATTAGGAGCACATGGGACAACCACATGGTAAGCTAGTACTACTCTTGGGGAAGACGCGAACTCATTTAAAAATAATGAACATGAGAGCACCACATGAAAAGTTTTCTTCCTCATCATCATAACTACATAGTGGGTCTCACCTCTTATTCCATCCACTAATGACACTACTTAAAGTTATAACAAAAATAAACTTACCTTGGGATAATGTTGTGACACCACGTGTTAAGTTGGCACTACTTATAGGTGAGTCAAGAATTTTTTCATGAAGAATGAGCTCTAGAAAATGAAGAAGGATAACCCAAGAAAGAGGAGGCTGATACATAAATAACTAAACTTACCAAATATCTATGATAAAAGATAATTGCTTCAAAACTTAAACATATGGATTAGAATCCAAAATTCTTGAGGACTTATAGGGGAATCTACCTATGGATGGAATAACCCAAAACTTTGGTTTCTGAGACTAGTTGAGGTAAAACTAAAAAAAAGGAAAGGCCTGCAACCTTATAATTGTTGAAGAGCAACCTTATAACTTTTGAAGATCAGACTTCAAAGACATCCACTCTTCCTCTTTAGGTTGAGTGTTATTTTTCAAAACCTTGAATGCTCTATCTAGATAAATGATCTCCTTAAAGGAGATGCTACTCAAACCTTGTACCACTACCAACATCTAAAAATCTAGTTGGTCAAGAGATTTCAAAATGGTCTCCACTTTGGATATGCTTGGTGCTTGACAAAGAGACATAAATATGGTCTATTCATTCTACTTATTGATCAACAACTATTGTATTTTATCCTTTAAGAGGACCATGTTGTCTATAATGAATGGGAAGGGGAGTCCTAACTGGACTAGCTACTTAATATGCCCCTTCATACCCAAACAAATTTTTTAAGGCATCTAAAAATGCCTTGCACTTTTATGTTGCCTTGTTGCAACTCAGAAACTCATTCACCTTCACTACTTCTTACCTTTGGTCAGCCACCCCTACTACTTAGAGAATCTTTTTAATAGTGCTATATAACTTCTAGATGAAAAGTCATGAATTTTGAATTGCACATGACATGAAGGTGAGGACCTAGTCCACAAACATGCTCACTTGTGTACTCAATTGCTATGAGTCCATGATGAAACCAAGTGTCAGATTCAAGTTTGTGGCCACATTATTTATTCTCTCTTAGTAGGATACATACAATTTTTAGACCATAGGGAGGATACCTATAGGCTAGGAACAGGTGGCAAGTTCATTCTTAAGTTATTAGATTTATTTCTCCTTAGCTAAGGAATCCTATTGCATTTAATATAGTAATTTTTTTTACATGCTTGTAGATTCTAAGAGACTCTTATAGGTCCATGCAAGCTCTAGTTCCTTTTTGTTCATCTTATTTTATGCAACCTTCTACTCATTCTTTAGGCAACCTATTTTGGCCTTTAACTCTATAACTTAGACCTATTTTTGGACTCTTTTATTATCTTCCATCTGGAATCTCTCAATGGTAATGCTAATCTAAAGGTCAGAACTCATTTTGGTGAACTCCATGTCTTTATCCTTGGCCTCCATATTTAGGATATTAATAATAGATTTGACTCTTGTGAGTTCCTACTCCTTCTTTTCCAACTAGTAGCCTACCTTGAGATAGTCTATGGTGATAAAATTTTGAGTTTATTTCATCAACTTGACCTTATAAATTAGTCTAACATGGTTGAGGTTGAGGTTGATAGCATATATCAAGTAATCCCATGGTTGTATCTATTCTTGGGGATTTATTACTTATGGTATCATATATGCAATCATTAGACATTGATATGTATGGTCAAAGAATGACCACATGTGGGGTGTCTCTAGGTCCTTGGTCACCTTTCCTCTTCTTTTATCTACCCAAGCCTCTCAGGATTTTCTTGTAGTCTCCAAATACTAGTGGAAATTCTCTTGAGACTATATTAATTCCCCCATCAAGGGGTATCCTTGTGGTAAACTGAAAGGAATGGTCACTTATTTCTATGAAGCAATGGATGATATTCCCTTGAGAATGAGCAGGTGAAGGGTTAGGGTGAAAGGTGTGAAAGGTAGGAGACCACAAAGAGGGGTGATGGGTGATTTCACCATGATGGATGTTGATGCGGTGGATGAGGGTGGAGGAGTGAAAAGTGATGCAAGTGAGGTGATTTTCTGGGTGGAGGAGAGTGGTACAAGCATGACAGATTAAGTGGAAGGTGAGGGTGAAGTGAATAAGGAAGTAGGAGTGGAAATGAGAGGTTTAGTGAAATGTACCTTATTCTATTTAGGTTTAAGAGGAGGGATGGAAGCTTGTTCTTTGGCATCAAACTAAGTTGACTATACTTTAGGCTACCCTATAGTGGCCCACAATGGCTACTAGGGAGTTACATATAGAAGAGGTAGCCAAGAAAGAGGCTTATGATTCATGAAAACTTCTTCCTCTTTTTTGAAGGGAGTATCCCCTTCTTTCTCTTTGAATAAAAATTCTTTTTATTCTTTAACTAAAACCTATTCCTCTACTTGAGCCTTTTCTTCATGATGCTCATTCCAGAGGTTCTTGAATTGATCATCAGAGTCCAAGTTCTCAAAATTGAGCTCCATTTTTCAAATTTCTTGCCTATATTTCCAATATGATTTTATATTCTCTTGGATCCATCATCTCTAAATGAGATTCACTCTCAATCCATTTATCACTTTATTTGTGGGATCGAAATCCCAATTTGAATTATAAAAATACTCCCATGGTTTATAGGTGTTTGAAGGGATCTTAGTCAGATCCACATAATGATTGATATCATCTTTTGTCGATGGCATTCACTCCTTTAAGTATGGACAAGGATCATGTTTGAAGTCAAAACTAGACGTCAAAGTGGATTTATGGCTAGTTGGGTCATAGTTCCACTAGTCATTAATCTAGTTTAGCCTGAGTTATACTAGTTTTAGTATAAGCATGCACTCTTATGACATATTTACTACTATAATGCCTCCCCTTGAAAAGGGGACATCATATAGGGCCTTCTTCTTCTAGCCTATCCCATACACTATGTTCACCACATCAAGTTGATGATCCAATTGTAGGGCCAAGGTCTTATCTTTAAGAATACATGAGAGCTAAAATGGCTCCTCCTTAAACCTATGGACCCTAATAAATGTGAAATGGGCTGAAAAGAACTAGTCAATAAGAATCTTATAGTTAGTGATCCATGATCTCTAGTGATCTATCATTTTGGAAGTGATGGCATCCTAACTAAGATCAATGAGGATCAGAGATAGGAAGAACTATAAAAACTCATAATAATCTTATGTAGCCAATAGAATGTGTGTCTATGTAGAGACATGGATCACCATATGAAGATAGGTACCCATTTTAATGGTTTTGATACTAAATTAAGGTGAAAATAACTAGGATCTCTAATATAGGATGAGGTGGAGGAGGAATGAGGAATACCTAAAGGTATTTTGGGTAAAAATATTGGCTAGTTGATTGTGGATGGCATTGGCCATGGTATCTACAAAGTCCATCTTGTAAGCTTTCTCCTTGTTTAATATCTTTAAAAAGGAAGACTAAACCCAATTGGAAATCATGGACATTAGGTTTTGAGTCCATCCCAAAGATGAACACCAACATATAAATGGCATATTTTATGTCTTTTGCCATAAAGCTTGAGAGGTCAATGGGTAGAGGAGGCATATTCATATAATTGATGTGGAGATCCGAGTTGATGAACTTTTATTTATGGATACAAGTGTCCCATACATTTTTTAGGATTTGTATGTCACATATATCTATGCTTATGTCACTAGGAATTAGATCATCTCCCTCACTACATCAGCATTGATGACCACTTATAGGTGGTTGCCTAAAATCGTGCTAGTATTAGAATCACATCTCTCTAAGCATAGATAAATGATCTTTGGGCATGGGTGCACAAGAGGAACCATATACTGGGCTAGGGTAGAGCTCTATATCTATATCCAAATGACTTGAAGTCATTATTTTTCACCTTTTTGAGCATGTGGGCATGAGCACCCTCCCTCAGATTATTCATATTCTTTGATGAGACCATAAAATGGCTCATTTTATCCATGTGATAACATCTATTTTCCATGAATAATGATTAGATCTCAGTGTAATTTATAAACTTATGATTTATTTAGAATCAAATAGAGAACTAATACTTGGTTATTTCTTTATAAATCATTGTCTTCTTGCTTGTTGATTCTTGTTACTAAATATTTGGAAAAAGCTATTAATATGTGTATATGCAGCCCAAAATAAGCCATATTAGATATGATCATGAGGTAAAAACCAAGTATCATCTTCAAGGTGAGCTACAGGCACTCTAGACATAGCTATAGACTCACTCAGATTTACTATGGACTCACTCAATTCATATCTATGGACTCAGCTAGTAGCTCTATATCCATATAGTTTATTAATTGAAGACCAATTCAAAGCATCAAATTCCATGGGACTTCATCATAGTCATAAAAAATTAAAAGAATTCAACTTGGATAAAATATATGGACTCTACAAGTTTCATATCTATAGATTCTATAGGACTGGAATCTACAGACTCTGTAGGTTGAGACATCTATGGACTATGCAAGCATAACTACAGACTGTGCATATCTATGGACATCATGCCCATCTATGGATTATTTTATTAGGTTATTCAAGTTTATATTTTGCATATAAATTTATCTTTATGTAATTTCATTTCATAAATACTTCTCTTCATATTTCATGAATATTTAGATTATGTTGTAAATAGATAATAATGTCTCTCTCCATATTTTGGGTAAGATTGAGATAAGATAGAATATCTAAGTTGTTATGTTTCTCTCCATATTTGGTGGAGAAAATATAAGATTTTTATTCTTGATTAAAGATTTGGTTGAAATCATTAGATTATAAATGGAACCTCTTAAACCATTGTAATCAATCTTTATTAATAATGCATTTTGAATCTTTGTGACATAAATCCTGTGTTTTGATTAAAATCCTCTTCTGAGGAATGACCTAACCACTCATTCCAAGGAAGATGGATACGTGTTTCTATATTTATTTATTTATTATGTAATTATTCTTTTGAATTGTTATTATTTATTTTTAATGTAAACATTTATTTTCTATAAAGTTTGTTGTGAAACTATAGGTGTTTTTTGTATTTATCATTTATTTTTAATTCAAAAATTTACTTTCCTTTTTTTTCAATTCATCAATTTACTTTCCTTTAAGTGTGATTTACATTCTTTTAAGTGTGATTTAATTTCTACAAGTGTGATTTACTTTTATGCAAAGTGTGGTGTGATTTTATTTTCTACAAGTGTGCTTTCCAATTCTTGTAAGTATGGAGTGTGGTAGAAGAGACCGGTTGATAGAGATCTCTTTCTCTTATTGAAGATAGCCTTTAAACACCATCCTTATATTGAAATTATTAAATGATAAATTGATGACTCATCATTCTCAGTCAATTTGTGATTGAATATCCCATCTACAGAGTCTAAGACTAGTTTAGGGTCCTTTTACTGCCCCTTTACGATGTTCTTGACATTCAACACTATGAGATTAGACTATGCAAAGGTAGAAGCATATGACTTCTTATAAACTATGGGGGAAGGCCCCCTTGACTGCCTAACATGTGGCTTCTTTGCTTCCTAGGTGTCCACTATCAGATGAATATCTATAATTCTCCATAATATAATTCATTAATCCTCTCTGAACTTTGAGGAAAACATGGGATATCATCTCCTACTCTCAATTTTACACGCAATCTTCACTCAAGGCTCTTTATTTAGCTTAGTGCTTTCAAAAATCTCAAGGTAATTAAGTTTTTGGCTCAATTAGGAGGTGGGTATTTATAGGCCACCCCTTATATCATGATCATCATTAATTTTTTGAATTTAGGCACCCCATAAATGATAAGAGTGACACACATGCTTGAGGAACATCTCATAATATATTTAAGATATCTTTATGGGAAATCATGTACTATGGATTGATTAGATATTAATGGCAAGGGGAATGAGGTAGATAATTGTCTATTAGTGGATGATTCAAAAATTAAGGGAGCTAAGGCATGGACACTTGGTAATGGGATGAACAAATTGTGCCAAAAAAAATTATTTTCAAAGAAACAAGGAAAGGGAAACAAAATAACAAAATGGAAACTAACTAGCTATGTAAAAGGATAGGTTAATAATTAAATTAAAGTGCTTTAAGTGGATTCCATTAACCAAAATCTCAAAGGCATTGCCTTATTCATCCTCCAATTCAAATGCATTACCTTTCCTATTTGTAATGATGAAAAAAGGACCTCACCATAGGGAATCAACCTTCACATGATGGCCCAACTTCATGGCCCTCTCATCATAATTGAGAAACAAGTCTCCCAAATTGAAACCTGGGTCAAATGCCTTCATGTCAAACCATCTCTTGACTATTTATTATTAGGTAACCTTAGCATCATTAGATTTTTATCTCACTTCTTAGAGGCTGAGTAACTCCACCAGCCTAACCTCTATTACTCCATTCTCTACTACTTCGATATCTTTTAAAATATATAAAATGGTAATCTCTATTGATATGAGAATGACCACTTCTTTTCTTTATACTAGTTCATATGGGGATGTCTTTAAAATATACTTGGGAGTAATTTGGTTATCCCACAAATCCATTTTGAGATGCATATGCCATTCCCACTATCGATTAGTGCTCATCCTCTTGATGAACCTTATGAGATTCTTATTGGTTGATTCGACCAATATATTCCCTTATGAGTAGTAGTTGGATGACATCTTCAAGAAAATGCCATTCCTAAGTGTAAATTCTTAAATGTTCAAATTGAGTTAACCTTCACATTGTTAGATATGATCATTTTTTGGGGGTCAAACATTACTACTAGCTCCTCCAAGAATTTGAGGATCATATTCTCAGTTTTTTCCTTCAGTGGGGCTCCTTAGATCCACCTTATAAATTAATCCATGGGCATGAGTATCCACATGTGGCCCACATTTGATATAGGATTTATCATTCTAATGAAATTAAAGCTCTACTACATGAAAGGCTTATCAGTTACAATCAGATTTAATGGTATGGCTAAATTATTTCACTTGCCCATAAAGAACTAACATTATAGTCATTTCTTCACCACTTGATGGTAATATGAAAAGATGGTTAGCTAGTAATACCCAACATGTATGATCTTGTTCATAGTTATTTTCACTAAGAAATGACCACCTAGAGGGTTAAAATGCATGTGTTATAGGATTTTTGAGCTTGGTAATCATCAACACATTAGAGTAGTTCCCCATCAAAGTTCATTATGAAAAGGACTCCCTAGACCATATATATCTAGATCTTTGCAATTTGTAGAATTTTATTTTATGCATGGAGATACCATCTAAATATCAACCATTTCACATTAAGTGGGTTATATCATCAACACAAGACCCATAATTTTTATAGTGACTCATTAAAACCATCTTTGATCCATCTTGTTCTTTTGTTGGGGTATTTGCATATTAGGCTAGATACTCACAAAGTCTTTTTCCTTGGATCACCTTGGTTGGTCTAACATCAACATCATATTATATGATCTTGGTAATCTAATTGGACCTATTTTATGTGATCTCTCCCTCCATTATGTATTCTCAAATGCTAGGATGTGCCACATATACCATTATCTTACTTCCCACCACTAGGTGACTAAAGTTTTTGAGGCCTTTGATGATGGAAAAATCTCACTTCTTAATGAAATTGTACTTAATATCATACCCGCACATGTTTATTGAATACAAATTAACAAGATGCTTACCTTTCCCTTGATCCTCTTTTTGAGTTAACATAGATTCCAAGTTATACTCACTCCGATAAATGTACATGATGAAATATTTCAATAAGTTAGGATTAACCAACACAAGGGTAGTGGTTATTGCTTCTTTTATTTGGTCAAATTTTATCCTCTCTTATATGGTCCATTTGAAATCCTAGTCTTTTTTTAGCATCAACATGATTGGTATTATCAGTCTTAAGAAGTTAGATATGAATCAATTGACAAATTTAATCTTTCCTAGTAAAGATTGGACTCCCTTCTTGTTGACCAAAAATGTGAAATCCTTGATGAATTTAACTCTATATGAATTGATAGAGATGCCTTCCTTGGGTACCATTTACCTTAGTAAATTACCTTGTGGGATGTTAAAGACACAATTATTGGGGTTGAGAGATACCCTAAACTCTTGTCACTTTTGAAAAAAATTCCCCAAATAATCAAAGTGATCTTCCCTCTTCTTAGAGAATATAGTCATATCATCTAGGTAAAGGAAGATAATTATGTTTATTAGTCATTGAAATAATATGTCCATGGCTCATTAGAAGGTGTCTCCCACATTAGAGAGGCCAAAAGGCATATTTTCATACATGATGTTTCCCCACTTTGTAATGAAAGTGGTCTTGTGTTGATCTTCTTCATTAACCCATACCTAGTTGTATCCTGAGAACCCATCCAATAGGGAGAACATTTTTGTACTTTCTACCATTTGGAGGTTCTATTACATGGAAGGAAGGGGGTAAATATATTTTAGGGATGATTTTTTCAAGTCCCTAAAGTCAACACATAGCCTAATTTCTCCATTATTTTTCCTCACTAGGACCAGGTTAGATACCCAAGTTGAATGTTTGATTGGGTATATGATTCTTGAGTCGATCAATTTCATTAGCTCTTAAGCCATGAGATATTCTATTTTTGGGTTTATTAGCCTTTTATTTTTTTGAATAGGCTTGCAAACTTTAATTATATCTATGGTGTGTTGGATAACCTTTGGTTATAGCCTTTCAAATCATCATAAGTCCAAGCCATAAACCCTTCATATTTATTGTAGAATGATATTAATCACTCCTTATATTTTTGGGAAACTTCTTTTCCCACTTTTATTTTCCTTCCTTCTCTTACATCCAGCTCAGAGTAGTCACCTTTTTCTATGATAAAATTTATTTTTTCATTCCTCACATCATCAAAATCAAATAGATTCTCTAGGTTGATCATCCCCTTTGGGATTGTATTGGACTTCAGTTGCATGATCTGATCCCCATAAGATTCTTCAATATTTGGTTGCAACTACTCCATAAACTTGTATGACTACTAAATAAACATTAAAATTTGGTCATCACTCTCAAATACTTGCTAGTTATAATCATTATCCTAAATGGTGAGTCTGATAATTACCCATATTCCTTGCTCATTGGTCATTAAATTAGTTAAAAAATCAAATTGTGAGCTGATCACTACCATTTTATCTATTAGGTAATCCATGGTCTTAGGGATGATCTAAATATTGAAGGCCTCAAATTCTTTGATAAAGTCCCATACTTAGTGGTATTATGATCTCATACAAACATTATTTATAGTCACAATTCCTCTTACTTATCTTAAATTAATTTTAGAATCTTTGAGCACTCTTAACCACTTCATGCCCATGCACTCAACAAGGATGAGGTCATGGACCAAGGCTTAGTACTTAGCTTCATTGTTTCTATAGACAAACTAGAATTAGAAGGTGTTGATGCTTCTAAATAAACCATAGGTGATCTTAGTGTTTAAATAACACTTCTCATTTTAGAATTTGAAAATTCAAGGCATAAGTTATAGGCTTAGACAGTCTAGTTGCTTATGGTTAAATATCATCAGAGCAAGATAAACTGTTCCACAATGTTTATATGATTTGGTGGCTGGGAGCCACCTTGGTCTATTATTCATGAATTGCTAAGAATTTATGCTAATGTTTAGTGAATTATTCTATAGATTTAGGCTATAGACTAATCTAAATGGATATTTATAATGAAGATAAAACTGAAGTGATCTTGGGGTAAAAAAGAGCAAAGATAAGGGTAAGGTAGAAAAGAAAAGAGGGATTACCAATTTTAGCCTTAAACAGTATGAAAAAGCATCCATTTAATCTAAGTATGTATTCAAACCAATATATAATGTAAAACAACCTAAGCTCAAATTACACTATATACTAGGCCAATTTCAAAAGATAGTGTGAAGAATCACAAGTAAGAACCATTTCTTATTTAAAGATTTACTATTATTATCAAATAACACAAGCACATCTGGAAAAAAATTAAAATAAAATGAAGGAGAAAAAATATCTTTTAGCTAATATAGTAGGTTACACAAATTAGAAACCATATGATTACTAGGATACAACTAAAAAATTCTAAGACACCATTCAAATTTAAGACCTTAACTAGCAATTGAGAGAAAAGATTAAAAAAGACAATTAACATATTAAACATGGAAAATCTTTGTATAATTCCTTTTATTCTATTAATTGCTTCAAAAGGTACAAAGTTTTTCATAAATATCTCTCTTTTACAAATGGTAATACATGCCTTGATACGAAGATTAGGTATTATACCAGTCCAAAACAAGATACAGGTGTACAAAGATAAGGACAACTATCCTTATAAGTTCTAAAATACACTTGATTTTTAAAATCATACTAACCTAGAGGCAAATATGCTAACAAACTAGCATATGCCTTTACAATGGAATATTTTTTTTCAAAATGTTCCAAAATTCTAAAAAATAGAATATAGCTTAATTTTATGGAGGGGCCTCTAATTGTCATTGTTGGAGGATTCTCATGGTATTCTCATGTCGCTCATTAACTAGCTCTAGATCCATAGTACTCTTCATGATTTATTCCTCCTCTTGATCAACTAGGTTAACAAATTCTTTGTCATTCCTATCCATGGCCTCTTTAATGTTCTTAGCTTCATTTATCCTTTCCCCTACATTGAATATCATGTCTAAGATTTGTTGTTATCAGCCCCAAATTTGCCTTGGCCTTTTCCTTTGATTTCTTAGGTTACCAAGGTAGCGTTATGTTTGAATTCTTCATCACTTATGATTCCTAGGGTGGTGGGTTGTGTAGGATCCTTGAGCATGGTCCCAAGAAGTTTTTTAATTATTACAATTCATTATTTACCCTCTTTTAGGAAATTTTCCACACCATTGTGCCATGCACTTAAGGTTTCAAATTTTTCAATTATAATTCATAAAATTACAATCAAATTTCCCATATAAATGGTCTTGAATTTTGGTATTTGTTTTTTTCTTGGATGTTGAAGAGTTGGTAAATTTTATCTTCTAAATCCTACTAATAGGTGACCAAGATTTTGGCCAATGCACACTAACCCTCTAATGCACTCTACCTCAGCTTCATTCACTTAAGTACCTCAATCATGTCATAAAATCAATCATCAAGCATTTTGATCATTGCATCTAAAACTAATGGAATTTCCTATGATTGCAAGTTTTATTTCTTCTTTTGTACATTTTGGATCCTTTACTTTAGACCTTAGACTCCAACTTTAGTTTGTGATGACTAGGCGTCAAACAGACTTTCCACATCTTCCTTATAGATGGCAGCCTCACCCAATTACTATCCTCCTATAGGGCCTAATCCTATAAATGGTTCTACCTTATGAAATGTAAATTATTATATTCCAACCATGACTATCCTTGTTATTATTCTTTCCAACCTAGTTGTTTCAAGGTTGAAATGGATAGTACTAAGTAGTTCATCAAACTTGGGAGGTTTTGGGACCTCCACACCTAAGCTAATAGATGATCCTAGAGCATATATCTTCTTGACTCTTGGTCCTTCAATGACCATAATTATCCTTTCTTCCTACTCCTTTATTATAGCCTTTATCCAAGGCTTCATATTATCTTGGATCCCAACATCAATGACCCTTGTCATGGCCTAAGAATGAGAAAGGGAAGGGATATTTGTAACTTTCCATAAATAAACCAGTCAAGAATGACTGGTTCATGAATTTGGAACTCATCACTAAATATATTGACATCACTAATGGGATGCGTGAAGGAAATTCTTGGTCTCTTATGTGATCCCACAAGGACCAATGCTATCTCTACCTTTCTCATCTCATGGGATGTTATTAGGATGATTTCCTTTCCTATATCTTCTTTAGGCTCCCCTTCCTTATAAAATTCATAGGCTTCTATAAGCTCCTTGAGGTCACCTCTAATTATTTCTCTCAGTTCCAAGGATATCATGTATACGTATTGAATTGGGGATGGTGGCTTCTTTAAGAGTGTTGAGGATGGGGTTCGATCTCCTAGCCTTTCTTCTAGTTTCATCTCTCTCACTTTCTCCTTTGACCTTGCCTTTTTCATCTTGAATTTGCTTAACCTATTGTTAGGGATGTGTCTATGGTTTCTCTTCATGAGGTTGTTCATGGGCTATTCCAGATGGCCTTGGTAGTAAGTGATATTACAAAGGATGCATTTGCCATGTTTCCCCAAATGGCTTATTATATTTGATTATCTTATGTTCAAGCTTAATGTTATGGTCTTGGACCCTAGACAATACCTCCTCATAGTTATTATACCTAATATATATGGTGTCATGGCCATGGAGTTAATGTATATATTATAACTTTGGAATCTTCTTATCCTTTAGATTCTCACTACTAAGTTCTTTAGATCCCACATTTGAAGTTCATCCAAGTAGAAGCCAAATGAATTTCTATGTGTGGACATGATTTTCACTTGTTTCCAGTATTTTATTATGGTTTTCCCAATATTTTAAGGGGTGAAGTATACCCTTCCTCTTTTCCTTGCAAGTATTATCAATTCCATGTATGAGTTGGGAGGAAATTTCCTACTCTATAAGATTATTTGGAACATATAGTAATATCCTATAAGGTTGAGACATGATTCCTTCTATCTTAATAACTATGCAATAAGGATGATACCATACATTCCCTATCATTTAAACATAATTATTGATGAGGGGGTAGACCCTAGGCATGGGAATACCATGATGTCCTCTACTATAACTAGATAAATATAGTCACAAATAAACTGCATGTGATTCCTGTACTTGAAGATGTGCAATTTGGAATAGTAATGTGAAATGGTAGTCTTTCCCTGTGATGACCAATTCCTAATCCTAGGGAAGGAGATCAAATCAAGAAGGGCATCAAGTAGGTATGACATCATAAAGAATTAATTTGAGGTCTTTTTTTTATGGTGTTGAATTGTTTGGCTAGGAAAATAATGATTAAGTCTCCAATTGGAGGGGTAAGTTTCTCCTCCATCATGTAGTGCACATATGGGACCCAGATCTTATTCACATAAGTAGTTGAAGGGTCACCAAAGTCTTAGTTCAATAGGGTCATTATTACCCTAATTCCCTCTTTGAATTAGATCATAGGGATCTTTAATTTAAGGTTTCTAAATATATGAGATCTTTGGCACAGCCAGGGTCTAATGACAGAGTCCAGATCATAGTTTTTGGTCTACTCTTTGATTTTGGAAAGGTCCACATGGGGGAGAGGGAGATTTTAGTACTTATAAAAAGTAATAGGGGAAATGTAGGCTACCCCCTTTGAGTTCCCCTTCCTAATGATCCATTCATTGTCTATTATACAATAACCAAATATGGGGGCAAGGACTTTAATACAATATAATTCCTATGGTTTCACCATGGTGTGATAAAGGCCAACCATCTGGACTGCAACTAGGTCATAGTGTCACCTATTCATGGTGGCATCATTTTTCCTCTTGTGAAATGGGTTACAATTCTTATATCATGAATAATAGATTGGACCAATTCCTAATACCTTGGATGTTTAATGATGTGAGGTTCAATTTTATATTTTTTAATATTCAATCCTCATTGTCTATTATAAACAGAGATTGCTCTCTTCCTTCAATTATTGCCTACTAGATGCCATGGTATTTGTCTTTGATAATTATACACACCAGATTATAGATGATTTATTTGAAAACTATCTTGCACCTAAAAAACATAATTAAGTTTTATTTTGATCAAATTGTAACAAAATGAGTCTATTTAGGTTGCTTTTATGTAGGTTTTAGGGTTTTAGAGCTTTAATGGTAGAATATATCTAGGCTTTAACTTATACGTGTCTTGGATTTGATTTGTACCATTGCCTTTATACCTTTGTGTTTGTAATCCCAAAATATCTCAAATTTTGTCTTTTTCTACTTGTGTAACACCCAAGTGGCATTGGTTTGGACCTTTCATGGAATTTTTCATTAATGCCATTCAAATTATAGCCATTGGTATTTAAAATACCTTCTTAGTTTTACATCATAAGATCAAAATATGTATTTATAATGAACCATTGATCATAATCTAAGCTCTTAGCTATGATTGGGTCTTTTTATTATGAATATTATGGTCATGATACTTGGCATGTTTACATATCTTTTATGTGATCCAAATATTTTGGTCTATTACTTGTTGAATAAGTAGAGTCCACATGGAAAGCTCATAGGCCTTTGAAAATTCATTGGTAGCTTTACGTCATTGAATCAAATCCATTGATGGGCCACAAACCATTGATCTACAATAATGTCTAAATGTTAAGTTAGGGTTATTAAAATCATGACTTAAGCTTAAGTTCCTTAGGCTAAGGTTTGTTTCATATTTATTAAGCACAGAATAAACCTTAAGAAAAGGGATTTATGCCTAAGTTTTCTAATTTATAACAAAGGGGTGAGGATCTAAATAATATAGGTCATCACATATGAAAACCTTTTATTAGCTTATATTCCATGTGACAAGGACCTCCCTTTTTTAAAAATAATACGTAGCATTCACTCATAGTTTAAGGTTCATTATTTTTAAAACAAAATGCCATGGGGACCCTTTAGTACAAATTTAGACTAATTATTTAGATCATAAGACCATTTCCATCTTTTTTAAGTAGAATATTCCCATTTTGAGCATCTTTTGAGCATTTCTTTTAGCTTATAAAGCCATTTTTGAGACTTCCAGTAAGATTTGGGAGTGAATTTTAACCTTGAGCATAATAATTCATTATATTAAATATTATGGTATTACATACATCAAATACATCCTCACAGATGTCAAATGATGGTTGTTGGAACATCAATTTTAAGCTAGTGAAGTTTTTTATTTGATGGTCCCAAAGTTGACAGTCACATGGACATCAAATACATCCTCATGGATGTCAAATGACAATTGCATGAATGTAAATTTTAAGCTCATAAATTTATTATGGAATAATGTGAGGATGCCACTTAGCACATTTATGAGATATCTTAATATCTTGCATTATGTTTGCTCCATTGGATCAAAATTGGCAATGAAGCATTCACTGTCGATTATTATCTAGGAGTGTACTTTTGGTTGGTCATTTTATCAGGGAGACCCATTTGATTTTAGTTTTTGAATGTGAAGGTGATGCATGCCAATACTTCAATCCTTATGTATCATTTTTAATTTTTAATTATGCTTCACTCCATTCATTTAGATGCTAAAAAGTGTGGACCGTCAGATCATCAAAGATGCATGTTATTTAAGTTAAATCTAAGGTTATCCTCACTCTATTGAATCAAATACGATGATAAAGTGATAGTAATAGGATCCTGTAAGATGCAAGGAAGTTAAATTAAGACTATGGAGACATAAAAGACTTATGCTTAAGGTGTTAAGGCTAAGGTCTCAATTATATTAATGAATACATTGAGGCCTTAGTATTAAAACCTTAGGCTAAGTTGGGAATTTTTTTAAAATGACCCTACAAGATGACATTAGTTAGGTCACAAGGAACTTTAGAAGAGGGTGGAAATAACAACTGGCACCCAGTTTCTAAGTTAAGATGTGTTAAAAAAACATGACTAATCCTATAATATGCATTTTATTCTTAAGTCCATAAACTAATTTTAAAATGGTTCCCACCAATTTGGTTCCCACCTATATTCAAATCTACATTGAGGGTTTGCTAGGGTTTTAGAATATAAAATTATCAATAATGCACACCATGGAACCTAAACTTAAAATCCAAATGAATCTCATTAGCACTACTAGTCCAAATAAAAACTACATAAGCCTACCTTTTAACCAAGTGGATGACCTTCAAATTCTATAAAAGACCCTAACATGTTGAAATTTCCATGTTTCATTCTGAGGGTTTCTCAAGGGTCCCAATTTTTAAAAATGGGGGTATGTTGGTCCCAAAAAATGGAAACTCATGAGGGAAACATAGAAATAAAAAACATAATTAGCTCATCCACTTCATTTGATCAATTCAGCATCTAAATAGGTCATTGTTGAAACAAACCTTGCACTTATGGTATGAAGGTAAATATTGAGACATATCTAAACTATGTGTGTGATTTTATTCCACTTATGGTTTTCAATGGGTTTTAGGAAACAACTTCTAGGTTTCATGTCCTTAATCACTTATACTAACTTATAGTATGTTAATATGTTCATTGGGAACCATGTTTTAAATTTAGAGAAGTCTTAGGCATTGATCTATAGCCAACCTCACATCCATAACCCTAATAGAGATGCCTTTAGCTCCACTCATGGCATTTTTCCACTACCATCTAGGCATCCATAGCCATTGTGAAGATTACCAAAATCACCTATGCTTGAGAGCTTTTGATTTTGCATTAGATCCTTATTTTGTACTTTCTTAGATCTTTATGCTTTTAGTTAGGTTAGGAACTGGGATAGCTAGGTTTTAGTATTTGGTCAAGTATTTGATATTTTTAAAAATAATTTATGATTTAAACTCTTATCCTAGGTAACAATGTTGATTAAGTGTTAGTTTGGGGTATACCCAAATAATTTGAGTTTTCACTCCATAAGTGCAAGTCTTCTTAAAAATAGTTTGAGGTCAAGGCAATGGTTAGGGTTTCATGAAATGATTTTCCTTTTCATTGGTCTTTATCAATTTATCCATGCTATAAAATTATGATTTATGTTCTAAAACTATGGTCATCTTATGCATGGGGTTCATACCTACATTTCTGAAATGGAGGCATGTTTTCAATCAAACTTCATAACTTTTGATTGTCCTTAAGGACTTACTAGAATCAAGGAACAAAGCAACATGAAAGAAACACACAATTAAAATTAGGAAAGGAAAATAAATAAATATGTACATGCCTAAGTATAAATAAGGGATGAGAAGGAAAGAACATGGCAACAAACTAACTAGCCTACCTATACTAATCTAATCATCTTTCAATTTACTCCATGAGGACCCCAAGAGGAACAAAAAAGTAGTGCTTGAGGTATTTTCCATTGGTGGGAAATGTAAACTCTACTCCTTGTAGATATTTAAGCTTGAAGGTGTTGTTCCTAAAGGTTTTTTCAATCTAGTATCGGCTAATCCACAAGGGTGTGAATTTACCATGTTTGCCCTTAAGCTCAGATGTTTTGTCCTAAATGAGAACTAGGTCTCCCTATCTGAACACCTTGATTTTGGAAATTTTATCAAACCATCTCTTGACTATGGTTTTATGCATTCTAAAATCAACAAAGACCTTCTCTCTTGCATCTTCCATCTGAATGATGTAAAAAAATCTAGAGTTTGCAAGCTCTTGGCTTTCTTCCATATATTTATGCATAAATTTATATGTAGGAAATTTGAGAATGATAATAAAAATGGGTTCTTGTCCATACACCAATATAAATGGTAAATCTCTAAGTCTTGTTTAATTCTTATCATCTCAACCCAAAGTGAAAATTTAAGGAGATTATGCCAAGTCTTGGGTTTATCTACAATAGGCTTCTTGACTACTTTCATTAGGTTCTTATTTATTAACTCAAAGACTCTATTACCTTGGAGATAATAGTTAGAATCAAACTTGAGTGTAACACCATTATCATAAGCCCATTTATTCATATATATATATATATATATATATATATAAATGTAGACCCATTGCCACACAATAGAGATAATGGAGTTCCAAACTTAGTATAGATATTTTCCTCCAAGAAGTTGATCACATCTTCCAACTTGTATTATTTAGTGGTTGCAAATTTAGTCCACCTTATGTAATATTATGTGGAAATAAGGGCATACTTGTTACCTTTAGATGAGTTGGTGTTGATTACACAAAAAAAGTCTAACCCCCATTGAGCAAGGGGTTTGTCAATCATGACTAGTTATAGAGGCATTACTGCCTTTAGCTCCTTGGTACTAAAAAGATAACATGAGTGACATTACCTCACATGTTTTTGATAATTTTTAAATATGGTTTTATAGTAATAACTAGATCTAATAATTTTATGGGTTGTGGTTCTCCCAGATGGATGTCCACTTCCTAAATTTTCATGGAAGGTATTCATGATTTGGATGGTTTCTGCTTGTGAGACACATCTCAAGTAAATTATTTAAAAATTACTTCTATACAAGATCCCATTATTGATCAAGTAGTGGGTTGAATTCAACCTTAAGGCCCTATTTTCCTCCTTGGATAGGCCTATAAGACAATTTCCATTAATTAACAAATATATGATTGAGTCATACCACTTACTAGATTGAAAGTTTTGTTGATCCAATTGCATAATACTTAGACTAGGGTTAGTATTTTAAATCATCTAGATCAAACCTTGGCACCTTAACACTTTTTATATTTTCATTTCCAAGTCATATTCTTTCAAAAATGGCATCCACTTACCTCTTTGTTCCCCAAGTTCATTTTGACTTTACATAAGTTTGGTGGTAGGGTCAGGTAAGATAGAAAGTACCTTATTCCTAAGGATGTAATGCCTATATTTACTAATTGTATTAACTAATTCATATCCATGTTTATCAATTAATGAATAATTTAACTCAACATTCTTGAAATTAGTGCTCATAAAAGCAATTTGGTGGTCACACCCTTCAATTTTTTGAGTTAACACTGTAGCCATAGTGTGGTTAGATGTAAAGGAATGGAGGTAGAATTCCCTTGAGAAATAAAGACTTATAAGTATTAGAATTTACTAATGGCCTTTTTATATCATTGAATGCCTTTCTAGAATATTCATTCCATGTGACTTTGGCATCCTTCTTCAGCATGTCGTTTAGTGGTTTAACAATTTTTGCAAAACCAAAAATAATTTTTCTTACAAAATTTATTTTACCAAAGAATGAATTTAGTTCATTTTTACTATTTGGAGGTTCTATCATAGATATGACCTCCACTCTTTTAAGATCTATAGAGATCCCATCTCTGGTTATAACATGACCTAATAATTTTCCTTTAATAACACAAAAGATACTCTTCTTAGGGTTCAAGGATATTCCATACCTTCTATATCTTTCAAAAACTTGTTGTAAATACATGAAGTGATCTTCCCTATTTAACAAAAAACTATTAAATAATCCATATAAATAATGATGCTTTTACCTATCAGGCCTTAAAAGGCATGGTCCATATCTCTTTAGAAGGTAGCTCCTGCATTGATTAGTCTAAAGGGTATTCTCTTATAACCAAAGGTCCTCTACTTTATGGTGAAAATTGTCTTCATCCTATCCTCTCTATCAACCAAAACTTGGTTGTAACCTAAAAATCAATCAAGAAAAGGCATCATAGTTGAACCTAAAATTAATTGAATCACTTGGTCTAGGGAAGGAAGTGGGTAGTTGTCATTTTTTGATGCTTTGTTCAAGTTCTTGAACTTAATACAAAGTCTAATCTCACCATTCTTCTTCTTGATTGACACCAAATTTACCACCTAATTGGAATGGCTGATGGGGAAGACTATCCTAGCATCTAATAATATTTTGACCTCCTTAAAGATCATGGGTTTTAGGATAGGGTTTACAGGCCTTTGTTTCTACCTAAATGGTTTAAAACTTTCTTTAAGGGGTATAGTATGTGTGATTACCCTTAGATAAAATATTTTTAAGTCATCTTAGGACCATGGTGTGACATCTCATTGATCATGGAGGCTAATATCAACAACATTATAATCCTTCCCACTTACCTTGGGAACCTTAAAAACCTCAACTAGTTTGTCTTAATCAAATAGTCTCTTTAAATCAATCATCACCTTGGGGATCTTGTTGTCATACAACTGAATCACTTTACCATCAAATTTGTCCCCCTTAGATGTACTTTCATCAGTCTCACCAATGATATGAGCATTAAATGCCCCAAAATTGGTCATGAAATCTAATATTTATTGATCATCATTGAAGACTTGGAAATGGTTAACATTATCAGTCACTGAAGGATAAGGGATTAACTCAATGCTGAAATTAGTGGAATCTTTATTGGGCATGAGGTTGGCTATAATAGACACCAATTCATTAGTAACTTAGTTTTCTCCCCTTGGGATGGAGATGATTATAAAGGCATCAAAGGATTCAAGTAGGTCCCAAAACCTCAATTATACCTTTTTAGGTATGAGAGCTTACATTGGTATTTACTTCTAATTTGGTTAACCACTAGTTTTGAATCCCCATAAACTAGTAGCTCTTTGACTTTGTTTTTTATAGAAAATTGTAATCCTAATATAAGGGATTCATATTCAACAAGATTTTTAGTACAAGGTAATTGGAGCCTATAATAAGCATGGTAATTTTTATTAGTGGGGTTAGTTAAAATAATACCAACACCTGATCCAACATTACACCATCAAAATGAAACTTCCATAGTCTAAGAAAAACATGAGCACCTTTGGGATCACACACCTTATCAGTATCTAGGGTGAAAACCCCTAAGTCTAAGTCTATTATTTTGACCCTCTTATTCATATCATTGTACTCAGTTATCATGTTCTTCATTCTTAGATCTTTATCAACCTTGATTTGATTGGGGACTCCCTTTCAAGGTAACCACAAATGTGAAAAATCTATGGAAATGTAACCATTCAAAGCCTTGGTCCATTCCCTAATCAATAAGATTCCATAAACATCAATTATATCAAAAACTTGAATATCAATGAATTGCTCCACCCTAGGCTTAGAATATAGTTGCATGTGAAAATGTAAAATCTCCCCAATTACCCTAACTCTAGATTTGTCCAACTGAGTTACCACTATAGCATACTTAATAGGTGTTAAGCCTAGTTGTTTTCATATACCTAGAATAATTATATTATTAGATGCTCCTAAATATAATAATCAATTGCGCATGTTCTTACCAAACATCTTGATAGTGAGCAAGAAAGAAGGAGATTCAACCTTGCCCTTGTGCACAATCATATTGGCATGATTAGTCTATGGTAGATTTTTAGACTTCAATGATTCCAATGGAAGGTCCATTTATTATATAATACACATAAGTTCATATAATGTAATAATAGCCTTTATCATTTTCATGTATTTAACTATGTTATAACCAGTCTTAAAAGAGCTATGAATTTCAATGTTGGGTTTAGAATTACTCCCTTTAGGTGGCTCAAGATTGTTAGTTGAAGAAGGGTCAAGAGGAGTTATAAAATTGTTTGGAGGTGTTGAGGTAGTCAAATGCTACCTCTAATATTTATTCCTTAATGGATAGGCCTTCCTCAAGAATTGTTGAAAGGTTTAGATCTCCTTAGGGATCTCATCAGGTTCATTTTCTTCTTAAAAGGGGAAATCAAAGCCATCCATCGTAAATGATTGATCAGATGACTTAGATCTAGAGGAACTTGCACCATTTTCTTTGTTAGGGAACACATAAAATGTATCTAATTCCTCTTGGAAAGCCTCAAAGGATTTGAAAATTTATATATAATAAATTTCCCCATGTTTAGCTATGTAATGTACCCTACAATAGTCAGGTAATGTAATATCAATGAGGTTAAATGTACATAGTCTTCTTTTTAGAAGATGCCTCATTATTTATATTATTATGAAAACTATCATTATGAAACCTATTAGTTGTCTTGTTATACATTTGAAATGACAAGTTCTAACCTAAACTTTTAACAATATTTCCAAATTGTTTTTGCAACTAGAGAAAATCAATGCTCAACTTTTGGACCATTTTTAGGATAGATTCATTCTCAATTTTAGGAGTTTAAAAATTATGCACCTAGTTATTTTTAGTATATGGTACCAAATAACTTTGATAATTTGGATTGAATCCATGAGCAAGATGATTTAGGAATCCTAAATTTTGATTAGGAGTTGCATGACTCAATGGAAATTGGGTTAGGTTTGGGTGCTAGTTTAATGTTGGGATATTCTGGTTATTATTTGGGAACAATTTCATCACAAGATCTTGTGGGTTAATTTTTGATATAGAATATGCCATTTTCTCTTGAGGCTACATCTAATCATTGATGGTTACTGATTCAGCATAGGCTCTAGCTAATGAAGTTATGACTAGCATAGATCTATTCAAAAACACAAAGGTCATGGGATCTACTACATCTTTGTAAATCTCTAAAGCTAAGACTTCATTAGTTTTGTAAGGGTTTATGATCCTAAAAAACATTTTCTAAATATAGAATTGAAGGACCTAATAGGCTCACTTACATCTCTTCATATAGTGATGAACTAATGGTAGATAACATAATGGCTCAAAATATTACCAAATTGATATATGAATGCCTTATTAAAGTCATCCTAGCTTGTGATGTAATTAGTAGGTAAGTTCAAGAACCTTTCATAAGCATCATATTTAAATGTAAAGGGGAATAACCTATAAGCTACATCTACATGCACAACTCAAGCAATGTTAAGGCAGACTTTAAGGACTATATGTTCCTCAATAGTTATTATACCTATCAAGCTAAATGTAGGCAAATATTTCTTAGGGTTTCTAGGGAGATCATGTACCACACTTGGTACATCGATGGAGGACTCTCCCAACCAAGCCATACTTGGACAAATATTGAAAGCATAGGTACTTTTAAGGGGTTAAGTTGGCAAAGACCTAGAACTCCTCCATTTACCTTTGTCATGTCTAGCCTTTATGTGAACCTCAATTTTAAGTAAATGCTCTCTAGTTTTTGAGTGTGATCTTCTTCTAATTTTAGGAAATTCTAGATTGAAATTTGAGGATCCTAATTTACATATGATGTATCAAGTTAAATTTTATAAATAAAAAGCGTTAGGCTTTCACATTGAGCTTATTTTGCAAAGGTGGTATGAAAAACTACACAGGACATTGATCTTTGACTGAATTAGCTCAAAGATGCATTCAATTACATGAATAAAATCCATATTTATAATTCTAAGTGTAAATTAACTCAAATATATGAAAGATATACCCACTTTTGATCAAAATGATCCATTCTAATTTTAGATACTATGGATATTCAAAGTTTAAGCTAATTTTACCAAAAAATAAGCATCAATGCTCAAAGAACTTCAAATGAAGCACAAAGATGCATTGAAAACAACATAGATCAATTATATTTATAATTTTAAGCAAATAATTAAATAAAAAACACAAATATATATCAATCATTAGATAAAACAAACTAAGATTATCAAAGATTCAGAGCATTCAACCCTCCTTCTAGTGCTAGTGAAGCTTCTTCTATTGATGTTTCTAAATGAACCATAGGTGATCTTAGTGTTTAAATAACACTTCTCATTTTTTAATTTCAAAATTCAAGGCATGAGTTGTAGGGTTTAGTAATCTAGATACCTATGGTGAAATAGTAACAAAGCAATATAAACTATTATACAATGTTTATATGATTTTGTGGTTCAGAGCCACCTTGGTCTGTTCTTCATGAATTTTTAAGAATCTATGCTAATGCTTAGTGAATTATGATCTATATTTAGATTATAAACTAATCTAAATGTATATTTATAATGAAGATAAAACTAAAGTGATTTTGGGGTAAAAAAGAGCAAAGAGAAGGGTAAGGTAGAAAAGAAAAGAGTGATTACCAATATTAGCCTTAAACATTTTGACAAAGCATCCATTTCAACTGAGGATGTATTAAATTTAATATATAATTTAAAATAGCCTAAGATCAAATTATACTATATACCAAGATAATTTTAAAGGATAGTGTGAATAATCATAAGTAATAACTAGTTTTTCTTTAAAGATTTACTATTATTATCAAATAGAACATGCACATCTAGAAACAAAGTAAAATAAAATGAAGGATAACAAAAGATATTTTAACTAATATAATAGGTTTCACAAATTAGAAACCTTATGATTAATATGATACAATTTATAATTCCAAGACACCATTCAAATTCAAGACCTTAACTAGCAATTGAGAGAAAATCTAAAAAAAGAAAATTAACACATCAAACATGGAAAATCTTTGTAGAATCCCTTTGATTATATTAATTGCTTCAAATGGTACAAAGTTTCTCAAAAATATCTCTCCTTTTACAAATGGTAATGCATGCCTTTATAAGAATATTAGGCAATATACTGATATATAACAAGATTTAGGGATACAAAGATAAGGAAAACTATCGTTATAAGTTCTAAAATACACTTGATTTTTACAATCATGTTGACCTAGTGTAAAATATGCTAACAAACTAGCATATGCTTTTATAAAGGAATATTCTATTTTAAAATGTTCCAAAGTTATAAAAAATAGAATATTACTTAATTTGTTGCTGGGGCCTCTGATAGTCATTACTGGAGGATGTTCATGGCCTTCTCATGTTGCTCATCAACCAGCTCTAGATCCATAGTAGGATTCATGATCTATTCCTCCTTTTGATTATCCAAGTCATAACATTATTTATCATTCTTATCCATGGCCTGTTTAATACTATTTTCTTTGTTTATCCTTTCCCCTAAATTGAATATCATGTCTAGGATTTTGTTATTATCAACCCCATGTTTACCTTGGCCTTTTCCTTTGATTTCTTAGGTTAGCAAGGTAGCCCTATGTTTGAATTTCTCATCACTTATGATTCTTAGGATAGTGGGTTATGTAGGATCATTGAGCATGGTCCCAAGAAGTTATTCAATTCTTGAAATTAATTCCTTATCCTCTTTTATGACCTTTTCACACCATTGTGCCATGTACTTAAGATTTGAACCTTTTCAATTATAATCCCAATAATTGTACTCAAATGTCCCATACTAATGGTCTTGAAGTTTGGGATCTATTTATTTTCTTAGATGTTGAGGAGTTAGACAATTTTGTCTTCTAAAGCCTACCACTAGGTGACCAAGCTTTTAGCTAATGCACGCTTCCCCTCTAAAACACTCTACCTCAGATTCATTGAATTACGTGCCTCAAAAATGTCATAAAATAAATCATCAAGTATTTTGGTCATTACATTTAACACTGATAGAATTGGCTATGATTTCATGCTTTTTTCTCTTTTTGCAAATTATGGATCCTCTACTTCAAACCTTGGAATCTAGCTTTAACTTGTGTTGACTAGGCCTCAATCAAACTTTCCACATCTTCCTCATGGATGGTAGATTCACCCAGTTATTGTCCTTTTATAGGGGTTAATCCTTTAAATGGTTCCACCTTTTGAAAGGTGAATTCTTCTATTCAAACCATAATTTTCCTTGTTATTCTTTCCAACCTAGCTATTTTAGGGTTAAAACGGATATTAGTAACTAGTTCCTTGAACTTAGGTAGTTTTGGGACCTTCAAACCTAAGCTACCAAATGTTCATGGAGCATCTATCTTATTTCCTTTTGGTCCTTCAATATCCATAATTCTCCTTTACTATAACATCTATCCAAGACTTCATATTATCTTGGATCCCAACATTAATGACCCTTGTCATGGCCCAAGAATGAGAAAGGGAGGGGATATTTTGTAACTTTCCATAAATGAACTAGTCAATAATGATTACTCCATAAATTGGGAACTCATCATTATATATATTGACTTCACTAGTGGTATGAGTGAAGGTCAATTTTGGTCTCTTCTTTGGTCCCATAAGGACAAGTGCTACCTCTACCTTTCTCTTCTCATGAGATGCTAGTGGGATGAGCTCCTTTCCTATATCTTCTTTGGGATCCCCTTACTTATTAGAGTCATAGAATTTTGGAAGATCCTTGAGGGAGCCTTCAATTGTTTCTCCTAGTTCCAAGGCTTTCATGTTTACATATTGAATTGTGAAAGGTGTCTTATATGGGAGTGTTGAGGATGGGGTCCCCTCTCCAGGCCTTTCTTCTAGTTTCATCTCTTCCACTTTATCTTTTCCCTTGCCTTGTTCATCTTGAATTTGATCAACCTATTATTGGGGTTATGAATGTGTTTTCTCTTCCTAAGGCTTCTTATGGGTTGTTCTAGATGGCCCAGGTAGTAAGTGCTATTGAAAAGGATGCATTTTCCATGTTTCCCTAGATGGATTGTTATATTTTATTAACCTATGTTTAAGTTTAATTTTATGGCCTTGGACCCTAGGCAATACCTCCTCATAGTTCCTAGCATTAATATTTATGGTGTCATGGACACTGAGTTGATGTACATATTACATCTTTGGAAGCTTCTTGTAATTTAGATGCTCACCTATTATGTTCTTTAGATCACACATCTAGAGTTCATCCAACTATAATCCAAATGAATCTCTATGTGTGGACATGATTTATACCTATTCATAGTATTTTATTATGGTTTTCCTAATATTCAAAGGGAATAGGTGAAGCAAACCCTTCCTCTTTTCTTTGTAAGTCCTATCAATGCCATGGATGAGCTGGGAGGCAATTTATTATTATAAAAGCTTATTTAGAACATATACTGGTAGCCTATGAGTTTGGGACATGATACTTTCTATCCTAATAACTATGTAATCAAGATAATACCATATGTACCCTATCATTTCAACATACCTCTTGATGAGGGTGTGGACCTTAGTCATGGGAATAACCGTGATGGCTTCCACTATAGCTAGATAAACACAATCACAAATAAATTGCATGTGATTCATATACTTGAAGATGTGTAGTTTGGAATAGTAATGTGAAATGGTAGTCTTTCCCTCTAGTGATAAATACCTAATCCCAAGGAAGGTGATCAAAGCAATAAATTCATCAAGTAGATAAGACATCATAAATAATTGGTTTGAGGTCTTTCTTTTGATGACATTGAATTGTTTGGCTAAGAAAATACTAATTAAGTCTCTAATTAGAGGGGTAAGTTTCTCCTCTACCATGTAGTGCACATATGGGAACCATATCTTTTTCACATAAGTAATTGAAGGGGCACCAAAGGATTGGTTAAATAGGGTCATTTTTACCCTAATGCCCTATTTGAATTGAATGATAGGTATCCTACCTTTAAGGTTATAAATATATGAGGTCCTTAGTGTAGCTAGGGTTTAAAGATAGAGTCTATATCTTGGTTTTTAGTCCACTCTTTGATTTTAGAAAGGTCCACATGAGGGAGAGGGAGCTTGTAGTACTTATAAAAATTAACAAGGGAAATGTAGGCTACCCCATTTGAGTTCCCCTCCCTAATGATCCATTCATTGTCTATTCTATAATTAACAAATATGGGGACAAGGATGTTAATACAATGTAATACCTATGGTTTTTCCATGGCATGATGAAGGCTAGCCATCTAGACTGCAACCAGGTCATATTGTTACCTGCTCATGGTAGTGTTCCTTTATTCCTCCTATGAAATGGGTTGTAATTCTTATATCATGAAGAATATCTCAAATCAATTCTTAGTGCCCTAGATATTCAATGTTGTGAGGTCCAATTTAATATTTTTGAAGATCTAACCCTCACTATATATTGTTAAATAGAGCTTGGTCTCTTCCTTTAATTGTTTCCTACTAGTTACTATGGTCTCTATCTTTGCTTATTATTCACACTAGACTACAAATGATTTTTGTGAAATATCTTTTGTGTCTAAGAAACATAATTAAGTTCTATTTTGATCAAATTGTAACAAATTGAGTCCATTTGAGTTACTTTTATGCAAGGTTTATGGTTTTAGAGCTTTAATGATGAAATATGTCTAGCCTTTGGTTTATACATGTCTTAGATTTGATTTGGATCTTTGCCTTTATAAATTTGTGTTTTTGAGTCCATAAGATCTCAAATTTTGTCGTTTTCTACTTACATGGCACCTAGGTGGCATTAGTTTGGACTTTTCATGGCATTTTTTCATGAATTTCATTTAAACACTAGCCATTCATATTTAAAGCACATTATTCATTTTACATTATATGATAAAAATATTGGATTTAGCATGATCCATTGATCATAATCTGGTCCCTTGGCCATGATTGGGTATTTCTACTGTGAACCCCATGGTCGTGATACTTGACATGTTTATGTATCTTTTCTATGCTCCAAATATTTTGGTCAGCCACTTGCCAAATGAGTAGCAAGCATGTGGTGAGATCATGGGCATTTGAAAAATCATTGGCACCTTCATGCCATTGGATCAAATTTAGTGATGGGGCATGAACCATTAATCTACAATAATGCTCAAAAGTTAAATTAGTATGTTATTAAAATCATGAATTAGGCTTAAGTTCCTTATGTTAATGTTTATTTCATATTTATTAATCATGAAATAAACTTTAAGCTAAGGTATTTATGCCTAAGTTTTATAATTTATAACAAAGGGGCAAGGGTCTAAATAATCTAGGTTATCACATATGAAAACCTTTGGTTAGCTTATATTCCATGTGACAAGGACCTCTCTTTTTAAAAAATAATAGTTAACATTCTCTCATAGTTTAAGGTTCATGATTTTTTTTTAAAAATGCCATGAGGACCCTTTCATATGAATTTAGACTAGTATTCAGATCATAAGACCATTTACCTATTTTGTAGGTCAAAGATTTCCATTTTGAGCATCTTTTGAGCATTTCCTTTAGCTTATAAAGTCATTTTTTATCCTTTCAACAAGATTTAGGAGTGCATTTTGACCCTGAGCATAATAATTCATCAAATTAAATTTTATGGTCTTAAAAACATCAAATACATCCTTGTGGACATCAAATGATGGTTGTGGGAATGTCAATTTTAAGCTAGTGAAGCTTTTTATTTTATGGGCTTAAGGTTGATGGTCACACAGACATCAAATACATCCTTATAGACAACAAATGCTAGTCACTTGAATGCCAATTTCAATCTCATCAAATTATTATGGCCCAATGTAAAGATGACACTTTTAATGTTTATGGGATATCTCAAGATCTTGAACTACATTTGCTCTATTGGATCAAAATTGGTGATGAAGCATTAGCCGTCAATCATGATTTGGGAAATTATTTGTGGTTGGTTGTTTTATTAGGTGGGACCCATTTATTTTTAGTTTTTGAATGTGAAGGTGACATATGTCAATCCTTTGGGCCTTCCATATCCTTTTGAATTTTTAGTTATGCTTTGCTTCATTCGATCAAGTCCTAGTAAGTAAGTGTGGATCGTCAGATCACCAAAGTTGCATGTTATTTAAGTTGAATTTCAATTTATCCCCTCTCTATTGGATCAAATGCCATAATAAAGTGATAGCTATATGAGCCTGTAAGATGCAAGGAAGTTAAGTTAAGACCATGGAGACATAAAAGACTCAGGATTAAGGCATTAAGACTAAGGTCACGATTGTATTAATAAATATGTTGGGGCTTTAGTATTAAAACCTTAGGCTAAGTTGGGAATTTTTTAAAAGGACCCTACAAGATGAAATTAGTTAGGTCATAAGGAAATTTAGAAGAGGGGAAATAACAAAGGGGACCCAGTTTCTTAGTTAATTTGTGTTAAAAAAAATGACTAAGCCTAGAATATGTGTTTTATTTGTAAGTCCATACATGAATTTTAAAATGGTTCTCACCTTTATTCAAATATAGATTGAGGGTTTGATAGGGTTTTGGAATACATAATTCTTGGCAACACACACCATGGAACCTACACTTAAAATCCAAATGAATCTCATCAACACTATTAGTCTAGATTAAAGCAACTCAAAACTACATAAGCCTACCTTTTAACCAATTGGATGACCTTCAAATTCTATAAAATACCTTGACATGCTGAAATTTCCATGTTTTATTCTGAAGATTTCTCAAGGGTCCCAATTTAAAAAAATGGGGGTATGCTAGTCCTAACAGAAGGCCCTAAGGGTCTCTTCTCTAGATGAAGAATTCAATTGGATACTAGCTCCCAAACCAGTCCTACATTTTGCACCATAAAAGTGCAAAGTCCAAAATTGAAACTCATTTTTAGGTTCTTTGATCTGATCCTCCTTCCTCTTCATGACCTTAGGGATGGCTTGATCTTCATCATGGATCACACAAGTCCTAAATATAATGGCATCAAAGTTTGAAAATAGATCATTCTTATTGAATTCATTTATGAGGACCTCCTCCTCTAGGTTCCTATTATTTGTCACCCTTTCTTCCTTGAGAATTTCCATGTCATACATCTCTTTTTTGTAATAAGATGTGTGTTTTGGTTCAAAGTTCATCCTAAAATCATCTACTATGTTCTCCAGATGGAGTGGTTTGGAAAATGCTTTCAAATTTGAGCCATATTTGGTCATTAAAATCAAGTGGGACCAATCCAAAGACAAGTGTCCACCTATCTTGGTGGTGAAATATCTTAATATACACAACACAAATATTGGTGAGATGTCTATTACTAAAACTTGTTGGGTGATTATGATATTGGGACAAGAGTAAAAAATTAGGGGAAGAACCTTGATAATACCTATGGTCTACACCTTTTTACTATCTAACTGCATTACCCCTTTATTTAAGGGTTCATATTAAAGTTATAGTGTTCCATAATCTATTTGGGTATCACCATGGTGTTGGTGCTAGAGTCAATCATAGAATTGTGTAGTAGATTATTCCTTACTATGAGAGTTAAATAAAATGGGGTAGTTTTGTTTTACTTACCCCTATCAAGGAGTTGATAAATGTAGATGGTACATGAAGTTACACACTATCGATGGATTCCTTTCCCTTATTTTGTGTTGGCTTTACAAATGGGATATATTGCATAAGTTTCTCTCAGTCTTTTAATACTTTTTGTGATAGATATTTTTGTTCTAGGATAGATAAGACATGTCAAAGAGAAATATTAGTTAGATCTTATTTTAGCTAATCTACCATATTAAATTACCCTTATGTTTGGATCATGGGGTTCATTATCTTATTTTGCATTATTTCACTCTAATTTTGATATAATATATGTGGTGGTTGGTGTCATAGATTATTTAAGAAGATCACCTAAGGACTTGTGAAAGATTCTTGGTTTTTAGTCAGTCTCTTCTTAGATTGGGTGTAGTAGTCTAATTAGACTTACAGGGCTTTTATCATGGGGATCTTGCTTGTGTAAACTACATATTTTCCCTCCACCCAAGAGAAAAGTTCATGATCTATGGATATTTCATCTTTTTGTTCCAAGGATATCCCTTGTATTTGAGCCATTAGGACAATATTCTAATGCCAGGGGACTGATATCCATAAGACACTAAATTAGGTGCATTCCTTTGTCTTCATTTATTAAAAAAAAAATCCTTTAGATTACCTCTTGGGAAGTTTTGGTGTGTGTACATGTCATCACATGGGAAGCACCATGAATTTGAGTCATCTACCAAGTTATTTCGACTAACAACCAACTCTCTATTGAAACTTGATGGGAAACTTATAAAGAGTCAAGAATTGGGATGATTTGATTTACAGGTTATACTTGATGATTCAACTCGTAACAGTTTGACACTTGATGACTTAAACTCTACCTTTAATGGTACTAGTTATGCTAATATGGCACTCTCCCATTTTGGTAGTTTTGGTAAGGGGGCTTCAGAGGCATAGCCTATTGACTTTTGAGATTTATGATTTCATTAGAGAAATTCTACAAGATGATCTTCATATCATTCATCTCTACACCTAATGTAGATAAAGAGGACACACTAGTCTGAGTAGGTGGATATAAATACATGAAAGGATATGATTGTGAGGTATTTGGGACCTATTCTTGTGACATCATGGATATTTTTAGGAATATGTGCATTAGTGATCATAGAGAAAGTTTCCCAACATCTATCAAATTATTCTCCACCTTGACTACCAAGTCATATGCATCTAGTAGTGTCTGGCCTCCAAAATACTAAATCATAAATACTATTCTAAGTTAAAGGCATTGAGGTAGAATATAGGGGCCATAATTGTGGGGTTTTAGGCCATTATTGGGATTCTTTTCTAGGTTTTATGAAACCTAGTATTAAAATCAATAATATCCTCTTCAAGGGTTCATTTAATGGTTATTAGCTTATATAGGAAAGATGATCAATATTAATTGTCATTTAACTATTCAAAGAATCTATCACCTAATTCATCTTAGGTGATGATGGTGTAGACACCTAAATCTAACCTCCAATGACCATCAATAAGGCTTTTGACCAATTTCCACCAAAATGCACAATTTGGCCTGAAATACTAAAACACATTAAATGAGTTGAAATTAATATATTCAAGTGTTGATTTTGGCCAAAATATTATTAAATGGGACAATGAAATTTATGGTCCAACTAACTTTGATCAGATCATTTCAAGTCAAAATACTAATTTTGCACCTGGGTGTTCTAGATTGCTCTTTTCTATAACATTTATTGTATAAGACATGTGCCCTTGTTATTTGGTGTTGACAAAATCCTAAATTGGATAACATTTTAAAAACATCTAACATAAACTTCCAATTCTAATCCAATCAAATTTTAGGCTAATAACAAGACATTCTGACTAATTTGAGTAATTTGTGCACAAAGAGCCAAGGTTTGCATCAAAGTACTTAATCATGCTTAAGAGATAATTAAACCAAATAATGAGCCTAATTAATAATTCCATGGAACTTGTTGAATAATTTATTTTTAAAAATGAATATTGAATGTCTGCATCATCAAGTGACATCATTTCTTGGGAAGACATCCCTAGGCCATAAATGCATAAAATATCAAGGTTAATTCTTCCCATGCCTTAGTAAGACCCTCCATGCCTATTAAATTCCCCTCTATCACAAATATTTATGAGCCTATTTATGAATTTTAATTACATAATTTAATCAATCCTTAACCACACTTCTTCATCTTGAGATGGATGGTTCAGGTTGATACTAAACCATTCTAAAAAAATCTATAAATAGGAAGCCTTGTCTATTGAATTATAAGCTCTCATATGCCAAAATTATAATTCTAAATTAATTACAAATATTCATGAAAATTAGTTTTATAATGCCCAAATATTGAGCCAATCCAAGCTAAAGCCAAACATGGTGCTAAGGAGAGATGGAAGTAGCCATACTTCATTGATGCAGACTTCATTAGCACAAAGCCGAGTAAGCCACTACAACAAGCATTTTGGACCATCCAAGGAAGTTGAAGAAAGGTCTTTATTTCATGTATTAGTTTTTTTTACATTTAATTTTTAACTATGATCCTTATTTTAAATAGGCTTAGGGTGTTAATTTAGTGTGTTTTTGATTGATTTGGTTTATTTACTAACATAATACTAACCACCTTTCTTGAGTAAAATTCATAATCTACATAATGGCACATCTAGTGGGATTGAATCCCATAAATTTGGTCAAAAATATTTTTCAAATATCTCACTAATATTTTCCATGAAGGATCTTGGCATGAGAGGGCGAAAAAGAGTGAAATTTTAAAGTTAAAATTCTATTTTTCTAACAAAATTTTTATTTTTGGAAATGTCAATTTTGCTCTCTATTATGATATTACTAATACACAATAGTGATTTGTGTAAACAAAATCACTATTTTCTAAATATCAATTTTTTGGACCCGAGTAATAATATTATCATCCCTAATAGCGATATTGTCATCCTAAGTAGTAATATCATCCTTTTGGGCAGTGATACCATCCTTTTGGGAAATAATTTTGTCATTTTGGGAAGTGATTTCATAAAATAGTTATATTATTCACTCATGTAGTGATTTTTTCATTTAAACAATGATATTTTATTTTCTATGGTTTTTGTCTAGTAACAACGATATTGCTAATTTGGGCATCGATTTCATAGGTAAATAACAACATTATGGTTTCTATCTAATCTAACCTGAAACAATGATATTATTGTTTAAAATTATGATTGTTTAGGGAAACAATGCGATTGACTTTGTAATTACAATTTTAAAATAGAGAACTCATTTTGAGAAGTTGCTTCACTCATTTGCAAATTAGCTTCAAAGCTAAAGGACACTCTAACTTTTTCATTGTAGGGCTAACTTGGAATTTGTTAAAACATGATTGTTAGACCTTTTGGAAATCTTAAAATGGATTAGGAACCTTGTTTTTGGTGCTTAACAAATAATTTAGATGACTAGGTAAATCTTTAGAAAAATTATGATTTCAAAATTACAACTTAAGACCAAAAGGTCAAAATAACACCACCTAATCTATCTTTTGGTGTTTAAAATTGAGTTCACTTGTTAATTTTTATCTTCAATAGTTGTTTAAAATTATAATTTGATTGGAAAAAAGAGTGACATTTCATGTATGCTCTTCCATGCATCCCCTTTAGGGAAATTTTGGAATAAAAAACACCATCCTTATTTCAAAGATGCCTATCCCAAGGCATAGACAAAATGTCATCTAAAGCACTCCCGAAAAACACATCTTAGTTTGGGTGATCTTGAAAATGACCCTAAAATAGTTGTATTAGTCATTTATTTTTATGTAAACTTGGCTTATGAGGGGGAATTTATTGGACTAATCACCAACGTCCCCCTCAGGGATTTGTGACATGGACTAGTAGCCTCTCTTGAGTACTTATCTAGTGTTTGTATCATGCGTTAAAAGGTTGATATTTTATCACAACGGTAAGCATTCCTTTCTAAAAATTGGCATTAGAGTTATGGTCACAGGTTTGAATCCCCTCAGGTAATGTTGAGGGGGGGATTATTGGAATAATTGCCAACATCCCCCTCAGGGATTTGTGACATGGACTAGAAGCCTCTCGTGAGTACTTATCTAGTGTTTGTATCAGGTGTTAAAAGGTTGATCTTTTAGGGCAATGACAAGCATTCCTTTCTAACAATTCATTACCTCCCACAAGCTATATAAGTAATATTTGACCTAAGGTTTCATCTCCTAGTACTGACTTTAACCACTCCCACTAAGATTAGAGGTTTAGCAATTAAACCACCTTCTAGTGTTGGAGTTTCACATGGGATGTATATATAATTTGAACATCACACTACACTAAGCAAGTGATAGATGTAGTGGTCATAAAAAGGATAAAACCTTTTTTCAATAATATGTGTTGTGGACACCCAAATTTGTGAATTTATTTTACATCATGATGTGAAATTCATTATGTAATTTATCCATCTAAAATGATAAAAAACTAATTAGTTTTAGCAAACCCACATTGCAATACCCTTGCTAGGATTTAGATGATTATACTTAGTGCATTTTGGTCATTTTTATGTGGTATATTTTGAGACTTAAACCTGATTATTTATTTATAATCATGTCAAAACCAATTTTTTTATACATCACTCTTTTATCTAAAGAGGCAATATTCTATCAATTTTACACCACACTTGTGCCTTGAAATTTTTGCTAAACTTGTTTGTGTATGTGTCACTTGAGTTGAGGTGGGTACCATTATGCTTATTAAGTTTAAACCTTTAAGTCTTTGAAACATAACATTAATCACATCATTCAATCATGCCTACACCATTAGGATGCTCAATTTGTTTCAAAACTTATTTTCCATTTTATAAAAAACCATTTGTTTCAAACCATGTCATATCATCCATTTGGACCTTGTTTATGCTCCATCATGTTGTCCAATATTGTCTAGCTTGTTTTGTTAAATCATAGTTCTTAATGTTGAGTTTTCAATCAACCTTGTCAAAGTTTGGATTAAAACATTGATTGATTTATATTTAGGCCTCAATTTATGGGGTTGATACATAGATCTTTCTCTTTTGGGTTGCATAAATTTGGTTAATTGATTACCCAAATTTGAAGACTATTAATTGTTTGTTTATTCATAGAGCATATCATTATCATTATTTGTGCCTTTATTTGGGAGAACACAACCTTTGTCTAGGTGACTTTTGCCTCATGCCTTATATTAACTGATCATGTTTATGTTTGTTTCTATGTCAAAGTTGTTTCCAAACTTGTTAGATTAAATCAAATCACATCATGCTTTTATTTCAAGTCTATCTTTTGACACTGTTTGGCCAAAATCCCTAACACAACCTATTTGAAATTAGCTTTTGACTCCATGTTTAGACAAAAGACATAGTGACACTTTTCCATTTCCTAGTTTAGACCTTGATTGGAACACTTTGACCTAAACTTTTGACATGCCAATTTTTATTCAGGAACTTGACCTTTTATGTATATGACATTTGACATTAGACATTTGATGTTAGATTGTTCTATGCCAAATCTTAGAACAAACCATTTTGGAGATAAAGCTCCATGGTCAAAACATTGTTTGGAGATACAACTCCACTTTTGACCAAGTTAGACCTAGTTTGAACCATTTGTCCTTTGGACATAGTTTTTTAGAGTTTGTAAAACTCTAAGCCTTTTATTTTAAATATTTCATCATTTATGTGGATATGTATATCTAAAATTATGGTGGAGTCATGTAAAATCCAACTTATGATAGAATGGTTGCAAAAAATCCCACTAGGAACCCCTATAGAGAAATATTTTTCAAAGAGTTTTATTATTCTCCCTATAATACTCCATATGGGGACCATAGTCAAAATCCACAAACTCCAAATCAAATTACCAATTGGGATGATATGGTTTATGATGATGACTTTGAAGACCCAACTATATATAATGTTGTTTGGGATATATATCCATAGCCTCTTTACAATAATCAATACATAAAACATATTCAAAAATCAACTTATGATCCAACTCAAGATTGGGATGATATAGTTTATGAGGTGGACTTAGATGCTTTGGCTTGTCTAAGAAATCAAGATCCAAAATACCCCTTCATCATTCTAAGACCTCATCCTTTACCTTATATGAGCAACCAAGCTCTGCACCACCCTATCATTACTATTATAGGACTTCATCCTTTGGATCATCTGAGAAATCATGTTCCCTAATGCCCTACCATTATCCAACCATAGGTTATTTCTCATCTAGTACCAATCCAATAAAAACCTCAACCCATCCAATCATTCATAGACCAAGTTGTGTTTAAAACTGGTATTTTTAATCTCATTAGAAACCAAGGCTAAAAAACTCAACCAATTCAAAATATTTTTGTTAAACCAACCACTTGTGATGAGTCAACCTATGATGAATCACCTATAGATCTTATACCAGTTGTTGAGGAGTCTCACTTTGATGAGCCAATCTTTACTAAGTCACTTTTTAATGATTATAACTACCTTTAGGTAAATCATTACCTTGACCATATGCCTATTTTTGTATAGCCTCTTATTGACAAGCTAGTCTCTAAGAAGTTGTCTCTTGACCTTTTTCTCATCCTAGAGTCGCACTCTAACAAACCAATTTTTTTGGAGCCCATTATACCATCACAGGGTATTACTTATCTAATACCAAACATTCAACAAGATATCATTGTAACAGAGTACCCATTAGATGAAGAATCAAAATTAGAGTCAGGTTCTATTCTTGAACTGACATCAAATTTAACATCATAATCATAATTAACATTAGTCTTGACATTAGATTCAAAGTATATTGAGTCAGAATTAGATTTAGAAATAAAATACATTCATAACTATTACAATATTGGTTATGCATGTCTCACAGATCAATTTGAATATATTTATGATCCTTTTATAGTTTTTGAGGATGAGTACTTTAGCTTCAACATGAGTTATCCTAGTATCTTCTATGAGGATTGTGCGGCCTCTCCCCATTCCATTACCATTCCATAAGACATTACCATCAACCAAAATAACCATATTATTGACATTCCATCTCCCACAAGTGTCAATTAGGATGAATGTAATCACACTTTGTTAAACTGCATCCATGACAACATAGTAGTTGAAGAAGATCAAGAAGGCCAAGACCACCTTCATGTATCAGAAGAACCCTCTCCTAGTGAAAAATTTTCAAAGGTGGTAGGGGAAAATAAAACTTCAAACTCAGTATCTTCTAGTGAAACCTTCTCAAAGGCACCATGGGAAAATCAAGACAAATTCATTGGTAAAAACCTCATTGAGGCACTAATAATTGAGCACAAAAGTTCTTCTCTACTTAATGAATAAATTACTCAAAATCAAATCAAAATAGCTTCTAATCTACAATCTAATCAGATGGTAACTAATCTCAAGATCAAATAATAGAAAATTTTAGTGATCATATCAAGAAAATATTCAGAGGTCTTTGGCCTCACCACATCCAAAGTTATGTTGAATCTGGCATAAACAACATTATGTTTGATTAAACATCTTGATCTTCATTTATTTCCAAAACATTACCCATTATATTATCATTTACCATTCCATTTCACAATCAAACCTACCATCCATGACCACACTTTCCTTTATAGAGGCTACAAAGATATATTGTCTAGACATTTGAAGGAATCAAAATCAATGACTAATGAAGACCACAATAACATTCTCAACATCCAAATTTATAGCCAATTATTGATAGAGCAACTACTTAGATGAGGTATGGGCTAGTAATTAACATGATTAAGTATTATATTTTTATCATTTATTGATTAGGATGTGCATCTCCACTTTAGCAGGAATAATAGAATCATATGCCATTTACCATACCTAGGCCAAACACATCAAAAACTAATAATCACCTAGGCCAAAAACATGTACCATACCATTTCATTTTCCATATCCATTTTCCATTGTCACATATTCCCACCATTTACCCTATCACTTGGGGGAAAACCTCTTACCATTTTATCCAATCTATCAAATACCATAATTATCCTAAAATAAGACTATGCCATCCTATCATTCCATTATTATCTAGACCAAAGCCTATTTTTAGTCATCCTACCCAATATTTTTTTGATCTTGGTTACTTTGGTTCTTCCTACACCTTTTAAGAGGGGATTCCAATCAAGTTTCAATAATCAATGAAATCCATATTTCAATGACAGTCTATGAAAGTAGTGTGATAGTTTATCTATCAATATATCTTGCATTTTACATCCTATATTAAAGTTAGTTTATGCGAGCCTAATTATAACTGCTCATAGGCAAATCAATGTTTCACTAGTCTTTCTACTAATTATAACCACCTATGGGAAAATTAGTATCATTGATCTTTGTCATTGTATCCTAGTTATAATTGCCTATGGGAAAATTAGGGAACACATTTGTTTATCATGCATTACTATCTCACTTTGCCATTATTATTTTCATTTGACTGACCATTTGTCAGATATGATAACTAGTTGGGACTTAGTTAGTTTTTCCTCACCTTTTGTGTGGATGGAATTAATATGACTTGAAATCATTTTATGACTATGTAGGTCATGCTCAATTTATTTTGAGGTCACCTCAGTCCCCATAAGCCATGCTCTCACTATGTTAAGAATAACCTAAGCCAAATGATCTCGCCATTTTATAAGTAGGTATCTTGTCATTCTCAATCAAGTTAAGATACCTCAAAATTCTAAAAACATTGAAATATTTAAAAATACCATAAACATTTATTCTATATAAGCCTCATCATTTATCCTTGATTTTCCCTACTAAGACATGGCCATTATTAGGATTCTTTCTTTTGGTTTTATTTTTGGGATTTTTGTTTGTTTGTTTATTTATTTCAAAGTTGTTTTTCTTTTTATGTAGTTTTTGTTTGTTTCTTTGTTTGTTGGTTTTATTGCCTATTTGTTTTCTTTTAGCATTGTTTCCTCGACTCGGTCTGTATGTATAAATTGGGTGATTCCTTATACATATTATTATTAAGTCCATAAATATTTATAAGTCAACATTGTCATAATGGATTTTATTATTGGTGCATTATTTTCAATTATTTATTGGATCAGGAGTCAGTCCTTATGCATATTTTAGGATAGTCTTCATGGTATTCTATCATGAGGCATACCATCATATGCCATAAAAAAATTACCTTCAACAATGACTATAAGATATAGAGCCCTAGAAGTTTCTCCTTGGCACCTTGGCAAATCCTCCCACCATTTGTCAAATCAACCTATTTACCATTCTAGTTGTATTATTTCTAATAAGGATGAACATCTCCTCATTGACAAGTATAACTAAATCATTTCTATTAATCAATCTTAATATTTTATTCATCTCTTTCATGACTTTGTGCCCACTCATATTTAATCTATATTCCAAGTTATATCCTTGAGTTATGCTTGCTAATTAGCCCTAACTAGGGCATAATCATCTTTATAAAACAATCTAGGTCCACTTAATAATTATAACCACTTATGGGAAAATCATTATTTTAACTTTTATTCTTGATTATAACCACCTTTGGGAAAATCTATATAATTTTTAAATCAATGCATGCAAGGATTTTTTTATTTGGATTAATCTCAACCATGGGTTAATTCCACCTTTCTTCTTACTTCTTTTTTGAGGGACCATCCATCAAGAAATGTGATGGCCACTCCCTCGAGGGGGCATCATCATAAGCTTTCCAAACACTCTTTGAAGCTTTTTATTTAACCATCATCTTATTTTTGGCATGCATGCCATCTCTCATTATTTCAGAAGACATTGCTTTTCCTACAATTTGTAACATCTTCCCAAATAAGGGCAAACTGTAGACACCTAAATCTGGCCATCAATGACCATCAATCAGGGTTTTGACCAATTTTCACCAAAATAAATAATTTGGCCTAAAAACACTAAAACACATTAAATGAGTTTAAATTTATATATTCAAGTGCTGATTTTGGCTAGTATCATTAAATGGGGTAATACAATTTATGGGCTGGCTAACTTTGATTAGATCATTTTAAGTTAAAATATTAATTTTGCACCTGGGTGTTTTGGATTGCTCTTTTCTATCAAATTTATTATACAAGACATTTTTATTTATTATTTAGTGTTGAAAACATCCTAGATGGGATAATGGTTCCAACATATCTAACATCGACTTCCAATTCTAATCTAGTTAAATTTTGGGTCAATAACAAGACATTCTGAACAATTTGAGTAATTTGTGCACAAAGAGTCAAGATTTGAATCAATGTGCTTAATCATCCTTAGGAGATAATTAAACTAAATCATGAGCCTAATTAATAATTCCATGGAACTTTTTGAATAATTTATTTTTATAGATTAATATTGAATGTCTACATCATCAAGTGACATCATTTCTTGGGAAGATATCCCTAGGCCATAAATGCATAAAATATCAAGGTTAACTCCTCCCATGCCTCATTAAGACCCTCCATGCCTATTCAATGCCATTATATCCTAAATATTGATGACCCTATTTATAAATTTTAAATACATAATTTAATTAATCCTTAGCCACACAACATCATCTTGAGATGGATGGTTTAAGTTGATTCTCAACTAGTTCAAAAATCTATAAATAGGAGGCCTTTCCTATTGAATTTTAATCTCTCATTTTCCAATGTTATAATTTTTAATTTATTTCAAATATTCATGGAAATTAGTGTTATAATTACCAAATATTGAGCCAAGGAAAGCCAAATCCAAACATGGTGCTAAGAACAAATGGAGGTAGCCACACTTTATTGATGTAGACATTATGAGAACAAAGCTAAGCAAGCCACTACAACAATCATTTTGGAGAATCCAAGGAAGGTGATGGAAGATCTTTATTTCATGTTTTAGTAATGTTTCCATTTTTTTTGTTAACTAAGATCCTCATTTGAGATAGGCTTAGGGTGTTATTTTAGTGTGTTTTTGATTGATTTGGTTTATTCACTAACACAATACTAATTTCCCCCTATTGCAATCCTATGTTTATAGATGGAATTAGGTATCAAGGAATGATACCATTCAAGAGATCAACCTTTAAAATAGGTGGCTATTAGCCTTAAGGCCATGTTATGATATATGAAATAATGCATAATACAAACACTGGTGACATATTGAAGATGTTCCACTATGCTTTTGAGGTCCTACCCTATGAATATAGGGAGTATGTTTAAGGTGTTATCATGAATAGGATCCCACATAGTTGGGGATAATAGAGGGATGAGTGGTCTACCACTGTTCTATGATATAATTTCTTTTGATGGTCTTAAGATCACCATTTGTTATGGTTGTGTTGTGCTATACCTTATGACTCTTCGGTGAGTTATTGCTACTATAGGTGGTAGTCAAAATAATGGATTATTTAATGTTTATGACCTTGTGATGGGACTATGGCTCATAAAATATGAATTATAATCAAGTGATTATGGGTTTGGGTCCCATCAGGCATGTTAGGAAATAAAAACTGTTAATGGCTAAAACTCTCACTCTTAGTTAACAACTTCCTATGGGAAGCTTTACAGATGTGGGATAAATTTATGATCTTTAAAGCAACCTCCAGTATTTTATAAGCTACCTCTTCAAATTAATTTTTTTTGGCGGGGAAGGGTAAGAAGGAAATTTAAATAAAAATTAAGTAAATATAACTAAGACATGAATTAAAATATTTAATGTATATATCTCTAAAATTGCATAAAATAACTTGAACTCTCGAAACATTACAGATAATTAAAAGAACATATACATGATTTAAGGCCTAAAACATAAACAAAATATAATAATATAGAATTATAGAATGGAAATAATAGATAGTAATAGATTTCATTCAATTTTACATAGAAGAACACATCCTCTTCATTTTGGGTAGAGAACAAAAAACAAAATACACAAAGTCATAGTATACAATATGCAATCCTTCGTATGAGGAACACATGCTAAGGTCATGAAGTGAAAATAAATAACTATTATTATTCCTATTATTAAAATAAATTATTAAAAATGGATTCTCTCTAATAAATATCATAAAAATAAAACTATTAGTGATTATCAACCCCTTACAAAAGAAAAGAGCCCTAAATATCTAGACATAGAGGCCTCATGGGGAAATGACACCTGGAACTTAGCACTCACACTCATGATGAGGCCATATAAAAAAATGGGTGGATTATGTATCATAATTGAAGTGGGTATTAAAAATCATAAATATTTTATAACTATGGATGCATCATTATCCCCATGACACTTAGAAAAAGCATCATGGTAACACATGTCTACATTCAAAACTGCCTCTAAAATTCTTGTTAGAGATGAGTCCCACTTCCCTAAATTTTGAATTTTTTATAGGAAAATTTTTACTATTTTAGGATCACCATGATGATTTGTTTCTCCTTAAAAATCCTTTTATCACCTTTTAACTAACTACACATGGGGACACCACGTGGCAAGCTGGTGGCACTCCTAAGGAAGTCAAGAACTCCTTTACAAAGAATGAGCATGGGGGTGCCACATGAAAAATTCAATTCCTCATCATCATAATTGTATAGTGAGTCTCACCTATTATTCCATTTACTAATAGTGCTACTTGAATTTTTGACGAAAAAAACATGCCTTGGGATAGTACCATGATGCCACGTGTTGAGTTGACACTACTTCTAGGTGAGCTGGGAATTTTTTTTATGAAGAATGATCATTGGGATGCCATGTGGTACCAATGGAAATATATTAGACTTATAAAAAAATGAATAAGGTTAACCTAATAAAAAGGAGGCCAATACATAAACTACCAAATTTTCCAAGCATTTAGGAAAAAATTTAACTACTTCAAAACTTCAAAACATAGATTATGATCCATAAGAACTTCTATATGATAATATATGTTGTAGATGTGCTCTAAAAGACACTCATATTCAATCCATCTATTTTTCATATGTTTTTTTTATGGGGATTGATGTTCCATTTATTCTTTTACAAGATATATGTCCACCATTCTAGGAACCACATTTAGGATATATATGATGAATCCTTCTACCCGATGGCATACGATGAAATCAATGAGGCCCCAATGCTTAATTTATCATAGTAAATAAATGACTCTCTTGATTTCATTGGTGAATAATGGTACTTTTGGGAGGACATAGTGATTTAAGTCATGAGCATTCTCAAGCAAACCCTCTGATTACGATACTTCATCCTAGATCACTTGGTGGAATAGGATTTCATATACTAATTCATTGAGGTTGTTTTTAGATTTTGCATTAGTCACTAGTAGAAGGCATTTATAACTCCTAATTACTATTTGACACCATGTATACAAGGCTTTCCCTACTCTCCAAAAAAATGGAAATCAATTTGGATACATTTTCTCTAGGGAGAGATGAACTCTGACATTGGTACCTAAAAGGCATGATCAAGACTGATCTAGAGAGGTATTCAACTCACTTTAACATCAATTATGGCCACCAGTCAAAGGAGGATGATGATATGTATTTGAAAACTATAAATGACTAGGATGTGTTTTACTAAATCATGGACTAGAAGAATAAGAAGGGAAATAAGGTCTAGTTTAGGCTAGCTATGGACCCTTATACACCCACTCATTTTATAGAGGATGTTACTAAGACTCACCCTATAATTTCTATAAGGATTTTATAAGGTATTATATCAAATTGTGATCACCTTTTCCTCATTCTATGGATCCACATCCACCTCCTCTTCCTCCTTTAATATATTAGGTAACTTATGCCCCATCTCCACCTCCTCTTCTTCCTCCTATAGTATCTTAGAGAACTTAGCCCCAACCAAGTTAGAACCATGTAACTTAGCATCAGGTAGCCCAGACAAAAGTGGCTCAACAACTGATACCTTAGTCCTAGGATACATAGACCTTAAGGTTCAATGTCATTAGTATCCTAAAGGTAAGACCAAAGTGAGGATCTCAGTAAGCACTAATTTAGGTTAATACCTTCACTCCTACCACTTTCCAATTATTTCTCATAATGACACTTAGTTCCTCACCCCTTTTATAAGTTACTCAATCAATTATTCCTCTCTTCCTTATTTCACCCCTATATTATTCACCCAAGTTACCCTAGCTCAGTCCTCCCAAGCATCCTCATTTATTTGTTTCCCTCCACTACATCCATTCTTTAAATCAAAACCTTTATAATACATCCACTAGGTATGCCTCAAGTACAAGTACTTGTAAGCATCCATTATTCATCAAGTACATATAAAATATTTAAGAGTTCACCTTAAGTGGATAAAACCATCTCGACCTCCTTTGGTAATATAAAAACATATGCAGTCAGCCTTCATGGCTCCTACTATCACTGTGGGCCCTTCTACCATAACACCTAAGTTTGACCTAGGTAAAAGAGATAAGAATAAGTAGAATGTGACTCATCCTCAGGATTTAGTCTAGATACCTTCCACCCTAGCCTAGCCTCCTCTATCATCCTCTATAGTACCTATGCCACTATCCATGATAACTCTATGCATTACTATTTATCCCCCTTTTTCCATTACCCTTGGCACCTAGGGATTTGGTTTCAACCAACCAATCTCTTCCCTTATAATTAATACCCCTCTCCAAGGAGTCATTTCCCCTTAAGTGGGTATGACCCAAGATCAATGGTGGGAATAAATGTTCCCATGTGATTCTCCATTTTTTCTTCCTCCCATTAATCCCATACCCCTCCCCATCCATTATTTTCATCATTCACACCTTTTACTTCTTCTATATCCCCTCCACCTCATCCTCTACCCATGAATACCATCTCTACCACTCCAAAAAAATCCAAAAATTAGGGGATGGTCTCAATTTTGTAAGTGTTAGAGATATAATCCAAGGAAAATTAGGAATGTAGTGGAATTTAAAATACACCAGGAGCATGAAGAGGACCCTCATGTATAAAATCATCTAAGACAGAAACCTAGTGTTCTAACAAACCCATCAATATTTATTTTCCCTAACCAAAGGGATGACCTCCATTGGGGAGGAAAAGGTAGATGATGACCCACTCTCCATTCTTTGGGAAACCCATAACATGTTATATAAGCTCTTTGAGGATATTTAAAATCAATTTTGGACCCTATAGGCCCAAGGAAAGAAATACTTCCCCACTGGGATAATTGGGCAGGAAAAAGACACCTCACTACTATTCTCAATTTTAGGGAAGGTGGTGTAAACTATGGTAAAGACTAAAGTGCTCATAAATTGAACCCAAATTTATGTAGAGATAATTTTAGATATTTGTGAGAAATTAATACCCACCTCATACTTGGGATTATATCAAATGTATGCCAATAATATGAAATTACCTATGGAGGAGTGGTTGACTATAACTCAAACCATGATAAGACCTTTTGAAGATGATAGGGAAAACATATTAGAATAATTAAAGGAAGTAAATATATTTATGGTGTTCCACTAGGACAACACCTTACTAGACAAGGGAGAGTTTTGAGTCCACCTGGGGCACTTTGACTAGGTCATGAGGAAGAAGCTCACTAATAAAAACAAGGAAGTGTGTCATGTAGTTATTGAACTTTCAATGTATTCCATAATGAGTATTAGTTAGGTTTCTAAGGCTTAGGTGTTAACAGAGGATCCCTTCTAGGTGTATTATAGACTAGTGACCTAGGTCAAGACAATCTTCCAAAACCCATGATGAACCTCTCCAAAATAGATAGAGAGTTGGACCTCATTGTAATTGCACTAAAAGATAGGGAAACAAGGTCAAAGTAGCTAAGAGATATCTCATCACATCCATTTCCATGTATTATTTGAGTCATCCTATATGTATATTTTTGGGGATAGCTTGGGGGATTTTATTTTATTTTTAAAATTATATGTTTGTAACCACTAAGAGTGGTCATCATGATTCAGGATTAAAATTTCATATTATTTGGAGGTGAATCCCATCCTTATCTATAAAATACGTGGTTGTATTTTAAATATAGGGTCGATAAAATTTTACTTGAAAGTGTTATTGGATTTAAGCTAGGATTTTACCTTCTTTCTATTTTACCCCTTTGGACTATGAAAGTTAGCCATTATCAATATTGTTGTAACAATACTTAGCTTTTAATGAATGAAAATTTAGATTTATATAAAATTCTTATTTTGTGTTTCAAATTATATTTCATCTAAATTTTGAATGCTTGTTAATGTTTATTAATTATAATAACACCATGCCATTAAATGTATGCTAAGGTTATAATGTGCTTGTCTATTATAATACTTTTATGCATTTTTTCATTTATTTTCCCATAGTATTGAATTTTTGTGTGCTAGTCTACAAGTTATCTTAGAGGTTTATGTGTGATCTACTATAAAATTATAATACTAATATTTATTGAGGGTTTTTAGTTGAGGCATTATCACTTGTTCCCTTATAATCTTTCCATTATGTGTTCTTGGAGGTAGAACTTTTGGTGAAACTCAGTACATATGGTATAACTATGGAAAGGGCACTTGTTTTGATGGTCAAACCATTAGTTTTATTTTAAATATGAATGCATTATTTGATTCCTTACTCTCCCCTCTCTTTTTTTTGTTTATTTTTAAATATTTAACTACCCTTCCCCTTATGTTTATAAAATAGAAAAGCATAATGTATGAGCATCAATAACAACTCTAGACAACTAGATCTTTATATAAGAATTATGTATTGAGATTTTGATGGTGGAACTATAGATCTTAGATATTATTTCAAGAAGAATCCATAATGAATTAAAATACCTACAACCATGCCCTAGGATGATCCCAAATCAGTCCTAAAATAGAGGGTGACCGTCCATGATTGTTCCCATTCTCCTATTTGGGAATAAGTGATCTCATGGGTATTTTAGTTTTAGATTTTGGAATGAACAATAATATGTAGTTTTAAAACATAATGAATTGTATTGACCATGGTATAATTAGTTGTAAATACATGTTAAATTGCATCGACCATGGTAGATGTAGCTAGAAATAGAAAAATTAACATAGCTAGTGAGGTAGGATGGAAGGAGGTAGGTTGAAAGGAAATTATAAGGAAGTTAAATTTATAATATGAATGATATTATCATGACATTTCTATCAACATATCTCAAAAAGAACCAAAGTTTTGCACACCCCTTTCCAATTATACCTTTTAAGGCATGCACTCAAGGAGATTGAAGCTTGGTAAGTTGTTGTAAGATAAAGTGTTAGTAAGTGATAAAAGTGAAATATATTATGCTCATACAAGGTCATCCTCAAGTGTAGTAAAATATTTTCATCAATAAAATACTTTAAATCTTATAAATCTCACTATATGATTCTTACTTGGTAAATTATTAGGAATGATTTGTATACATAATAATCCTTAGGACATGACACATAAAATAACCTTATATAGAAAATAGTGGTATACATTATTAAAGGTACATGAAACAAGGCCAAGGTGGAAGGATAAAAAACACAATGGATTGGTTTGGTGGCCTATTGAATCTACATGGGGTAGATCTAATGGTAACATGTAGTTGTTAAATATATCTCATGAGAGACAAATGCTTAGAATGAATGTAAATAAATGAGAAGATACACATATGAAACCACAAAATTTAAATGGGAGAATAATGAAGATATATATAATATAAAATGAGAGAGAGAGAGGTGCATGATAGGAAATGTCCTAAGAATAACCAAATATTGACACATGGATAAAGTGTGTAAATATAAGTAAAAGATGCTATGGAAAAGGGAATTATTCTAAATTTAAGTTTCTATAACGTGTTAAAAATAAGTGTGTCCTTTATATTTATTGGGTTAATTTCAAGAAATATGTAAATTTTCATGAAATAGTGAGTCAAGTTAATTATTTTTAGAATTAGTTATTATATTAAAATGTACAAAATTTGAAAAGTAATGTAATATGTCAAGTCATTTATTTTTATATTCATTTAAGTGTTTGAGTATGTCAAACTTGAAAAGTGGGAATATCAAGGTTGAGTTAGGGTTGTTTATTAGGTCAAAGGTGACTATCTAATTACCTTAGAAGGTAAAATTTGTATAAAAGAGATTATTCTCATTGTAACTAGGTTCCTTTTCCTCTCAGCCCTAAGAGAGGATGTGCTTCAACTTTATTCATTGTATGTTATTTTTATAGATATTTTTAAATATATGTGATTATAATGTGTGAGAATTAAATGACACTTTTGTATGTATTGTATCTAATTTTTGTGAAACTTTATTTAATTTCCATTAATGAAAAAATATAATAAAATCCTATATTTTATTAGATTGGTTACAAACCCTTATATTTCATAAGCTTTGTATTATGAATATTAGGAAGTGGTTTTATGTCTCATTTATAAAATAAGACTAAAAATAATATTTTAAACTTCAAAGTTATTTCATTGTTTTCATTTCATTAAATTTTCTTCATTGTTATTGACATGTGAGAGGAGGAATTTCCCATTGCCTTTTGTTCATTCTTTATGGAATCTAACTAGTTTTTGGACTTAGTACACTACAAGTTTCTACCTATTTATATATGAATTTAATTTTTATTTTTTGTTTTGAATTATAATCAAAATTAAAAACCCTCTCCCCCCCCACCCCAAAAAAAGAAAAAAAAAACTTAAATATCATATAATGGATTTACCCTTATCAAACACATAGGAAAATCACCTATCTTATAGTGATTTGTCCAATATTAAATTATTATGATATTATCCATTGGGAAAGTCAATTTAAAAATTATAATGATAAGAATGGAATTTTATACATTAAAATATAGTAACTGATACTTGGAAATGTCAATTTTGATTTACCTTCACCCTACATGAATTATGTGTACATCTACATTTGTTAGTTTCCATTATTTCACATCCATAAGCCTTCTATAAGTATAAAATTCCCATGTTTATATCATTCACATAGATTAATTACCATAGTATATGTAAAAAAAATTGTTTATCCTACTGAAGTATCTATTGATCATTAGATCAATGTTTTTGTCTCCTAGATAGTAACACCAGACTCAAAATGTATAGTCTAATGGTACCACTTGAGCCTGATTGTTCCATCCCATGAAAATATATAGTCACATTTCAAATTAAAATAATACCTATGGGTTGTACCATCCATATAGAGTGTCATTAGAGTGAAAAAGTGAAAAACTACCCAAAGAGTCTCGTATAAATACAAAATAGGTGTAAGCCTATTAGCCACATAGAAAACATATATTAAGCATACTTTAACTTTTACACATTCAAAGGCACTACTTTATTCTTCAAAATTTATTAATTAGTCACAAAGAATAGGTTTTATCCATGTTTGAATAACCTTAATATTTATTCCAAATCTTCCAATTTCATGCATCAAAATATATTATATGTCGTATAAGTTTAAGTATCACTATTGCACATATTAACTTAATAGGGAGAAATACATGTGGTTCAAATTCCATATTTAGAGTATTGGATTTGTATGAAATGCTCAACCATTCAATAGAGAGTGGTTTTAGTCAAATAAACCCACATTTCATTCCTTTTTGTAGGCCTAATTATGTCATTGTAAATGGACCTAGGGTTTCAAGTGAAAGATATAGATTAATGTGAGTCATACACAATCAAACTTTGATATCACACTTTCAAGCATAGAATAAGTAGTTAAAATAAATTGTGATAAAATAAATTATCAATATTTAATGAGATAAAACTATTATACTCAAAATGTAGTGATATAAGATAATGACCAGAGGTTGATGGTAGTGACTAGGTGAAAACATGAATCTAGACCATGATCTGAATGATCCATAGTCTAGTTTTATATGATTTATAACACCTACTTCAAATATTAACCCTTCAAAAATTAGTTAATTACAAAGTATCTATCCTTTTATTGTACTTTATATACTTATCAAATGTAGTTGTTAAATTATCTTCAATCCTTTACATTCAAATTTATGCTTATTGCTACATTATATAAAATAGGAATTATATATAGTTTATATATTTTTTAGGGTTATAATTAATCCAAAATAAGGTAAAACATATTGGTTAAATAATATTTTAATTAAAATTTTCAAAACCCTATGTTTCCTTTATGGTTTCATCCTTTTTTCTATGGTTTAAAATTTTTTATAAGGTTTTTAGTTTTGATTTATGATTTCCCCATACAAAAGACAATAATTTTTTTCACCTTTGGCCCTATTATTTTTCATGTTCACATGCTTTCATCATATTCCATCCAAGAATTATATTTTCCTTGTCCCTCTAATTTGAATTTATAGATTAAGTGGTTCACATATCACGCATAATAATATTTCTTTGGATTCATCTAAATTTTAAAGTAAATTTAATGATTTTAATTCTTGGTATTCATATTTGATACTATAATCATAGATGAATATGTAGATGATAATATGCCTAAATTATAACATATTAATCAAATTAATAATGAATACTAATAAATAATTAATTCTAGTGACAATAATGGAGTATATCCTAACCAAATTAAAGCCTCGTCTAATTTTCAAAATTTAATTCAATAAAATCCTCAAGTATTGGATAGGATCCTAAATATAATCTTAGCATATAAGATTATAAACAAATCTTAGGTTTTCACATACAAGGGAAAATTACAAGAGTAATTAATGTTATTTATAAACATTTTGGAGGTACCAATTCCATCAAATGTGTCCAAACCACTATTATTCCTATGTCTACACCTTTAATTACATATGTGATTCCCACCCAAAGTTTGGGGGAAACACAAGGATTTTATTATATTAACATGCCTATTACCACACAACCAACATATGGCCATCCTATTATACCTATTCATGCTACATCATCAATATATCCTACTACACATTCCCTTATGTAGTTTGTTTGAGATTTGTATGCTAAGGTGTTCTAGCTAGACAAATGTGCTTCTAGATATAGTCATTCAATAGATTCACATGATTTGATTAATAATAATTTATCATATGAATTTTTTATCTCATAATGTTCCATTATATGATGGTAAAGGTGATCCAGATCAACATATTATATCCTTTCATGAAACATGCTTATATTATGCATTTAATGATAGGTTATTGACCAAACTATTTCTATGTAGTCTTAAGGACTATGTTTTATGATCTCCAATATAATAATTTATAGCATTCAACCCTTTTGTAGATTATTTTATACCATAATTATCTATCAAAATTGACAATAAATTATCTTATACACAAATTTATAAAATTAAACAAGGGTCTAATGAACCAATACGTGACTATGTACTTCAATATAAGATTATTATATTTAATATGACCAATCCTATGGTTGAAAATGAGTTACAAGACATATTTATTAAAATTTTATTTTCACCACTTCTTGATTTTATATTATTCAATAAATTTAAGTATGTTTATGAGTTATGCCATATAATGAGAGATTTATAAGTTAAGCTCATCGCTTTGAACAAACTCAAGTATAAATCTAATGTTAGAACTACTCTAATAACAAAGTTTTAAAGAAAAACTAGTTATAATATTAAATAAAATGACACCAATAATGAGGCAAAAATCATGGGTATCACAACCTACAAATCGACTTCTCTTATTATCTCCATAGAAGAGGTAATTTTTCATGGTTACCTTAACCTCCTCACATACAGTTACAAAATTTAATTGAGTGAAACCTCATATCTCTTTTTCCATCACAAGTGGTTTATATTACTATGATTCTACCTAATATTTATGGAAATAATGAATAATATGATTATCATTATTATTCCTAAAATTATAAAAACATATGCTTCAAACTAGGGCATAATATAAAATATCTCATTGATGACAAAATTATTAAATTAGCACACTTAAATAGGATTTTAGACAACAACTATTTGAAAATTAAAACATGAAAATTTTCTATGATTCATTTCCCAAACATGAGGCAACATGAACTAAGAATACTTTAGATGTATGTTAGATATACAATGCACATCCTCATCTTTTAACATATGGCCACCCATTGGATGTTATTATTAGTACAATTACATGAATATCACCATAATGACCTATTATTACATTTTATGAAAATTATATTATCAAATATGGTCAATATCTCAATTCACTCTTTATACTAGCTTACATTAATTCAAACCCTATACATAGTGTCATGGTTGAAAATTATTCAAGAGAAAATATGTGTACAGTGACACTTATCAACATTCTTGGATATATAAAATATAATATATTGGATACAAAAAGAGTAACAAATGGATTGAATGGATGGATAAAATAAAATATTAGGCACATTGTGATACCTCTTCAAGTGGGATCTATGATAGTGGATACTTGATTCATAATTTTATCAAGTACAAGAGGCTTTAACATGTTGTTAGGATAGCTTTGAATACACAAGATCAATCCAGTACCATACTGTCACAACCATAAGTTTTTTAATATAATATGAAAAATAATAATAGAACAAAGTTTCACCTAGCATTTATCATGAGAACATGTAATGAGATCCATAATTGTGTTACATCTAACACATGAACTAGACCAAGTACATAACCCATCAATGACTTTATTTTGAAGCATTTTAATGATTGAGTATTTTGATAGATGTGTGTTAGTGTGGTATTATCCACCAACCTCTATGTACGTACTGTGTTATGACCTTATAGTAGAGCCATCATTTACATATGCCTTTACTCAAATAGTTATATAAGATATATAATGACCAATATCTCATGGGGTAATTTAACAAAGTTCAACAAATTATGTTAAAGTAAGATAAAATTAAATAGAATAATCATCATACTAAGCTTGCTTAAGTAATATTTACCAACTCACAAGAATAAAAAAATATCAAGGAAAAATGACTATTTCTAAAAGTAATACAAAGTATTTGAATATATTTTAATTTTACAAGCAAACTGAGGCATGAGGTTTAACAAGAACCACTTTAGGGAGTGTGAAAGCTTCATGGGATGTTTTAACAACCATGATTATTTTTTATTTAAGAACATCTTACCATTATATAAGTATGGTAAAAAATCATGACAAATAATGCCTAAGGATATTATAATGACTTAGGTTAGATTTACATTTCCCATTATTATCGACATGAGTGCTACATAATTTTAATGGACCTTATACATATTAATAGTCTCTAGACTAAATGTAGTTATATTAAGCCTTAATTTAATCATGTTCTTAATATTTAGCCTTTGTCTTAGATCCATGATCTTAGCCTAAGCATTATTTAATTACTTAATTTAAAATTAAAAATTAATTGTTCTTAAATTCCAACGTATATTATCTAATAACTTAAAAATATAATTTCATTAACTTCTTTTACAATTTAAGGATATGAACTAGCTTGTTAAAAAGTATTCAAATGGCCAATTACAAACATGGAGCATTTGATCCTAAATCATAATATGCTTTACCTAATAATATTCATACTCTTTTAAAAATCTTCCACGAAGTATATTATTGTCAAATTATCTTCCACATAGCGTAAGGTTCATATATTCTCATTGCTATTCAATCTCAATGAATTATTTAAGAGTTGACCATAAAAAATCCACTATAGTGAGCAATGTTTAATAATTTCAAAGAGAAATGATTGTCTTCTAGAATAATTTATATAGAACATGTATACATTTTTATTTACTAAATTAATTTTCCCATCTTAACATGTATACATTATATGAAGTTATTACAACTCCCACATTAGTATTATGATGAATATAATCCATTTATTTCACTAATTATAATAAAATTATTTCATTTTACTAAACCATATAGACATAGTCAAAGGTATTTAATGAATTATCCACAACTTTCATTTATTAATTCATCTCTCACATAAGTTTCCATATTATAAAGTGATTTGAAAATTCCTTTAAAAACATAACTTTCAACTACACCAAGATAATGTATTACAATGCCTATCACAAGTAAACTTGTTTAATGAAAGACATCACTTCACTTTTACAAGATTAATATTAATTATATATGAAGAATTCAAATTAACTTATCATAATAACATTATTTTTTAGTTCTCTCAATGTAATAAAAGAATAATGTAATACTCATATTAACTTTTAAAACTGAATTCTAAGGCAATTATTTGTATCTTCAAATTACCAATAGTTTACAAGTATAACCTGAGACATGAATAAATTTTCATATTATAAGTCAATAGAAAAAAAATATCATATAAAAACTCAAATTATACAACTTTCTAATCAATCCTATCAAATTAATTATTCCGAAACAAGTGATTAACTATCAATACATGATAAAAATCACATATCTATGTTTTTCTATCGAATGTATTGATGGAAGAATGTAATTACATATTTATATAGTAATATAATATTACATAGGTAATAAAATTATCAATTACTATCATATCATGAACTAGAATAATATGATAACATACATCTCTTTGTATTTAGTAAAATTATGAAAAATAAAATGAATTACAACCATAAAGAATTACATAACATTTTTAGTTCATATAAAACCAACCATCACAGCTTGAAGTAAGAATAAATGAATCAAATCATTACATGCAAATTAATGAAGCTAAACCTATCTCACCAATTCTAATGAACCCAATTGTAACTATCCCTAAACCACCCAACCATCAGTTGGATACAAATCGGGGCAACAAAGAAATGGTGGAGAAAGGACAATAAAATGAACTAAACTTAAAAACATTCAAATAAATGATCACCATATATAAAATGAACCATGAAAACCAACCAACCAATACTAATTAATTTTGTACCTGATTATGACTGTAAATCATTTTTTGAGCTTTTTGATTTATGGGCCATATTCTATTCAAGAATATAATATGGCTCATAAATCCTTATGCCATAATTTATTTGTAAGTCATATTCACATAATAAATATATGTTGATAAGTTAAAATAAATATCATAAAAAGAAGACAACACTCCAATAAATTAAAAACTTGCATAAAGCTTTAGGTCACATTTTTTCCAAAGTAGACTTTAAAAATATTAAAAGGTTTAATATAAAATGTAATGATTAACACAATCATACCAAATAAAAAAAATCAAATGATCAATATTTTCAAACATAAGTCAATTTAATAATGAATTGAAATAATTTAAAACATCATTACCAGAATTATGCCACTAATTATTATATGATCTTCACAAACTTGAGTTAACCCAATAATATAAAAAAAGTCAAACATATCATGTCGATAAATAAAAAAAATAAAATATTAGTTTTCTACAAAATATTAAAAATCATTTTGCATCCCCATGGGGACTCATTATGTCCTTTCCCCCAATGTATGGTTGCGATTAAAAATAACCAACTTACTAATAACCATTTATTATTTTATAAACCCAACTGCATAAAAGTTAGGGTTTGTTAAGATATGATACCAAATCAAATACTTAACACAACTAAAACAACCCATTCATATCCATTTGCATAATGACATCATAAAAAAATAAACCCATCTAGGGTTTCTAATAATAAAACCAATTTTAATTGATATACAGTTAGCTAAACAAAGTCATAGCCTATTTTTTTAAAAATCAATTCACAATGGTATAAAACCTAACCACGAACAAGCAAAAACATATGTGTAGTGTATATATATATACCCACAAACACCCATTTACAAAAATTAAAAAGAACTTAAATATCAGACATAACCCACTGTATATATCCATAAAATGCCATGGTCAGGCCATCTATAGCTATCATGTATCAACATAGAAAATAAAAAACTTAATCCTAGTTAGGGCTTTATCCAAAAACACAATAATGTACACAAAAAAAATCCAACTTTTATGGATAAAACCATATTTAATTTTTCCATTAAAAATCCACTTAAAAATTAAACACAAAATTTTAAAAACACTACTTGGATTTTGGAAGTTGACCACATAAGAAATTTTCTCTTCTCTTCTAGTCTCCCTAGGCTATATACAAAACCAACACTAGAAATCCACATGACTCATACAAAACTAGTCAAATAATAAATGCAAAAAAAAAACCCCCAATTGACTCTACTCAAATCTTGCATGGTTGACAAAATTAATGTTTCAAACTATAGTTCAATCTCCCAAAAAACCTCATGCAATAACTACATTACATTCCCCTTGTCCACCATGCCAATTTTTTTGGTAGAGTCTCCCTAAGTTGTAGAGATATTTGAAATGACTCAGTCCAAATGAACCAAATAAAACCTAAAAACCTAAAGAATCATCTTGACACATTTGCATGGTAACTCAAGCCAATGCCAAAACTCTAAAGAGATATGCCATAACAAAATACACCAACTAATTACAAATACCCGCAAGGTGGGTCAAACATCCAAATAAAATAAGCATATACCCAAGCCAAACTTGGTTATCACAACCATGCCAAACAAATAAAAAATTTAAAGGGTCCTTCAATGTTTAAACTTTAATGGACAAACCTAAAACATAGAATAAATAGGACATCTCCATAATTACCTACAACCATAACATGGATTTTTGAAACATTAAATCAAATAACATCAAGATAAACAAGTAAGATAATAAGACGTCAATAATCAACGTGACTAAGAATATGCAAGAGAAAAATGTGATTAAAAATGCTATTAAAGTCAATAATTATGGAGTCAATAAGAACATAAGAATCTAGAATGACAAAAATGATGATATCAATAAAAGAACAACAATCTCAAAACTAATTATGACACATCAAAGTGATAATTTCAGCAATAAATAACATCAAGTAAATTTTTTTTGCACAGACATCAAAATTGACTAAAAATTAATTAATAATGAAATCAAATATAAACTGATCACACATAACACTTAAACTATATAAGTATAATTATTAAATCAACAATATCGGCAAGCTCAAACTTTATAATCAAATTCACTATTTCATTTATCTATGTTATTTAGTTTCCCTATTGCTCAGGTTTAAACAAAACCTAGCTAAGTATCTATATTTGTAGTAAAAAAATAGACCATCAACAATAACTAGACATCTAAGTATAATAAATGAAATAACATTATTTAAATAATACATCTAATTGACTAATAAATTAGTATGCATTAAGCATAAATATCCATTGTTATAATGAAAATGTAATCCATAATTATCTCAATAATTATAATAAAATGTAGTAATATAGATCAAAAAACTATAATTCCATAGTAAAGCAAAACAAATACATCTCAGATAGTTCACAACTAATCTACATTAGCAAAAATGAATTAAATGCAAGTCAATTAGGGTAATGGAATCCTCCCCCACTTAGAAAAGAGTCATCTTAGTGATCAAAATAGCCAAGGATAATGCTTATTGAAAGGTCTCACATCTTCCAAAGAATCACTTATTTTTGATAAAGGATCCCATTAAACCAACTTGGGAAATATCATGATTCTTGAAGTTAACATTATGTGGTCTAGGATATTCACTAGATCCAACTGCATCTTTTCCTCTTCTAAAACCTAAAGATGAGTCCAATCAAAAACATGAGACAGACCAATGATATACTTTATCAATAAATCAACATGAAACACATTATGAATATGAGATAAAGAAGGTGGAAAAACTAACTGGTAGGCAATTGGACTAATTTTATCTAAACTTTCAAAGGGTCTTATAAACCAAGGAGATAGTTTGGAAGATTTTCCAAATTTAATTGAACTTTTAAGAATTTTAACATGAAAAAAAATTTATCTCCCACTTGTAATTCATTTGGTGTCCTTTTCAAATCAGCATAACTCTTTTTCCTATCAGAGGCATCCTTTAAATTATACCTTATAGTTTCCATTTGCCTATCATAATCTTGAAAAACATTAGGACCAACATCAATCCTATTTTGCAAACTTTCCTTACCGAGTAGATTTTTACACTTGCATCCATACATTCAAATAAGTGTAAATAATATTTCAATTTACCTTTTTGATCCATAATATATATTCTTAACATGTCTTCCATAACCTGATTTAATCTTTCTATTTGACCATCTATTTCCAAATGATAAGATGAACTAAAATTCAACCATGTACTAAAGTGGCAATCAAAGTTTTCTAAAACCTCAAAATAATTTTTTTATCTTGATGTGAAATAATAAATTCAAGCATGCCATGAAGTTATGCTATTTCTTTCATAAACCATGAATAAAACAAAGATGCATCATCAATCAAGTTTCCACTAATGAAAGGACCAACTTTAGTAAATTTATCTATTACAACCAAAATAATATCATGTTCGATTTTAGATTTTGGCAAACTAACTATGAAATACAAATAAATCATATCCCACTTACCTCATGGTACATCATGAGGGTAAAACAATCCTCCTAGATGAAAATGTTTAGATTTCACATTCTGGCATTCTAAAACTCTTGACATAAAGTCAACAACTTCATATTTCATTTTAGGACAATAATATAGTGTTTTTAGTTCATGGGTCTTCTTTGTGACACCTAAATGATAAAATGAGGTGTTACATGAACTTATTTCAACAAAATATTCATGAATTCACTATACTTAGGAGCATAAATTCTATTTTTATGTTTGATGAAACCATTAAAATCAACCAAAAAGTTATAAAATTTATTTTCAATAGGTTCACCAGTCAAATTTGCACTTACAACATTTACATATTGGCAAAGCTTCTTATAACACTATTGTTCCAAAAATTTAGTTCTAAAATTATTATGTAGAATAGATAAGGAAATGAAATACATGTGTTGGCTCAGTGCATCAACAACATTATTATTCTTACCTTTCACATATGAAATATTCATATCAAAATTACTGAAAAATTCTAGGCTGTGATGATTAAATTTTACATAAAAATACTTACCTAGTAAAAAGTGTTTCCATTACTTCAAAACATGAACAATGGCAGCAAGCTCAAGGTCATGAGTGGTGTAATTATTCTCATGGTCCTTTAGTTTCCATGACTCCTAAGACAACACTGAACCAAATTGAGTTTACATGACACCTAAGCCTTCTTTAGATGCACCAATCCATATTTGAAAATTTTCATTTACATCTAGTATAATAAATATTGGTTCCAAAATAAATAACTCTTTAGGATTTAGGAAAACTTGTTCACAATCTTATTTCCACACAAATTGCTTACCCTTTCTCTACATGGAAGTTATTAGGTTAGAAAATTTAGAAAAAAAATCAACAAATCTCCTATAATAACCAGTCAATCCCATAACAATTACATACTTCATGTACATTTTTAGGAGTAGGACACTCTTGAATATCTTTAATCTTTGTTTGATTAATAAAAATACTAGACTTAGATATAATATGATCGAAATAGTGGATATCAAACAAAAAAAATCACATCTGCATAACTTACCAAATAATTTATGTTGCCTTAGCTTTTGTAGCAGTAAGTGTAAAGCTTTTTCATATTCAACTATATTCTTGTAATAGATCAATATATCATCAAGGAATACTAAAAAATACTTGTCTATAAAATCCCTAAATAAACTATTCATTATTTTCATAATTGTATTAGGTTCATTATTCAAACTAAAAGACATTATCATAAACTCATAATGTCTATAGCTTGTTCTAAAAGTAGTCTTATGTGTATCTTATTCTTTGATCCTTAGTTGGTGATATCCTAATCTCAAGTCTATCTTTAAAAAGATAGATGCATCCTTCATTTGACCAAATAGATCACATATCCTTGGAAAATGATAATGATTCTTCATGGTAACCTTATTAAGCATGCAATAGTCAACATACCATCACAAGGTGCCATCCTTATTTTTTGCAAAGACCACTAGTGCACCCCAAGCTGACACACTTGGCCTAATATTATCATTTTATAGTAATTCCTATAGTTGAGATTTTAGATCTTGAAAAAATTCTACATTTATATGATAATGTGCTTTATATGTAGGGGATACCCCTAGATATGCATTAATATCAAAATAAAATTAATATTTAAGAGGTAAATTGGGTAATTTATTTGGGAAAACATCATAAAATTCTTGGAAAAATGGATATTACTCAACCACCAATTATGTTACAGGTGTAGTTTCTTTCATTTAAATATCATGTAACTTGAAAAATTTACATACTACTTTATTTATCTATAAAGATAATATTAGCTTACGTATTTTTTATTTTACTAAACCTTGAATTTATATAGGTTTCCACAAATCATTACAACAATAAATCACTTTGCTATAGTATTCCAAATTGTCTTTATGGTGCTACAACCAATCCATGCCTAAGATAATATCAAAAGATCTGAGAGGAACTAACAATAAATTAACTTGGGTCTAAAAAACACCTAAGTCAAAGATTACTCCCTCAAAACACTTAGTATTCAATACTCTTTTACCTGATCCAAACAAAACATCCCAACCATAATTCAAAATCATGAGATTTAACTTATAGCATGTTACTAACTTAGTATCCATAAACTATCATTTTCTCCAGAATAAAACAAAATTGAAATAGAAAAACTATTTATTTTATCTTTGATTTTAATAGAAAATGTTTGGAAATCCACTTTCTATTATCCACAACTCCATACACTCTGTGATTAGCTAGACTTTAGGTTAGGATAATGTTTATAGTAGTCATTATCTCCACATTCCTGGCATACTAATATTCTTTATGGAGTAAATGGAATGGTATTGGCTCTATTAGTAGACATATTTTTACTACCTTGGATTGGATTTATTTTAAAACTAGTAGTCTTAGAAGAATTTGAATTCTTAAAATTCTTATTTTACCATTGAAATTTAATGAAACCAGTCATACTCCTAGTAAATCTATGGTTAGAGTTAGATTTTTTAAAACAATTATGAGAAGGGGACAATTTATTATTCTTATATTATTATCTATTTTGTTTAAAATATTGTCTTGTCTTTTAATGATCCTTCTCTTTTTCTTCTATCCTATAAACAAATTCAATAGCAATAGTTAGAGTTTTAGGATTGGTCATATTCACATCATGCATTAATATCTCTTTCAAGCCCATCTGAAACTTAGTAAATTTAGTCTATTCACCACACATGTAGTTAACATGATAAAAAATATTTAAAAATGTTTTTCATACTCAGTCATAGTCATATTATCTTGTTTCAATAATTGAAAATCAATGATTTTGTGTTCCTTGAGGTTGGAACTGAGATACGTCTTCTTGAAATGCCTTAAAAAAATAGGCCAAGTAGGAGTCATTATTTGGAAATCCTCTAATGCACATATATGGTTACACCAAAGAGATAAATATCCTACTAAATGATAATAAGTTACCTTTTCCTTCACATTAGAGGACATGTTATGCAAATTAAAATACTTCTATATGTGTAATAACTATGCATTAGTTACATCACCCAATTTCTCACCTAAAAAGGTTGGTAGAGGTAGTTTTTCATCTCTTTAATGATGTGATTAACCACATTATCAAAATTATTCTAAATTTTTATTTCATCAACTTGCCTTTCACCTCTAAATGGAAGTTCTTCAACTAGAACACCTTTTAAATTCTTTAACCTTTATTCTTGGGTGTTTAGTTTACTTTAAAGTGAATTTAATACAGTCAAAATTCCATGCAAATTATCTCCTAATTAACATTGGGATTATTTTCCTCATAGTTAAGGGCCTTAACATTATTATCAAAATTATTGAGACATGGTTCCTTTATCTTAGGAATATTGTCCCCATGACCTTGACCTCTTCCTCTACCTAAGTTAACATTTATTAGGTTATTATTTGCTACTCCAGATCTTGTTCTCACTATCTTATGGTAAAAAAACAACTCCTCAACAAAAATAAAAAATAAATATTTCCCAAAGTTCCTTAGAGAAATGAACCATGCTCTAATACTAGTATGTAACAACCATAATTTTTTATTTAATACAAACAATAATGGAAAATCATTTCACCTATATTTTAGCATGGAAACACATAATGAGATCTATAAATGTGTTACATCTAACACAATAATTATACCAAGTACATAACCCATAAAAGACTTCATTTAAAATCATTTTAACCATTGAGTATTCATATAGTTATGGAACAGTGTGGTCTTGCCTACCCAATTCTATCCATGTACTATGATGTCACCTTCTAATGGAGCTATCACTAACTTGTGCCCTTACCCAAGTACTTGTACATGCTATAGAATAGACATTACCTCATGGGGTAATTCAATAAATTTCATTAAATAATGGTAAATTAAGATCATATTCAATATAAGAATCACCATACTAAACTTATTTAAGTAATATTTACCAAATCAAAAGCAATAGATAGAGATCAAGGTAAAAAGACTCTTTCCAAAAGTAATGCAAAACATTTGAACACATTTTCATTTTACAGGAAAAATAAGGCACAAGGTTTGACATTAAATGCTTCAAGAAGTATGCAAGATTCATGGGATGTTTCAATAACCATGCTTAATTTCTATTTAGTATCAATTTATCACTCTATAATAATGGTACAATCTCATGACAAAGCATGTCTAAGACTTTTGTAACAACTTAGTTTAAATTTAAATTTTCCATTATTATCAACATGACTGTCACATGAGTTTAATTGACCTAATAAATATTAATAGTCTCATGAACTATATGTACCTATATTAAGTCTTTCTTTAATTATGTTCTTAAGATTTGACCTTTGTCTTAGATCCATGATTTTAGCCTAAGCATTATTTAATATTATAAATTACACATTCTTAAATTCTAAATTATATTCTTAGAATAAATTTAAAACATAATTTCATTAACGTATTTTAAAATTTAAGGATATGAATTAGCTCATTAAAAAAATTTCAAATGGTCAATTCCAAACATGGAAGATTTGATCCTCAATCACAATATGATTTATCTAGGAATATACATACTCTTTTAAAAATATTCTATGAAGTATATTATTGAAAAATTACCTTACACATATTCATAAGGTTCATATATTCTTATTTTAATTCAATTTCAATGAATTATTTAGGAGATGCCCATAATAGTCCACTGCACTTAACAATGCTTAATAATTTTAAAGTGAAATGATTGTATTCTAGAATACTTTATTTATAATATCTATACACTTTTATTTATTTAAGTACTTATCCCATCTTAATCATTATCATATGTTCTATCAAATTATTAAAACTCACACATAAGTATTATGTTGAATATAGTTTATTCAATTCACCAATTATAATACAAAGATTTCATTTTACTAAACCGTATAGATATAGTCTAAGGTATTTAATGAAGTTTACACAACTTTCATTAATTAATTCATCTCTCAAATAGCTTGTAAAAATTCCTTTAAAAAATAACTTTCAACTACACCAAAATAATGTATTACAATGCCTATCACAAGTGAACTTGTTTAAATAATAATGTCACTTAAATTTTACAAGCTTACGATTAATTATATAAAAAGTATTCAAATTAACTTATCATACTAACATTATGATTCAATTCCCATATTATCAATGTAATAAAATAATCATGTCATGCTCATATTAACTTTTACAACTAAATTCTAAGGTAATTATTTACATCTTCAAATAACCGAGTGATTCAATATGATTATACCAATAGTGTACAAGTATAACCTAAGAAATGAATACATTTTTTTATTATAAATTAATAGATAACCAATATTATACAACATCTAAAATTCTATAGCTTTATAATCAATGCTATCAAACTACTTATTCCAAAACAAGTGACTAATTATCAATACATGATAAACACCACATATCTATGTTATTATATTTAATGTATTAGTTAACCAATGTAATTCTATATTTATAAAGTAATAAAAAATTACATAGATAATCAATTATCAATTACTATAATATCATGAACTATACTTAAATGATAACATACATCTCTTTGTATTAAGTACAACTATGATGAATAAAATGAATTACAACCATAAAAAAATACTTAACATTTTTAATTCATCTATATCCATCTATCACAACTTGAATTAAGAATAAATGAATCAAATCATTATGTGAAAAAACAATAAATATAAATCCACCCTCTCCAATCCCAATGAGGCCAACCATAAGTGGCCCTAGACCACCCCAACCATTAGTTAGATATGGATTAAGGCAATAGAGAAATGGTGGATAAAGGACAATGAAATGAACTGAGCTTGACAAAATTTAAATAAATGATCAAAAAATATAAAATAAATCATGTAAACTAACCCATCAAGATCCATTAACTTGGTACCTAATTACAACTGTAGCTCATATTTCAATATTCTTAATTTATGGGAAATATTCTATTCAAGAATATAATATGGTTGGTACATCTTATGCCATAATTTATTTGGAAATCATATTCACATTCTAACTTAATAAATGTTGATAAGTTAAAGTAAAAATCATAAAAATAAGACAACAGTTCTAGTCAATTAAAAATTAATAAATTAAAAACTTACATAAAGCTATAGGTCACATTTTTAATGAAGTAGACTTTAAAAATATCAAAATATTTTATACCAAATGTAATGACTAACATACTCATAACAAATAAAAATAATCAACTAATCAATGTTTTCAAACATAAGTCAACTTAATAATGAACTAAAATAATTTCAAACATCATTACCATAACTATGCTACTAATTCATACATGACTTGCAAAAACCTGATTCCACCTAATAACGACCCAATAATTTAAAAAATATCAAATATATCATGCAAATAAATAAAAATAATAAAATATTATTTTTCCATAAAACCTTGCAAATTATTTTGAATCCCCATGGAGATTCATTATGTCCTTACCCCTAATGTATGTTCATGGTTTGAAATAACTAACAGGCTAATAACCATTTATTATTTTATAAACCTGACTACATCCAAGTTAGAGTTTTTTAAAATATGAAATAAAATCCAATACTCATCACATCTAAAACAACCCAGCCATAGCCATTCACACAACAACATCACAAAAAAACAAACCCAACTAGGGTTTTGAATCATAAAACCAATTTTAATCAACACTTAATCAACTAAATAAATCCATAGCCTCTTCTTTTAAAAATAACTTCACAGTGGTATAAAACCTAGCCACTAATTAGAAAAGCCATATTTTTAGTGTATATATACCCACACCCAACCATACACAAAAAAATAAATAAAATAAATATAAAACACAACACACTGTATCTATCCATAACAAGCCATATCCAAGTCATAAATGGCTTCTATGCATCAAAATATAAATCAAAGCCTTAACCTAATTAGGGTTTTATCCATAAACACCATAGTGTAGATAGAAACAATACCAATGTTTATGGCTAAAACCATAACTTGTTTTTACATTAAAAACCCACTTAAAATGTAAACACAAAATTTTAAAAACACTACTTACTTAGATTCTATAATTTGACCATAGAAGAAACTTTCTCTTCTCTTCTAGTCTCCCAAAGGTCTATGCAAAACCAACACAAAAAATCCACATGCCTTGAACAAAATCAATCGAACAATATATGCCAAAACAAACCCTAGTTAACTCTACTTAAATCCCACATGGATGACAAGATTAATGTTTCAAACTTTAGTTCAAGCTCTCAAAAATGTCATGTAAGAACGACATTACATTCCCCTGTGCCAATTTCTTTTGCAGAGTCTCCCCAAGGCATAAGGCTCTTAGAAATTGTTGAGTCTAAATTAACCAAATAAAACTTGAAAATCCAAAGATGCATCTTGACCCATTTGCATGGGAACTAAATCCAATGCCATGACTCTAAAGTTATATGTCATAAAAAAACACACCAAATAATTACTAACGCCCCCAATGTGGGTTGAACATCCAAATAAACTAAGCACATGCCCAAGCCAAACTTGGCTATCATAATCATGCCAAATGAATAAATAATGATAAGGGTCCTTCAATGTTTAAAACTTAATACACAAGCCTAAAACATATAACATATAGGACATATCCGTAATTTCCTACAACTATAACATGGTTTTTCTAAGCATTAAGTCAAACAACATCAAGATAACCAAGAAAGGTAATAAGACATCAACAATGAAAATGTCTGAGAATACATAAGAGCAATATGTGACCAAAAATCTTGTCTAATTTGATAGTCATGTAGTCAATGAGAACATAAGAAACTAGATTGATGAAAATGATGATATGAAAAAAGGGAAAATAGTCTCCAAACTAATTATGACATAACAAAGTGATAATTTCCAAAATTAATAACATCAAGTAAAATAATGTTTTCACAAACATCAAAATTGACTAAAAATTAACTAATAATGAAATCAAACATAAAATAGTCACACATAACACTTAAATTATGTAAACAAAATTAGTAAATCAATAATACTGATAAGCTCAAACTTTACAATCAAATTCACTATTTTGTTTATCCATGTTATTTCTCCATGTTTCCATAATGTTTAGATCCAAACACAACCTAACTAAATTACCTCTCCCTACAGTCAAAAAATAGACCATCAATAGTATCTAGATATTTAATCATAATAAATGCAATAATGACATTTAAATAATACATCTAACTAAATAATCAATCAGTACACATTAAGTATAAATATCCAATGTTGTAATGAAAATTTAATCCATAATTATCTCAAAAATTATCATAAAATGTATCAATGTAGATCATAGAACTATAACTCTATAGTAAATCAAACAACATATGTCTTGAATAGTTCATAGCTAATCTATATTAGTAAAAATGAATTAAATTTAGTTTAGTTAAGGTCATGCCACATATTCAATGCACATATGTATCAAGTATTACAATGTAATAAGGTGATTATAGCTTCAAATAATTGATATAAGTATGCAGTTTAGCCATAGGCATATCTTCCTCCACCTACAACACCAATGTAGAGGGTTATTTCAAGTATTTAGGATCATTATATAGAGTCAATGGTTACACTTATTTATTATAATTATATAGAGTTAGTGGTTACACCTATTTAATATCAATATAAAAAGTCATTGGTTACACATATTCAAGATATTTCTATACACATAATTTAAAAAAGAGTGTTGGACTCTCCTAGACATCTAGCTATTGAACACACACTATATCAGAGAGCCATACGTGACTCATATAGTCCATTATATAATATATTATGTATTAATATTTCATATAGTCCTAAGATTCCTATATTTATCCATCATAATTAATATCCAATGAATAATGATGAGGGTTACAATATAATGCATGATTAGTCTTCAGATTCATATTCTAATGCACCTACACATATCACTTTTTCCTCATGAAAAGTGACTATTGTACTAATGATATAGGAAACAAACATAATTATTACATTTATGGCATAATTGGTTATCACCTTTTACATTTATAAATATAATTCAAAAATACCATAAAATCATATTTTCTAAAAATACAAAAAAATTCAAATATTGAAAAAGAATTAAGACTAGAGCATTACATGATTGCATATGTATATTATTTTCATATGTTATTTATCACATGTTTTTTACATTACATATCCTTTATCTCTCTCTCTCTCTCTCTCTCTCTCTCACTCACTCACTCACTCACTCACTCACACACACACACACACACACACACACACACACACACACACACACACACACACACACACACACACACACACACACACACACACACACACACACACACACACACATAGAGAGAGAGAGAGAGAGAGAGAGAGAGAGAGAGAGAGAGAGAGAGAGAGAGAGAGAGAGAGAGAGAGAGAGAGAGAGAGAGAGAGAGAGAGAGAGAGAGAGAGAGAGAGAGAGAGAGAGAGAGAGAGAGAGAGAGAGATTGTACATGGATACATAGATGTTTTTATATACCCAGGGTCCATGTTGGGAGAATATTATTCCAAATTAATATTATCACATGTTATATTTATATAACATTTTACCATGTTGATTTAAATTTATTTCTTAAACATGTCTTACTATTACTCATAATAAATACAATTTTACATGGATATGTTACTTTACTAAGTAGTGAAATTGACATACATTGGTGGTGTATACTAGTTTGAATTATTATATGATTCATTGATTATATTTTAATTTCATGATAATATTTTCATTTCTTATATTTTTTGTGCAACACCTTTTCCTAATGTGTTGAAACATCTTTATATACCTTGTTTGTGTCCCCTTGGCCTTATGTGTTACAATATCTTTATGTAATTTTTTTTGTTTCTTCTTGGCCTTATTTTTTGTGAAGTATTCATTTACCTTGTATGTGGATATTGGCCTTATATGTGACATTGATTAATATTTTGTATACTTCTATTATGTGTGTCATGGCCATGAAATTTATTATTAAGTTTGTTGATATTCTTAATTTGCTGATTTTGCTTATGTCATGATCCATATCACACACCTCTCCATTTATGTGTGATTTCATGATACATATCATGTATATTTCCTAAATATAATATATTTACAATTGATAGTTAATACCACATTCTTGAAATATATCTATCCTGACATGACACTTGCATGCATTTCATTACATATGTTTCATACATGTCTTGATGAAATATACATTACTATGATGAAATTATATTCATATGTTGAGATTATATTTAATTATTATATCTTTATATACATAACACAATATAATTAAATATTTATTTTGAGATGTGTGACTCACATGTTACATCCCTAACCTTAAAATGGGAGAATATTAATGAGATTATCATAAAAACATAATATTCCATGAGCAAAAAAATATATTGTGGGACATAATACATGACTCATAAATTTAAAAGTGGTTCATATATTAGATTTGGACATATATTTACATATTTAAAGTAAATTTTATGGTATATGTCATGCATACTAATTAATTGAAAAGGGAGTGAGTATATATTTAGATACATATAAGTTCATATACCATGTGCTAGTGTACATAATTTTACAAGAACAAAAATTATATATTTTTAGATACATTTGGGGGGCATATGCAACTCATATGCATGAATTTTTATCATCATGAGATATTAGTTCTTAGATTTAAAATAGATATCATATATTTTCATAACATTATATATCATGATTGACATTGATTATACTAGATTGGGTGCATGATAAAAATTCATGTTCACACTATTGCAATAATAAGTTGCCATCAATTCATGGAGAATGAATAATGTTCTTGTGCATAAGCACTATTAAAATTTTAATTTAGCATCGATTCATGAGGTGTGAACAATGTTCATGCATATACAAAATATTATAGTTATTTATTTATAAAAATAATAAATGTTACATATTGGCCATTTTTGGCTCATATACCAAGCTTTGAAAAGTTGAGAAGAGCCCATGTGGAAGCAGTGAATCAAAGAATTTGAAATAGGTCCAAGTTTGTAAAATAAATAATACCATGTAGGTTTCCATGTATTTCAAGCATTAAAAATCATAGAATAGGTTGCACAAACCATAAGAATCCATCATAATCTTAAAGGATTTATCAGAGAATGAATTATGCAAGCTTTGAGGACTAGACCATCACCAGGATGTCATGTAGGAGAAAATAGACCATCCAACTTTAGAATTTAATAAATTCACTCAAAATTATCATGTGACCAATGGATCATGTGAAATTATAGATCTACATGCTATGATCATCCTCTAAAATTTTCATGCCTATGCAAGCTTTCTGGCTCAAGATATAAATCTTCAAAGATGGACCTACAAGTAAGACATTCATGCTAACATCAAGTTTAAGCATGAGTAAAACAAATAATTTTGAGCTTAAATTTTATAATTTTTTGAATGTCAATGATGTCCATACAAACATCATTTGATGGGAGCACATATGTCATTTTTAAACTCGTGAACTGACCATTTACTTTCAAACATTGGGTCCTAAAAAGATCAATGATCATCACTCAATCATACATCTTGATCCAAAGATGTGAGATGGGTCAAAAAATAAAAGATATTGAGAGGTTTACACTTGGTACAATAATTTTATGCTACATACTAACAATAAGATTCTGAGGATTAATGCACATTTGACACATGGCACCAATAAGGATAGAGTTGACATTTCAAAGATAGATCTGATGGCTTTCATTTGTTTGTACGTAACAAATTGAATGGAGTGACGGTAAATATTGCATAAGTGAGACCAAGAAAATCCAAGGAAAAAATACATAGATGGCAAGTGTCTCAATTAAATTGAACTAGCAGAGGATCTATGGATCTCATTCAATCATATAAAGAAGGATCAATGGAGTGAGTTGAATCAAAGGGTCAATGATCCAAATCATATTGTTGATAGCTAATGAATAAAGGACTGAGTTGGGGAATTTTTGACTAAGGTCAATGGAATAGCTTAACTTGAGCAAAGCAAATGAATGGACTCAAACTAGTAGAAAATACATGGAACCAAGCTCAAACTCAACTCGAGTTGAACCAAGATAAACAATAAGGATCAAACATTACCAACAAAGCTCCTTAAGGTTAAAATAGGCCTTTAAGACTTAATATAGGCTAAAAAGGTGTCAAATTTTTGTAAATGGGACTAGGAATCAAGCATAATGTCATATCTATATGGACTATAGGAAAACCAATAATCCTAGATTGGTTTTCATATTATGTAATCCAGGTCTAAGTTTTAACACATGAGTGGATATGTATAATTAATGAAGAAGCATCCCAAGCCATGATTTCAATAATTAGCCACCTAAAATTCACAAATCCATGATTCTATTATATCCATGAGCATGAAGTTTTGTATTCAAGTGAGAGATGGCATGAAGGATCAAAGAAAAGGTCTAGTGTTGGGAACCATAACTAGGAGAATTTAATACATCTTAGGAACCTTTAGGCACTTTCTCACTCAATTAGCCACGTGCAGTGTCCTAATTGATAAAAAAAGATGGTAAGGTTTTCATTGGCTAGGGAGCAAAAGGTGGTAGTTTAATATTAATTAATGATTGGGGATGGTGTTTTCCTTCTCAAAGCATGTTCCCTCTTATCTCTATCTCCTTTCTCCTATATTATCCCATTATCTTCTCCTTTATAAAGGTTATTAAATTTTATACTTCTTCATCTTTCTAGGAGATAGGGATAGTTTTTGAGATACTATAAAGTATGCTTCTCTTGATTAGGCTTAAAACTATCAAGAATTTGTAAGAACTACCTCTTGATGAAATAAGGACTTTCTTTACCTATCTCCTGCCTTGAGTCTATAATTGGTGAGTTGTGTCTGACAACATTGTGTGAAGGATAATATTCCTCATCCATTGTCCTCTTCTTTTACATTATTGAGGGATTTTTTAATGCTTCTTGTAGATCTAGATTAGTGTTCTACTATGAACCTCTATCATATAATTATGCAAGTAGCTTGATCTTAAGTTTGTGTGAGCTAGTATTGTCTTATACTGATATAGTGTGGGTTAAATCTTATGGAAGTTTCCCTTTTCTAATTTGGTGCATCACCTAGTTCACTTTCTTAGGAGCCCTTTATCCCCTTTCTATCCATTTTCCTTGTGAAGCATTAGCTTAACACTAGTTTAGGTGAGCATCAAAGATGAAGTCAACTTATTCCAGAGGTTCATCCCCAACATAGGTTACCAATAGCCTTTGGTTGTCCCAATATTGTGACTTAATGTGAGAGAGCTTGAATAACCCTCTCCAATGGTGTACATTAATGTCATAATAATTTTTAGCATGCATGATGGGAGTAAGGTCCAAATCAATGGAAGGATTTTTGGTGTTTTCCCTATATATATATATATATAAACCTTTGGAGGCATTCTATAAACATCAATGGTGACTCCAAGCTTTAAACTAGTTGTAGTAGTCTAAGTAAGACTTCAAGCAAATTTTATCCTTATCTAGTCTATTTTATGAGTCTTTATGGTTGGATTTAGGGTAAAATTCTATCTTAATCAAGTTGGTGAGCTATATCATCAACCAAATGAAGCCTACCAACCTTATTAATACCCTTACCATTAGTCCTATCATTCCTATCATCCCTAAAATGAGCCATCTATCCTTCATATCAACCTAGTTACCCATCTAGCCAACCTTGTCAAAACTATGTTTTTGCTACCACATCCTTGTTGGCATGCAAGCCAAATATGCTAAAATTATAAGAGGTGATGAGAAAATGGGATAGGGAGCTTGATGAGATCCCTTTCCATGTCATAAAGAGGATGATTAAGTTAGTCTAAATATTAATAGTTAAGTGGATGTATATTAGAGAATAAGTCCAATATGGTGATATCAATGATGATTTGTATGAAATGGATAATTTAATCTAATAGTGGATAGATAGATTAGTGAGGTGGGAAAACTAAGAAAACCAACCCAAGTAGCCTCAACTTTCCATCCCACCTTCCCTTAAGAAGGAACCCATATTGATGAGAACAAGTGAGGAGGAAAGAGCTTAAGCTATAGCTAATCAATAAGATGTTCCTTCCATTACTCAACTCAATTTGCTTTCCCTATAGGAGTTTCTTCAGGAGTCAATCATTCTCAAGGTTTCAAGTTGAAAGAAGGTTCCTTCCATGCATGAACCATCCATCATACCTCATACTCCATCTTCAACTCATTATCCTCCCATTCTTATGAAATCTTCACCCATTATTCCTCAATAATCTCAAACCATTCCATCATGGAGACCTTCTTGGATAAGACCCCTGATTATGTCATTCCCATCCTTGAGAAAGAAAATCCTCCAATGCCTATCTAAATTTAGGACAAACATAAGTGTGTAGAGTTAAATTAAATATTAACCTCAAGTCCTTCATATACCCTTAAGGTTAGAACTATCTATGAAGTTCTCTTACCCTCCCACCATCCACCTTTGCGAATAACAACCTATTATATGGAGGATAGATGAGGAATTTGTAACTAAAAAAGAGCCTCAAGAAGTATATGAGGATAATGTTCCAACCTGTATGTTGAGGAAATATTTATTGGTATTCCTCTTTATCAAGAAGGAAATAAATTTGTCTTCAAGGATGATGAGAGAGATTATCTTGATGGAGGAATGCAAGCTAACATGATAGTCTAAGGTGAACAAGAAGACCTTGATCAGGTATGGAAGCATTTGTACCATGGTTTCATGAAATAAACAGACTCAATTGGCAATAATGTGATATCTCTATCACATGAAGGTGAATATCAATAGGAAGTTGCAGAGGTTGGTAACCTCCTAGAAGAAGACAAATTAGGTTCCTCATAAGAGAGACATGCTAAATTGGTCCTTGAATGGGAAGATGAGATTACATTTTTTATGGAGGAAGAATAAGATAAATATAATTCTCATAGATGGAGTCTTGATGAGAACAAAGGTAATTATTCAATAGCTAAGTAGGTTATAACTAAACACAAGCTAGTTGTCCCCCAAGATAATGGCAAGATTGATACTAAACTTGGCATACTTTCAATTGATCAAGAGGAAATGGCCTTTTGGGAGGAGTCAAAAATAATTTGTGCAAGCTCAAATAGAATACATGTATCTCCATTTTATCAATATGATGTTTTCCTCATAAATCAAGGTGTGATCATTTTGGAGGTCTCTCACATTGCCAAAGATAGACAATAGTATGAGGTAAAATTTGAAGATCTAAGTGAGTATGTTTATATTAGAGGTTATTTTGATCCTAATATTACACATATGAGCATGACAAAGGAGTTTTAAAATAATAAAATTGATTAATAAACCACCAAGTTTGTAAGGGAACATGAGATATATCATTCTCTATCTCATCACAAAGGTGAACTCAATAATTTTCCTTTTTGATCCAAGTGGATCATGCTTTATCCTAGTTAGTTAGGATGTTTTGTACATAATTAATTATTTGATTTTCTCCAAGTTTTGTCATAGTACATTAGTTTATTTTCTCTTTTAGGTTATTTTCCCTTATATTTTTTTGTTTTGCTCCCGTTTTACCCTATTTGTTTCAAGAGAGGTTCTAGAAAGGGTCAGCCTAGTCAATTTGAAGCTTGTGACTCCATGTCTAATGGATTAGATTTAGCAATTGTGATAGGTTATAAAAATCATAATAGGCATGCTTCTCTATGAGTTGCTAAATATGTTGGCCATTTTTGGCCCACATACCAAGCTTTAAAAATATGAGCAGAGTCCATGTGGAAGTAATGGATCAAAGTTATTGAAATAGGTCCAAGTTTGTAAAATGAAGATGACCATGCAGGTTTCCATGTGTTTCAAGAATTCAATATCATGAAATAGGTTGTGCAAACCATAATAATACATCAAAACATTAAAATATTGATCATATAATGAATTATGCAAGCTTTAAAGACTATAACATCACTAGGATGTCACACAAGAGAAAATATACTAGTCAACTTAGGCATTTAATATCTTCATTTAGAAGCCTCAAATGACTAGTAGATAATGTATAATTACATATATACATGCCAAAATCATCCTCTAAGATATTTATGCCCATGTGAGCTTTGTATCTCAAAATATAAATATTCAAATATGTACCTATATAGTAAGATGTTTTCACTAGCATCAAGTTTAAGCTTGAGTAAAATAAATCCTTTTGAGCTTAAATTTGAAGGTCACATGAACATCAATGACAATCACATGAATGTCATTTCATGGGAGCATGGTCATCATTTTTAAACTTGTGAACTAGTCATTTGCTTTCAAATAGTGTGTCCCAATAAGATCGTGGTCCTAACTCACTCTTACATCTTGATCTAACTATGTGATATAGGTTATTAGAGAGATTGAGAGGTTGACACATGACTCAAACATGTGAGGCTATATAATAATAATAATAATAATAATAATAATAATAATAATAATAATAATAATAGGATCCTCATGATTAACACACATTTGACACATGATACTAGTGGGGATAGAGTTGACATTTCAAAGATAGATTTGAGGGCTCATGTTTTTTCGTACTTGGAAAATCCAATAGAGCAAGGGAAAGGATGGTGTAAGTGGGACCAACCAAATCTAAAGAGAAAATACATAGATGACAAGTGTTTTAACCACATTAAACTAGCATAAGATCTATGGATCTCACTCAATCATATAGATAAGGATCAATAGAGTGAGTTGAGTCAAATATTCAATGATCTAAACTAGATTTTGAATAGCTAATGAATAAAGGAAAACATTGGGACATTTTTGACTAAGGTCGATGGAGAAATTAAACTTAGGAAAATCAAATGAATAGACTTGAGGTGCTGAAAAATACATGAAAACTGATATCAAGCTCAACCTAAGCTGAATTAGGATAAAAAAATAAGGACCATGCATTACCAAAAAATCTCCTTTAGGGTAAAATAGGTCTTTTAAACCTAATTTAGGCCAAAAAGGTCATAGCTTATTTTAAATGGGAGTAGGAATTAAGAAAAGTGTTGTATTTATATGGAATATAGGAAAACCAATAATATTAGATTGGTGTTCATCTATAGTTAATCCAATTATAGGTTTCAATCTAAAATCACATATGTGTAATTAATGAAAAATCATCCCAACCCATTCTTTCAACAAGCAGTCACCTAAAATACATAAATCCATGATTTTATTAGACCTATGAGCATGGAGTTTTTTATTCAAGTGAAAGATGGAATGAAGGATCAAAGAAAAGGTATAGTGTTGGGAACCATATCCAAGAGTATTCAATACATGTTCCTAGCCTTTGGTGAATTTTTCACTCAATGATCTATGTGCAGTGTCCTAATTGATCTAAAAGGTGGCAATGTTTTCATTGGCTAGGAAGTAAAAGGTGGTAGTTTAAGATTAAGGACTAGGGATGGTGTGTTCCTTCTTGAATCATGTTCCCTCTTCTCTCTCTCTCTCTCTCTCTCTCTCTCTCTCTCTCTCTCTCTCTCTCTCTCTCTCTCTCTCTCTCTCTCTACTTTCTCATATAGTATCCCATTCTCTTCTCCTTTGTAAAGGTTCTCATATTTTAGACTCTTTCATCTTTCTAGGAGATAGGGATACTCTTCGAGATACTGTAAAGTATGCTCCTCTTGATGAGGCTTGACCCTATCAATAATTTGTAATAACTACCTCTTGATGCAATAAGTACTTTATTTACCTGTCTCCTACCTTGAGTCTATGTTTGGTAAGCTATGTATGATGGCATTATGTGAAAGAGAATATTTCTCATCCATTGTCGTTTATAACCTTGTTTAGGGAGTTTTTAATACTGCTTGTAGGTTTAGATTAGTGTTATAATTTGAACCTCTTATATGAAATACTTATGAAAGTAGCTTGATCTTGAGGTTGTGTGAGATAGTATTATATTTTATTGATCTAGTGTGGATTCAATATTATGGGATTTTTCCTTTTTTATTTGGTTCATCACTTGGTTAAATTTTTTAGGATCCTTTATCCCCTTTCTAACCCTCTTCCCCATGATGCTTTAGATTAGCATTAGTTTAGGTGAGTATCAAAGAGAAATCTAATCTAATCTAGAGGTTTAGCCCCAACATAGGTTAATCTTAGCTTGGCGTTGTCCCAATATTGTGACTTAATGGGAAGGATCATAAATAACCCTCTCTAAGGGTGCACGTTAATATCATAAAAATACCAAGAAGTGAGAAAATTTAATATATAATTTTTTTTAAAGTGGTTGGTTCATGTTTTTTGAGTTAATATAGTTGAGGTTATACAACATTGAGTGATTTTGAAATTACTAATAAAGACTCTAATATGTGGCTCCAACATTACATCCTTGGGTTACAATATCATTTCAATACTAGTTATATACGTTAATGTTGTTGAGGTTTAATGATACTCAATGGCCTTGGTAATAATCTCTATTTCATAAGGTTTTAGGCATTTATCTAACCAACCCATGACCTTACCTTAGTTACACAAATTTGAGGCATAATCACCCCAATTCTCAAAGTGATTAAACAAAGAATAACACTTTTCCAATGCTTAAAAAAGGAAGCATAATATCTAGTAAGTTATAAGGAAATATAGTTTACTCACTTTTAGGTGTACTCTTTCCTTGATCTTAACTTTAAAATATCATTTATATTTAAATTTTATAATTTAATTTCATGGACATTGACTAATACATATTCATTGTATGGTTTCTTATAGAAAGCTACACATTTTTATCTTTCTTCCAAACATGAATTGTGTTTTATAAACTTGAGTACATTTATTTATCCTTTTACTGCATATTCTTTTTAGTTTTGCCACTTTCTCTAGCTTTGTACTTTTATTTTATTTATTAGGAATATTTAGGTTCTCCCACATTGTATTTACACATTTTATAATTTTAATTCCCTTTGACCTACTTTTGTGGTCATTTTTTTCTTACATTAATATAGTTATCTTATCTTATCTTATCTTATCTTATATTATCTTATCTTATCTTATCTTATCTTATCTTATCTTATCTTATCTTATCTAGTATTTGTTTTAGATTTCAATACCAGAATTAAATTTTGAATTTTTAGACATGAAAATATATTAATTGATACTTGGAATGATTATTTTTGACTTGCCTTCACCCTACACAACTTTTACATACATATATGTCTCTTATTATCCATTTTCACATGGACATGCCTTCTATGAGTCTAACCTTCTGAAGTTTTTATCAGTCACCTACATGAACTCCCAAAGTCTATGTCAAACAAGTTATTTGTCCCACTGCAAAATATATAAATCATCAAATCAATTTTACCATCTCCTATATAATAATTACAAACTCAAAATTTATGATGTGATTTTTATTTCCTATGCTAAATAAAAGTTCCATTTCAAATTCAAATCACTCATATGGGCCAATCCATCTATCAAGAATTTTAGTGGCATGATAAATTACCAAAAGAGTATCATATAAAAAATAGGTTTAATATTATTACCCATATATTAAACATATATCAATGGTACTATAAAACTTGTGTATTCAAAGGCACTACCATAGTCTTCCCAATTTACTAATATCCACAAGGAACAACCCTTAAACAAGTTTGAATAACCTCAAGATCCAAGGTAAAGTTTATCATTGAAAAATATATAAATCTAGATTATATGTGACATACATTAAAGGAAAAATATTTCAAACATATACATAATGAAGAGAAATACATGTGGTTTGACATCCCTATTTTGAGTATTTGATATGTAGGCAATGGTCAAACATAGAGAAAGGAGTGGTGGGGGTCAACTCAATCCACATTTCTTCTCATTTGTAGTCCTAATTTTTTCATTATAAGTGGATATAAATTTTCAATTGAAGACCTCAACATCACACATAGAAACATAACATAAGTATTCACATTGGCCTACATTGAAATCTAAACTAAATATTTTAAGAGATAAAACCATAAGACTTGTAAAATAATAGTGGATGTTAGAGACTAGGGATGATGATAGTGACCAAGCTAACAAAAATATATTGGTCCTAATTTCAATGACTTGTAATCTAGTTTTCTATAATTATTGTTGCATATCTACAGTCTTAGTCATTCACATAGTAGTTAACTTTGAATTATATTATGCTTGTACTATTATTTCTGTATTTATATAATGTAATTTTTGAATCAGATTCAATAAGTTACATTTAAATTTATGATTATTTATATAGTCTATAAAATATAAAATATACATAGTTTATAAATTTTATAGGATTAGCATTAATCCAAAAAAGGTAAAATAAATATAAAATCTTACCAATAATTTTTGTCAACTCCATCTGGGATTAAAGTTCCCTGTGCATTCAATTTATAGATATATGAAGAAACCTCCCCAAGAATATAGGTTGGTTACTACTGAAGTGAGCCATCTAGTTCATTTATCCCCATGATTAAGTCAATGGAGTTGGTTCTCATCACCCCATTGGTTATCCCTAGTTTATGAGGAAACCACTTTGATCCTTTGGATTTGACCCAATACAATAATTTACCTTTCTATTTAAGATTTTTTTAAATATTTTTTAAAGAGATATCTATCAATGTGGCATGTGATAGTCTAATATTTAAAGAATAATATATATATTTTTAGAAATGAAACCCTCATTAAACCTATTAATATTTGGTTTAAATACTTATGTAATGGTTGTATCATAGATTGGAGAAGCCTAAAAATATAGTTCTTGAATATATTCAAATCCACTCTAGATGTGCATGCATTTTTTTTTAATTTTTTTATTTCTAAAATAAATAAGAGTGTTTGGTAGAGTTTATGGTACACTTAAATAATCTATTAATATTGATTCTTCATGGTGAAAAACTATGTTCTAAAAACCAACTTTATTTCTTTATTGTTATTTTACATCTAGAGATCCATTTCATCTAGAGAACTAAATAAATAGTTTGATGTTGAGACTGCACAAAAAACAATCAATTGAAATTAGGGATGACCTGATCTTATTAAGAAAACTAAATAAACATGCTATGAAATTTTCATCAAATGTTTTAGTTGGTGAATACATGATGGGATATATCATTAGTAAATAAAAATTCCCTATTAATAATTCTCATGTTTTAAAACAAAATTTTTATAAAATACTTCTCATGTAAAACATATTTAAAAGAAGGAAGAAATAACTTTTTTTACCTACTCTTCATATTTATTTCAGTATTATATTCTTGACTAGACAAGAATTATTTGAGGAATAATTGGTTAAAAATGGGATATATTTCTAAGAGATATCACCTACATTATAAGGATAGTGATGAAGATTATTAAAAAATTATCTTTGAAGAGAATAATAATAATTCAGCTCCTTGTAATAGTAATAGCTCACGTTTCATTAGAATATCCAACATTCAGTATGTATGCACCCAAACCTTGCATGGTGCAATATTTATGGTTTGATGTCTAGTGATGATGTAATGATGTCCTAATTTTTCCATAATGTAAGGTTTTTATAACATTCTATTCCTTTTCCCTCCTTATCTCTCCCTTGAGCCTCTCAAACCCCCATTTTTTTTTACTTTTGTAGCATCTTTCAAATTATTTTAAAAACCTTACGTGAAAGATGAAATTTCCTCTCCTAGTGATAAAACTACCATAGTCCATTATGGATCCACCCCTAAGGTGAAAAAACCACTAAGGCTATTTCATAAACCACCATGATAGAACCATCATTGATAGGGTGGTCTATATTACAATGTGGTAGTTTTGTTCCCATGAATGGTGGTTGTGTAACATAGATTTGTAGTCTCGAAACCACCCTTGTAAATAGGGAAAGTTTTATCACCAATGGTTTGTGTTCCAAATCTTGCTTTTAAAATGCAAGATTTTATGTGTTTTGCATGATTTTTATTATAGTTCTTGTTATTATCACCTTTATTTCACCTTTATTATGGAACATGTCTCTCATTATTGTATTGTTAATTAATTTTAAGTCTTTCTTAAGTTATACTTCTACTTCAACTTAGTTATACTCACCCTTGCAACTTCCATTCCTCTCCTAAAATTATTCCATTTTAAGATAAAATTTGGATAAAAAATTTAAAATTTTAGGTTTAAATTTTTTAATCTTTATACAACCAAAACCTACTTAAAATTAATTTTGAGCTTTATCTTAGATTTTTTTTGTGCTAGACTATACAATTTCAAACAATAAAGGTCATTAAAGTTGTAACCATCTATTTTTAATCAATGTACTACCCATCTATAATCAATTTTTATTTTTTTTGGAGTTGTGTTCCCCTAATATTCCTCATTTAATTATATTATTTTTGCATTATACTTTGTTAGAGAGTTCCTACAATAATTATTTTGAGTGAAGGGACTAGCATACTGAGGACCATATCACAAATACGTCTCTTACTTCTAGTTATTCTACATCTTAATCAAGTTAAGGATTTCTAGATTTAGTTTGTTTTATTTGTTAAGTACATTATATTAGTTTATTTTCATTTATTTAATTATATTAGATATATATTTTTAAAATTAAAATAGATAGTTTTACACTAAATTAGTTAGTTTCCTTGTTAGTTACAGCCATACAATATATTCTTTCAAATCAAATAAATTTTAATTAAAAACCTAGGTAGATAATTGAAAATAAAATGAAAAACTTATATATTAAACAAATATGAATTATTATTTCAAATCAATCTTTTTTTAATCTATAAACAATCACACTAACAAGTAAAACAAACTCTAGCCAAACCTAGGAAAATAAAAAGTGTTATCTTGGTATTGATTTTTTTGTTTGAATAAATTAAAAAGGATATTTTTGTTTAAAAATTAATTAAATAATAACTTATATATTTAATTTAATGATATAAAAATCATTAAAACTTATTTTTAATTCATCTAGAAACACCAAAAACTAGTTCTATTTTACATATGTCAAGGAATATCTAGATACTTCATAGTATTGTTTCTTAGGATCTCTATATGATTTTATAATTTATTTAAATTATATAAAATTTAAGTTTTAATAATATATTAATTAATATATAAATTAAAAACACATAAAAAATCATTTATTTTGCATCTAAAAAATATATAAATCAATGTTTGCATTATTAGTCTAGATTTTGTTTTCTGGTATTGCCTGTATTGAAAAGTGAATTGAAAAATACAATAAAGAATCATTATTTAATTTATTTAAAGATATAAATTATTATTTAATTTCATTAATTTGCTCTTATAAATTATTTATCTTTATTTTTAGTGAAATTTTTTCTAAAACCCCCAAAAAATCAATAACCAAAGCCTTATACCAATGAGCATGAGCATTTATAAAACCTTGCTTCTAATAGAACAAAAAGTAAAATCACATAAAAAATTTATAATCATGTATTAAATTTATAAATTATATAAATATCCTATTGGATGATACTCCTTTAATGTCCATACCTCCATAGAGAAGCTATTTTTAATAGATTTAGGACACTAGGTCCTCCTATCAACACCAAATTAAATATAAGTGGCAAGCTTAGAATTGAGGTCTTACATTCCATATATGCCCCCTATATTATTTTGAATTATCTTGGAAATATATAATAACAAGAGTAGATCCATAATCCACCCATAATCATCCTCACCTAAAATTGAGGTTTTTAGTACAATGTGATCTAGGCCTAGAATCTTATCTACATCCCCTTCCATTTCTTCAGGTCAAACATCATCATATATCATTCACATTTGTATACAAAATTGATATGGAATATATATACTAATAAATTTTACCAACTTACTCGATTCATCCATTCAAACCATTCACACCTTGGCATTCATGGTATTTATTAGGAGCTTCACCTCATCATCATCACCAATATTGATGGACCTTGGAGTTATGTTTCTACTTAGTTGGATGCTCTCAATGAAAAACATGATGTAATATAAATTTTATTATTCCATCTTGATAATACCTTGAAATTTTTCATTTAAAAACCCATTCCACCAAAAAATTAGGTTAATCTAAAATTCCATCCATCATCCATCTATTACGTTCATTGTCTTGACCTAAACTCAAGAAGTCAAGTGCATAGTTTAGCATGTGCTATATATGTGCATAAAAATTGGTGAACCTGACATGAGATAATTTCATATTTTTTGTTTCCCATTTATTTATCCTTCTTATTTATCCTTCCTCCATTTTATTCCCTCCTTCCACTTTTTCTATGGGTATCCATGTACCCCAAAAATATTTATAGACATGACATGGGTGAATGTCTTAGCTTGGAGGGATATAGAAGGAGATAACTTAGCTTTGTTAAGGATTAATTGGTAAGTTAGAACAACCCTAATTTTGAAACCAATATGTATTATTAATCCTATTATTATTTTCATCTTAATACTCAAATGAGGAGTGGAGTCCCTATTCATGAGAGTAGGACATAAAAAACTTCTAGTAATCATCTTGAATACAATGCTATGACATTCACTAGGGAGTGAAACCACTCCTTGTATGGATACTAAACCATAAATTAGCCTATATAACATAGATATGGAAAGATATATTATATATTATTAATATCTAGGTAGGATCCATTATTTTGAGGATGAGATTAACCATATGAAAGTAATTACACATAAATATAATAGGAATAAAAATACCTCTAAACCACCAGTGCAAAACCTAATCACTGCCCCTGAAGCTCCTAATCCAAATCAATACCTTTAAATTAACTAATATCTCACTTATATTCCTCTTGTATATGGGGCTCCAAATAACCTAAATGAACTCATTAATACTTTGGTGGGTTGTATTCATGATTTAGAGAATAACCAAATATTTATGAATCAAGGAGTGAACCCCAATCATCCTACATAGGTTCATTAATATTATATTCCCATAAAAATAATGTTTTATCAACCATCATAATAACAAGCCTAAATGTTATCACTATAATAAGAAAACATTCTCCCATCGAGTTATGCATCTAACCAAACCCTTAAGGACATCCTTACTCATGGAGTGCCTAACCCAGACACCTCCAAGATTCTTGCACCCTACCAACTTCCTACCCAAATATTGATTGGATGTGTAATCACTTACGCTTCACCCTTAAAAACTAATGTGTTGAAAAATAATCCACCACTCTTTACCCCTTCAAATTGTGTGCCTCCCACATACACTCCTCATCTATAGACTAGCCATGTGCCACCCTAAATTCCTTTGCACTACATGAAAACCACACATACCCCTCCTTGACAAGTCAACAACCCTTTTATGCCCAAAAATATTCATCCCTAATTCTATGTGTTTTCTAAGTATACTCATCTAGATAACTTATTTATAGATTATTCCACTTCACCCTATCAATATTCCTCCATTCATCCTATTAGTTATCCAAGTAAGCTCTATGTGATCCCAACCTTATAGTCTAATTTGGCCACATCAACAACTAAATTTAACAACATGAGGACCTATGCTAAGTATATTAATCAACCCCTTGATATCAACATGTGAGGAGTTATATAATTATTATGTGTGTACTATAAATTGATGACACTAGGGTGAATAAAATAAATTATGCTAGAGTTTTGGAGGTGACAGTAAAAACCTATTCACCTACCAGATTGTGCACTATTTAGGTTAATTCAATATCTAAAGCATATGGTATTCTAAATTAGGGAGGGGTTTAAATTATCAATGAGAATAATGATAAGAGTATAAGGTCATTATAGGTATAGGTTTTAACAAAATCATAGGTGTCTGAGCTGTTCAAAGCTTTGAAGACATCAAGTCTACATGGATTTGTGTTTATGGATGATATAAGACAAGTTGAGATCAAGAAGGGGAGACACCATTTGGGGGATAAAGGCCCTAATTTTCTGACACTATAATAATAAAGTTATATGTATACCATTTAAATTTGAGGGAGATAAAATGAGAATGCCCTATTTTGTTTATATCTATTAGAAGGTATGAAAATCATAAGAATTCCCTAAGCACTGCATAACATAAATCTTTTGTATAAATGGTGTGCATAAGGGTTTATAAGTTATTATAACTTAATAATATAAGAATATCATTCTCTTTTGATGAGGATGAGATTTTGGAAGTGCTATAAAATGAATAATGGTTTAATGATAAAGGGTTATATGCAAATTTAATAGGATTTGGCCAATCCTTCAAGACTAACACAACTGGATTTTAGAGAATTTGAGACCTTTAATGAAAAAAGTTTGGATATCTACCCATGAACTAGGGGTTTATTCATAGATATATTTAACCTTTTTGAAGATAGGAATATGATCATACAAGATTAGATTTGGTCCATGAAATGACTTCTCTTTTTGTTGTATCCATGTTCCCACTTCAACCCCTTGATAGATTCTTTTAATATCAAGCCTATTTGGGTACACCTACCATACCTTCCTTTATGGTTTTGGTCTAAATATTGACTCTCAACTATAGGTAAATATTTAGGTAAGATGTTGGTAGTGGATGAATATAATATTGATTATATTCATACCACTTATGCTCAAATCCTTGTTTCTATGGACATGTCCTTTAAACGTCCTACAACCATTGATTTAAAAGTCCATAATCATAGTTGGTATCAAAATCTCGACTATGAATGGATACCCTTATTATGTAGAAGATGTTTGTATACAAGGAATATGTATGGTTTATGTATATTATCCAAAAAAAATATGGGAAGCTCATGGTATAAGGATTTCCTTCTAGACCATCTCATAATGGAGAGAATAAACACTTCTAGGAGAGAATATTAGGAGAGGGATTCAAATATTCAAAAGGAAGAGATCCAAAAAGAATTTAAATATGGGGAGGAGGATCAAGGATATGTTGGTGTCTATATAGAAATAGAGGTGAAGTATTTAGACTACACAGATGAGAAGACAACTAAGTTAGATGTATCCTTATTGAAGGAAACATCTATTTCTAAAATTAATTATTCTACTTCAAATTTAAATGAGTGTTTTTTGGATAGGGTTTCATTGAATAATTAAAAACTAGTGGATGCATTTGAAGTTTCCATCCCCATATTTAAAGATTCAAGGAAAGGTGGAGATTGAACTATTATTAACAATAAAAGGAAAGGTAGAAGAAAGAATGAATTGGAACAACTAATTATGGCCCTTAGATATAAAAAATAAAATAATATATAAAGGTCATAATATTTTGAGTTTATTTTATGTCTTAAATTGGGTCTATAGTGTATTCATAGTGTCTCTATAACTAGTCTCATTATCCACTAGAATGGGAGCTTCACTGTAATTTCATTATTTTATATTTCTCTACATTTTAAAAGCATGGGAGCTTTCAAAACCTTAATTTTATCAACAATTAAAAAAACATATGATGATTTATTATTCCATGTCCCATACCAAGACTTCTCAAGTTGAAAGGGGAAGGATAACTATTAAGGAACTCTTACCTTGGGATGGGGTTGTTTCTATTTTTTTGTAAAAAACTAGAAGGAATATCTCTATAATAGTATCATGACCTATTATACAGGTAAATTCATTACTTTATAAAATTAATTCCTAAATTATGTAAGGCCTTTGATATGAAAAATATTATTAAGTGTGGCATTTGAGAATTCCTTCATATCAATAAGAACATAATGAATCAGTTATCCATTTCATCATGATTTGGTAAAAGGTTTTATATTCATCTACCAGTACACCTCACATGGAATAAATGGAATTATAATACCTTTTAATTTAATCAATTGACATGAGACAAGGGACTATCAGTATTATGAATAAGATCTTGAAATTTCTTTATGGATTGATCAAGCAACCATTGATAGTGGTCATCAAATCTATGGGGACAATGGGTGCATTATCACCCCAAATCAAAACAATGTGGGATTTAAAAATGTGAGATAAAATAATTTTGATAATCAAGGTCCAAAATTCCTTAACTAAAATAAAAATAAAACCATTAATAGCATGACTGATTAGAGAAAAATACAAATATAATGAATAATAATCAATATCCACCCATGAAAAAAATAAATGCAACTAATAATATAGGTGTTAATAAATAAAAATATTATTTGTGATTCATGTAGTTGATTTAAACTAACCTCTACCCTAAAACATGCACTATCAATACCAAAATTATAACTAGCTTCAAAATGTTGAACATTTTTCACATTTCTAAAACAAACCCTATTATTAAAGTAATAGTCAACACATGTTTGGTCAACAAGTACAAAATTAGAGGCCTAGGGAATATGATCCCAATGTCTACGATATATTCCAATTATTTATAATTAATGATAGTCAAAACTATAGGGAGTATAAAAAATTCATCTAAAGCATCCTTGAGGTTTAGAGGAAAAATTTCATAGATATGCTCCTATTGAATATAGGTACAAATGTTGAGGGATTTTACAATAGTTATGTTACTCCTCAAAACCAGAATATATAGATTTACCATAACCCATTTATAAATCATCAAAAATTATTTTACCTAATTCAAACTCAAGTGTTTTTTAAAATAAAGTGGTTCTACATAATCATCCTACACAAGTGTGTACCAATGATGTTGAGGTTTCCACTTTTGGAACTACCAATGCTAATGTTACTCCTAGTTGGGAGTCCAAGGTAAATATAGGATGATATGGGTTTTATATTTATTGATCAAAGAGGAAGTGAATATAATTACTCACACTAGGAAACATCATCCCAAAACTCCTCACCGTTTTAACATTCTAGTTATTAAGACCATCCTTGATCATGTGGGGAATTATGATTTAATCTTAGTTCTTAAAAAAAAAATCTCCCACATTTCATTTATCAATATCTCACCTAATCATCATTAAAAATTGATCAAGATTTAGTATTGGTTAATTTATCCAATATAAATCCTATGATGCAATCCTAGATCAATCACATTGATATAGATATATTTCCACCTAGGTATGATTCTTGTTATGTTTGAATTTTACTTAAACTTAGTAGTATCCCTCTTGATTCTAAATTGGAAAGAAGGGGGGACCCAACCTTATTTTTGAAATTATGGATCTATAATAACTTGGTAAAAAGAGCAATGGGTTGATGATGGAGTAGTTATGAACATTGTTCCCATATATTTATTTTATAAAATTGGTCAAGGGGAAACCAAATATTCCTCAACTCATAATATCTTACAAGGGTAGGATGGCCTCAATTCCACCTCTATAGGGACCATTGTTCTTCCAGTCACTTTGGGTCCTAAGGCCATGTTAACAAAATTTTACATGATTAAAAAGGATAAAAATTATAACATGATCTTGGGATGACCCTAGATTCATAGGATGAAGGCCATCCCTTCAACATTATTATAAAAAAGTATGTTCCTCCATTTGGGTAAGGTTTTCATGGCCTAAGGGGATACCAAGACTTTTGACATGCTTAAAATGACCATAAATAAGCAATGAGGTTTGTACATTGATTTCCAATTACCTACCAATAGGATCATAGAGCCAATGTAGTTAGTTGATGTTATAGAGCCTATGAATCCCAAAGTGGATATCCTAAATAAAGGGGTAGAAATAACTCAAGCCTTGCCAAAAGACAAACCATAATAAAAAGAGGTAAAAACTATATAAAATATTATTGGTTCATAGCCAACAATCATGTTGGTAATTTTAAATTTTTCAATGGATGAGATTATTGATTTTATATAAAATAATGCACCACTCATTCTCATGTTTGACCCGATATGGGTAGGGACTTATAATTTATTTGAATCTCATAATTAGGAACCCAATTAGGGGATAAAATATATAATTGACATCCATATGGTTGATATATTATAATACCAAGAAGCCATTCATATAAATGATCCTTCCTCAACACATGACCAATGGTCCCTTCACTAACATGGGTCCAAATACTATTTTGTCATGAGAGCAATAGTTATCTTTGTCTCCCTATAAGTAAGGGTCATGTCTCTTGATTTCAAAATTGACTTTGAGTGCACCAATAATGGGTCTGAGTATGAATATTTATATCTTATGATGTTCATCACTAAATAGTTGGGAATTCAAAACCTAAAAAATGCAAGGTGATTCACAACTACTAACCAATCAAGTCTCATAAATATATCAAACTAAATTCAAACACCTTTAGCTTTATAAGGTCAACTGGAAATAAGACACCAATAATTTTAACTTCATTTCTCTATTAGTGTAGAAATAAGGCAAATAACCAAATATATGGCTACTTCTTCCTCTTATTTTGGTCCCCACCCAGTGATACATGAGTCATATTACATAGTTTCTATTATATTAAATCCTTCATGTTGAAAACTCCTAATGACCGAACCCTTACTTGTGTATAAAAATATGTTAGTTCTTGACCTAGCTGAAAATGAGGAAGCTATATTATATTTTCTTCATGTTTATGATGACAGCCTATAATTTCACCAAAAGAGAGGGTTTTCTCTTGCATGTTATCCTGCATATGTTCTTGGGAGAAATCACTACAATTTTTACTATAGTATTAAAGATTATTTATCTTTAGAAAAATAGATTTTCATTTTTAACATAGAAGGCATGAATATTGATATCACATTAGATCTTGATCAATTCAAGAAGGAGAATTCTTCTATTACCAAAGATAACATTGATATAAACATAAGCATTGAATATAATCCCAAAATCCTCAAGCTTGGGTCTTCACTTTCATCATATAAAATTGAATACCACAAGTAGATACTCATTATGTTGTCTAAATAATTCTCCTTCTCCTACATCAATATGTTAGGAATCAAGCCTGAAGTAGTTGTTCATAATCTAGTCATCAACCTAATATAAAGGTAGTAAAATAGAGGCTCAAGGCAATCAATCCAAAGGTGGCATTAATGTTGAAAGAGTAAGTCATTAAACTCATCAAATTAAGGGTTATAAATCTTGTGGATTACTCAAAATGGATGTCTAACATCATCCACATCGTCAAAAATAATAGTAAAATTAGGATATGTATTTAATTTTGTGATAATAATAAAGAATACCCTAAGGACTATTTTATTCCTCCATTCATTGACATTATAGTTGATGCTACAATTGGTTATGAGTTGTTATTCATCATGGATGGTTTTTTAGCTATAATCAATTTTGTATCTCTAATGAATACTAAATAAAAACCTCATTTACCATACCATGGGCTATATTTTGTTATTTAGTCATTCCTTTTGGACATAAAAATGTTGGGGCAACATATCAAAGGGACATGACCAATTTTTTTGTTGATATTATTCATAAGATAGTGGAGGTATATATAGATGATACTATAAGAAAGATAATGTAAAGGATTGTGTGTCTAGGAGTGTTACTCATTACCCTCACACATTTAATCAAATACAATGTTAATCTCAATCTTGAAAAGTGTGTGTTTTGAGTCACACGTGGAAAAATCCTCTACTGCATTATCTCCTAGTGTAAAATTTATATTAATCCTACCAAAATTCATGTAATTTTGGACATGCTCCCCCACATTGATGAGTCAAGGATTATATCATTACTAGGGAATTTAGAGGCCATTTGATTATTCATACCTAAACTCACCTATACATTTCATCTAATCAATAAATTACATAAGAAAGAAAGTGTCTTGATTTGGACAAGCAATTGCCATGATAAATTCAAGGAAGTAAAATACTTACGTATGTCTCCTCTAATGATTATGACACTCAAATATTACAAAACCCTCATAATTTATATTAGGTAAATGTAAATGTCTCTCATTTTCATGTTGGACTAAGAGGATGATGATGTAAATAATCATGCCATCTACTTCATTAGTTGTGCTCTCATAAATTATGAAACATGCTACATGCAGTTAAGGAAAGATTATTTAGATATAATTTTTATGACCAAATGACTAAATAATTATATGCTTAATACAAAAAAAAGGTTTATATTAAGGTCTCAAACCTTACAAAATTTCTTGAGTAAACCAGGCCTATCATGGAAATTTTGATGCTTTATAATGCTTTTTAGAGAATTCAAGTTTACACATGTCAACCATAGGTCCACTAAAGGAAAAATAATTTGTGATTGGTTGGTTAAATCTCCTATGGAAGTTGGTGGTATCATTGATACCAATTTTCCTAATTATTTAATTTGTTACATAAAAAAAACATGCTATCATTTATTCTCATTGGTATGTTGATATCATTCATTACTTAATTTATTGTACCTATCCTGAAGGGAAAAACTCTCAATAAAGGTAGTGTTTTCACATTATCACTTAGAAATATGTCATTTTATATGAGGTTATCTACTAAAATTCCTTTTATGTCATGTTTCTAAGATGTTATACTAAGAGGAGTTAGAAATGGTACTCATTCATTGTCATAATAGGGTTTACAATAGTCACTTTGGTGGCCACATGACTTCTCAAAAAATACATAAAATGGGAACTTTATGGACAAATATTGAACATTATGCCATTGAATATATTCATAAATGTAAGAAGTGCCAAAATTTCTTTCAAAATATCCACATTCCTCTTTGATATCTTTTTCCCATTGTTATGTTTTGTCCCTTTTCTACTTAGGGTCTAAATATGATAGGTAAGTTATCCCTAACTTCTTTGGATGGTCACCACTTCATTTTCATGGCCACCAAATATTTCAATAAGTGGGAATATGTAATGAATCTTACAATTTCTACTAATTCAATCATTGTAAAATTTATTTTGAATTGAATCATTTATCGATTTAGAGTTCCACAAATTATCATAATAGATAATGGATCTCCCTTTAAAAACCTTGAGGTACATAAATTATGTAATAAATTTGTCATATGACATCACAAAACCTCATTTTATTATCCATAGGATAATTACCAAACTAAGGCTACTAGTAAAAATCTAAATTGAATCTTGTTCAAAATAATCAAATATCTAAACAAGATTAATGCTTGTATCTTTACCCAACACTTTGGGCCTATATAACTAATATTAAAATACCTATGGGGGTAACCACATATTATATTATGTTTGAATATAAAGTGATTTTACCACTTGGGTTTTACATACCTATTTTCATGTATATATCCAAGGCCTCCTTGATTATGAAGAATGTAGGAATACATGACTTACTTAACTTGAGACTTTAGATAAATGTTGACTCATTTTTACATATAAACATGTCATGTATGTAGATCACATGGGTGAATAATAAAATAAAAATGTCAATTAATCCCTAATACATATAGGATACCCTATCTTTAGGATTAAAAATACATTTAAAATAATAAAGGATAAGGTTGGAATTTTAGTCCTAACTAGATAGGCCCTTACCTAGTGACTGCATATTTTAATAGTGGACCCTATCAATTGTGAACTTTGGAGGGAAAGGAGTTTGGTGAATCCATGAAATATTTAAACCTAAAATGTTTCTATATTTATTTCTTAAATGTCAAATTTCCCTTATTGCATTACATATTTACATAATTTAGATGATTATTTTCATATCGTATGTTGTGCTTGGTGATTATTTGGTTGTTAGTTCGCATAGAGTGAAACTTTCAAAATTCATTGTATCACATCATTTAATTTTTCACTTTACCCTATTATCCCATATATAATATTTTAAAAATAAACATTACATTGGTTCTTTCCTTAGTTCTTATGAGAATAATACACCTTTTTCCCCTATGTCTTATTGAAAAAATCATAAAATATTAGCCTATAGCCTAGTCTATAAGATTTTCCATTACAAATCCTTTTAAAGTATAAAATTATCATTCTCAATGATAGATAACTTTAGTACCTATCCTATCTTCAATAATGATCCCTTGCATATTATTAGATACATGGGGCAAAGATTTGGAGTAAAGGCCTTGCAAACAAATAAGCAAAAACACTCTTGTCAAAAGCTTATCTAAAATAAAAATTAAATTCTACATCTTTGACCTTTATTAACCTTTAATGTTGAGCCCTCACATCTTACTAGTTGCATAGGGTTAGCATTGGGGAGAGGTTCCCTTACTTTCTTACATATAGACTTTGGTAGTGAGTCCATGTGACTTCCTAGTTGCATGAGACTAAGTGCAGGGGGTCACAAAGAAAATTAAAAGATAAATGTAGAAGAAAATTTAAATAAAAATGTGTCTAAATTAAAAAAAATAAAAATAAAAAATATATTTTTTTATCTACATACTATAATGATTCTATTAGGTCTAATTATCTCTAGATGAAGCCAATGAAGTTAGTATTTTTTAGGTCTAAAAGAAGCACATTTACCCATTTTATTGTAAGGATTAGGTCATCTCCATTTGATTTAAAACATTTATTAATGGTTTTCATAATTTATCAATTCATATTTGTCATATCTCTCTTTTCATTCCACTGCTATAAATTATAAGTCGTGTTATGTATAACAAAATAACTAGGTCATTAATCCTTTTTCACACACACAGACATCCCTATAGGATAATGTGAATTAGAAAACATCTCCATCCCAATATCTAACCATGCCCTAGTAGGTAAAGTCTATCAATTTTTCCACTATCAAGGTCCTGACTACCTAGGGAAAGTGTGAAATGACACCACATATATCCATATCAATGCCCTAATGGCCTCTTCATCCCCAATAGCCAATCCCATATAGTAGGGGACCATTTAATCATAAAATTATCAAATTAGGAGTGTAGGGTGACTAATATAATGTGATTAAAATCTAGCCACATAGTACAAGTATTTAGAATTATGACCCAAAATATCCTAACCCAAATAAAGTTAGGCTCCACTCTCCTCAATCTGGTGGATGATTTAGGACCAACTATAAAATTTATTTTTGGTACCCTTATCCCCTAATAGTTGGGAGGTAAGGATACCAGTGATAAATTTTCATAGATTAGGGATCATTAATCCCTTAATCCTAAAAAACCTCATTCCATAGTTCACACCCATGTTGGGTGAACTAACATCACTAAAATGTCTATCCCACCTGACTACCTCAACCCTACTAGTAGCCTCCCAGAGTACCACCAACTAACCTATCATTAATATACCTATAATCATATAAATTTATAATAGAGAGAAAATCCAATATCATGAGTCTTTAGGAAACATGAAAATGTTTTGGTTAGGTTCCTAGTAGGTGATCAAGTCAAAAAATAGCCTACTCAAATTGGGAATGATCCTTACCTATGCAACTTGTAGAATCCCAACCCAATATAAAATATCCAACTCATTTATTATCATAAACACCATGAAATTATGTATCCACTCCTACTCTTTATCTCTTCTCTAATTAATATAAGTCTGCTATATCTAGAATAGACCCTGAGTCAACCTCTTCCCTTTTTATTAAGTTCTAAATAAGCCAAGGGGGATTTTACTTACTCCTTTGATAAAAATACTACTTTTTATAGGTGTTAGTTATGAAACTACCACATGTGGTTACATAAATACCACTTAAGTGTTGTTTTTGTCATTGATATACCAATTTTTTTTGGTGATTTGACACCATTATAACAATTATGCAATCATTAGTCTATGTAGATCGATGGTTTTATCTTAACATAGTGGTTCTATCTATTGAACATGTTTAAGGCATTTACATCCCAAATTTTCATTAAACCTACATAAAATAATAAAATTTTGTAAATTCTTATTATATCCCTGACAAAAAATTTGAAAATATTTTTTAATATTTGGCTAGATTTTTAGTGAATTTTATCCAAAGTTATAAAACTGGGGCAAAGGAGGAAAAAGTAATAAAACCTACTTGTCCCTACTCTAATATACCTACAATTGGTATATTCAAAATATACAATCTATGATCATTTTATTGATTGATTTCTTACTCAAAATCACCATGATCAATCTAGAGCCCAAAATCTCATAGAGACAATTTACACAAATGAGTTTATTTTGAATAAGTTTTTGAACATATAAGCCCCCAAAATAGTTTTTTTGGATTTAAAAGTATTTTATTTTATAAATTATCTCATTAGCACACATTTTCATGTTTAAAATTTTTTATTTATTTTTAAATTCTATGAAACTAATGATTTAATAGCTTTTTATCTTGTGTAGCATGTTTTATGATTTTTATAGGTAGTGAAGACTTGGCACCATATTCGATCCCCTAACAAGATGATTATAGTAGTATAATATTCCCATTATAAATTTTAATTAATATCATCAATAATTTGATTATGTAGTATATTTTCTATTTTTTTTTAAAATTATACTTCACTCCTATCTTTTATTTATAGGTTGCACAAAGTATTGGTTGGCTTCATTGTGCCACCAAGGTATGTAAGGCAAGTATTCCTAACCCTTTATTACCATTTAACATGCCACATCTTAGGACCAAATTATCATCAATTCATAACAAGGCATCATCCCAAGGGGTAAATATGTATGCACCCAAAATTTTAATGGCATGATATTTATGGTATGATGTCTAGTGATGATGTAGTGATCTCTAACTTTACACTCGATATAGAGTCTCTCTAACATTCTAGTCCTTTTACCACTATATCTCTATCTTTATCTTCTTGAACCCTCATTTTTTTTAAAAATTTTAATCCTCTTTCAGCTTGTTTTACAAATCTTCCATTAAGGATGAAATGACCCTCCTAGTGATATAATTATCGTAGTATATTACAAAATTTCCTCCAAGGTGATGAAAGGGCCACAATAGTTTCATAACCTTTATCATGGAATTGTCACTAAAAAGGTGGTTCTATATTAAAATTTGTTGGTTATGTTCCTAGGAGTGGCATTTGTTTAACGTAGACTAGTGGTTTCATATCCTCCCCTACAAATAGAGGTAATTCCATCACCTTTGGTTTGTGTTCAAAATTTAACTTTAGGAACTCAAGATTTCATGCATTTTTCATGTTTCTTATTGTGTTTCTTTTTATTGTCACCTTTATTTTTATTCTATGCTATACCAACTCACTCCCTCTTAAATTTTCAATTATTTTTAAGTCTTTTCTAATTTCTACTTCTAGTTTAACTCAGTTAAACAGATCCATTCAACTTTCATTCATCTCCTATAAGCAGTACAATTTGAGATGAATTTTGGATCTAAAAATTTACATTTGAGGTTGAATTTTCAAATATTTATACAACCAAAATATTCTTACCAATTTTTTTAATCTTTTATTGTGATCATTTTAGTGTTCGAATATGCAATTTAAAGCAAGGAAAGTCAATAAATTTGTAACCATATATTTGTGGGCATTGCACTACCCAACAACATTTAGATATTATTTTGTTTAGAGATATGTTACTCCCATATTATTCCTTTTAAAATATTATTTTATAATTATCCTTTTTCAAATATTTCCTAAAATAATTATTTTGAGTGAAGGAGATAACATGTTGAAGACCATATCATAAATACATGTCTTGCTTCATATTAGTCTAAAACTTGATCATGTTTCGAGTTTCTAGTTTTATTTAATTTTATATTTAGATTAAATTAGTTTAGTTTCATTTATTTAATTATATTAAATATCTATTTTTTAAATTCAAATAGATATAAAAACTAATTCTTCTCTCTTCCTGTCTTTCACCAAATATATTAGCTATTTTCCTTGTTGTTTGCATCCAGATAACATATTCTTTCATAGTTTATAGATTTTAATTAAAAACATAGGTATAAATTATAAAATAAAATTCAAAACTTTAAAATTCAAAAATAATCAATTCTTGAAATAAAATAAATATTTTGTTTATAAACAAACAAGCACACCAGCAAGTAAAAAACTTCTAGCCAAACCTAGGAGAAAAAGGTGTTATCTTGGTATTGATTTCTATTATTTTAATAAAATAAAAACATTGTTTTTTGTTTAAAAAAATCAGAAAATTATAACATATATATTAATTTTAATTGTATATAAATAATTTTAACTTAGTGTGCATTCATATAGAAACACCGAAAACTAGTTATAGCTTACATATCCAAAGGAATATTTAGACATTTGGTAGTATTTTGGCTTATGATATAGATATAAATTTGTAGTTACTTTTATAATATAAAGTTTCAATTTGTGTAATATATTCATTCATCCATAATCTAAAAACACCAAAAAATATAAATTCATTTAGTTTTCATCTATAAAATTTAAAAATCAACATTTGCATTGTTAGCCTAGATTTTATTTTCTAGTATTGCATGCATTGAAAATTAAATTTAAAAATACCATTAAAAAACCCTTTAATTTATTTATAAATATGCACTGTTATTTAATTTCATAAATTAATTAACTTTATTTTTAGTTAAAATAGTTCCAAAAACCTAAAACAAATCAACCACCAAAGCCTTAAACCAATGAGCATGATCATTACTAAAACCTTGATTATAACATAACAACAATTCCAACCACATACCACGTTCATAATAAGATATTAAAATTATACACTACTACACCTAGTATATTGTATGAAAATCCCTAAGTATTTGTGCCTCCATAGAGAATGTCTATTTCCCATAGTTAGGGAACTAGGTCCTACTATCAACACCCAATCAGATATAAGTGCCAAGCTTAGAATTAAGATTTTACATTCCACACATATCCCCCATATCATTGTCAATGTTCTCAATGCCCTAGAGGAACAAAAAATTATCCTTGATCTACCCATCATCATTCTCCCCCAAAATCAAGTTTGTCAATATAATGTGATCTAGGCCTAGATTCTTGTCTCGATCCCCTTTTCTTATCCTCTAGTCTAACCATATCATATATCATTAACATTTGTGTATGACATTGACATGGCATAGCCAGCGTGATAAAGTTAACTGCATTCCATGAGTCATCTAGCCAAACCATTCATACCTTGATATTCCTAATATTGATCAAGATCTTCACATGTTCTTGATCACCAATACTTATGGACCTTGGAATTATGTTTACACTCAGTTAGACACTCTAAACAAGAAACATGACATAGTATACCTCCTTTGGATCCATCATGATCATCCCTTGACACTCATCATTTCAAACCCCATTCCACAAAATTTATCGCAATTTGTAGTTCCACCCATCATCCATCCACTACATCAGGTTTATTGTCCTAACATCAAGAAGTTTTGTGCATATTTTAACATGTTTTATTCACATGCATACATTTCCCTACCTCTTCATATGAGGATACCTATTATTGAAAATAAATTAATGTCATATTTCTTTCTACTAATAAAGATGAAGTAAATAATGTGTTTTTTGATCCTCTAACATCCTTGCTCATCAAAAAATAATTCGAAGGACTTTTAATTAAAAAGGGTGTCTTTTGTATGATGAACACCATGGTCCTCTCAACATGGAATTTTTTGAGAAAGAAGATGTTATGGAAAAAATCAAGGAGAATTATGTTACTTTCTAAATTTAGACAAGTATGATCAAATCAATGAATAAATAAATATTAGTGTTCTACATAAAGAAAACCTATGTATGAATTAAAAAAGTTTATAGTAATGGATAAATTATATCTCAATACATACTTTTAATAAGTTTATAAATATTTTAGGTTATCTTTTCATATTTCAATTAATGAGATAAAATCCTTTCATCTTGGAATTCAATGAAGAACCTTTCAAGAGATAGAACATGATTATAACCAAATGCAATGACTATGTACTTGAAGGATATTCAGTAAATTATGTAGATATAGTGAAGAATAATAATGCATCTAATATTAAATATCAAAATAATGGAATTTATCCTTTCTTAACTAAGTGGTATAGAGATATACCAAAAGGATTTATTTTACTAGAATGCATGGATCCAAAATATGAAATGTCCATTACTTTGGTGATGTTTAAGATTAATGTACTTGAATGATGAATAAGGCCTAATATTTGAATTATATAATTTTGAATACCTTGTGGTACCAACCCTTGTATTTCCATTACATCATTAGATCTCAATCAAATTTATAATGTCATATAGGAAAAAATCTACTAATTTTTCTCTCTATACCTTCACATCATGGGAGTTATATTTCAAAAAATTATTCTCCTATAAATGATTCTATCACACTATAATTACCAAAAGATGAAAATTTGGTCATTATTATTCTTTTATAATAATGCCAAATCCTATATCACTTGTGCTAAGTTATCATTGTTTCATATATGATATATTTATTTGAACTTATCAATGGATTCATATGAGCTTCACCATGCCCATGTTATCCTTGTACATTTTGGTGTAGGATTTTCCCAACTATGTGGTCTCACTTACATGGCCTATTTATCTTGATTAGACATCATTTAGGTGTTAATATAGGTCATTGGGGAATATAATACCACATTCATGAGGATGCAAGAAAATGTCTATTTTCCACCTATATAATAAACCTTCCTCTGTAATTTTGAATAATTAATTTATAATAACCTAAAATGTTATTACATTGATTTATTTTGTACATTATGATGTTTTTTCCTATCATGTGTTCATGATTTCCCTACTTTCTATAGTTTCAACTTTATGCATTCAATCTCATCCATTAATCAATCCTCAAGTGTGGTCCACTCTAAAATGGTATCAAAATAGTGTTGATAGATGAAGTCCATTGATTTTGTTGTGATCTCACTTGCATCTAGATATTTCTCAATGTTATTCATTATTTTAGTTTTCAACGGTTTGGTGGGGTTTATAGAAAATTAATGTAGATCTATACTAATAGGTTCTCCAAATGAAAAATTGTTAATGCCATTAGATTCAAAAGATGCCAAAACCCTAGGATGTGTTGTAAACATGACTTAGTTTTGTGATAGGACATTTTTTTTATCATTTTGAAAGATTTGAAGGCAATTTTTAAGATTTCACGTATATCTATATCATCTAGTGGTAAAAGAGTGAATTTTTTTCTAGATTTTTCCGAAAACCTAATGGGTATTTACTAAGTTTTGTGGAAGTTGTACCATTTTTGTAGATATGAGGTTTTATATATAATTTTGGAATTTTGATGGATTTTGCAGTCTTTATTGATGGTTGTTTGAATTGATGGTTTACTATACGTGGCCAACATGCTAGTTTACTATTACTATAATTGGTTGACCTACTAATTTATTACATCTAAGTGACTGCATCTAACTAACTATACCTATAACTAAAATGATTAATCATTTGATAAATTTAATATACCTACAGCTATTTGATCTATTGTTTTAGGGCATTTGGATAACTATACATTCCAATGTAGATGAGACTGATTGTACCAATGACATAGATTTATGGCACACATTTACTTGTACTACATGACTTGTTGGAGGATGTCAATTTTAAATGACCAAGTCACAACACTATTTATGGGGAAATGGAGTCATTTTTTGGGTGATGTCACTCACCCATCAATTATCACTCACCCACCAATCAAATAAATTAAGGGGGTGGGGGATATTCATCCTCACCCTTATCCCTTAGTCACATAAAAACTAATCCCTTAGTCACAACCAACCAAAGGGAGCTTAAATTTTTAATGAAAATTTGAGTAACTTTTTTAAAAAACCCAAAAATATTAATTTTTTAAGGTAAATTTATTTCTTAAAAGAATTGCAAACTCACATAATTTTCAACCTATAACTCTTTTTTAGGTCCTTCTTTTTAAAGTGTGAGTTTTTCAATCTCTATGAATTTATGCAATTATTGAGCCTTGTAAAATTTATCTTGTATAGTTTACAAGGGGGTTGAATTTATTCTTCTACTTTGCATACTTGTGTTGTTTTTTTGTATATGTGTTGATTCTATACACACTTAAATGTGTTGATTATATACACACTCAATTATAAAGTTCCAACCTATGGAATATCAAGGGAATTTAGTGACTATTGGATATATTTCTCACTTAGATGCATTTTTAGTTGAATTTGATGTCCATAAAATTGAGTGTGCATGGTTACTTATGGCCATATCAACTCACCTATATCCACTTGAGAGATATCCTATGAGGATAACTAATTCTAATCTAGTGGTTATTAGAAAGAACATCTACAATTAATGGTAGATGTAAATGTAATGATTTATCATGGAATAGTAACTTATTAAATTTATATATAGACAATTATTGCTCCCACTAACCCAATTTAATACAATGACTTGGCTATCTCTTGTGACTATGTCTATGGTAGCTTATTTATGCATGTTTCATGGGATATACAATACCATGTGGAGCACACATAGTGTCCTTACACTATTTGGATTACTCTTTAGAATTATTTTTAATATCATGCTAAGATTTATATCACTCCTCCTCATCCTCCTCATATTTATATTGTCTCTTAGAGACTATTGTACTCTCTCCTCTAATTTTTATTTTTTGTGATGGCACATTACTGATGGACAATGTTCTTCCTTCTATTATGCCACCAGTATGGGATGAGATTATACCAGACCTTAGATATCCTATTATAAAATATATACTTATTCCTATCTAATATATTTATCCTCCATATTCATTAGATATTTTTACTTTGGAAGACTATATTAGTGATAGTACATTTATTAAGAGCATCAATGACATATCTCTTCCTATGGATACTCATTTTATGGATCCACATGTTTCATCTATAGTCTCTTCTTTAGTTTAGAGAGTTATCAAGACATGATCCACACTTCACATGGATATTATTCTAGAAAACATTTCATGTCATTCTTCTAGCATGTTCACTTTAGTGGCATTACATTCATTTCTTATGCATAAGCTTATTATATTTATGCCACTCTTTAGTTTTAGACCATACTCATAGATCTTCATACTACTACCTATTGACTAGATATTTTGTAGGCTAGAAGAGATACTTAGGTAGTCATGGGATTAAATCCCCTTAATTTAATGCTAAAGCTCTTGTATGCTTATGTTTATCTACTCTAACTATTCACACTTTCAATTATTCATAGTTTATATAAATCATGCATAAGTTATCTTATTTTTGGGTATTAATTTAATCACAAAGATCATGAACCATAATAGATTGATTTTGCATCAAGTAAGCAACTGATTCAAAAATTATGCAAAGAAATTATTAGAAAGTGGAGAATGAAAAGAAACTAGAAATTTTGAAAGAGAAAGAAAATCTACTTCACAATAAGTAGTTTTTTTATGTTTTATTGTATCCATACAAATAGATAAACATGTAAGATATGGTAATTATTTTCAACAAATAACTAAAAAAGATTTAAACTCATATTTAGATTTAAATATAATACAAAGTTTACTATTTTAATCCTCATAGAATGCAACAAATGATCTCTTTAGACACAAAGTTCCTCAAGATTTAACTTTCTTCTTATTCACTTTGAAAAGTTCATACAAAAAACATTCTAAAATATAAATGCAAAGTTTCAGATTGATTAAAATTTCTTTCATAATAGTTGAAATTACTTTCCAAAAATTCCCATCCCCTTGGCACATAGGACTTCACTCGTAATTATACTATTTTAGATATAAATAATAATTAGGAGATAACTCCTTGAATTCCCCATATGCTATGCTAAATTTTGAAAACCATTGAGAGACATATTTCTTGAATTTCTCCTATGTGGAATGCAATGGCTGATGACATGTAACACTTCTCAGTTTCACTATTCAGATCAAATACAACTTCCTTGTATATCATGCATAGCTCATTTAATTAATTTGTTTATATGAAATGACTTCAAATAATGGCGTTTAGACAAGTTACTTGAGTCTTATTTATTACAAAGCAACTTAATTTTATAAGTAACTTCTCTCAGTGCCATACATACAAATTAATTAATTAAAAAAATTACATCAAATACATTTCAAAAGAAAAAAGAAGAAAATATATGTTTAAAAGAGAAGAAATATAAATCATTGTAATTCATGAACCTCTATTATGCACTTTCCCCTATACTTGATGTGTTGAGACGTCATAAAATGAATGGTTGTGTGATCCATAAAATGGACACACAGTTTATTAAATAGATACTAAAATATCTCAATTCCTTATTAAATAGAATTGGTGTAGAAATCTAGGATTGAGTGAAATTAACCAAATACTTTTAAAAATCATTCCCACATATAAAACTCCTATTTTTGTGTCTTTTATATTTTCCCATAATTAATATTCATGTTTCATTAATCCATTCATGACTGAATTAAATGAACTAAACATAGAAATAACTAAAATGGAAAACTTGACATAAAACATGATAACAGAGTTAACCCATCATTTGGGCTATGTCTCTTGGACTACAATAACAATCTGATCCATTATAAAAAAATATGTAAATATCCATATAAAAAACATACACCAAAATGGATTTTGAAACTTGTGATGCTAAAACTGATTTCAAAGGTTTTGTCAGTTGCCTCTTCAAAACCTATAACACTCACCTCTTTAACTTTCTCTATTCATTTAGGCAATTCTTCTCCAATAAGATTATTTATAAAAAAAATCTTAACATGGGAATAATATTAAATAGGAGTGCCTCTAGTTATTAGAGACCTATAAATCTTGATAATATCTTTATAACAATCCTATAAATATTACATCCCTCCATAGCCACTGGCTTTATGAAAATAGAAGTAATCAAAATTTACAATCACAGGTCTCTAAGTTTCTATATCTATTAATACAAAGGTAAACAATACATATTTTCCTTATCTATCACCATACAATAGAAGAAGTGAATTGACATATTACTTAGACCTCTATTTTTCTACAAATACCATCTTAGTTAGATATCCACAATACATCCCTTCCTCAACAAAAGCCATACAAATAGAAGGAACATAATGGTACACATATATTTATTCCATAATCAATAAGATTTTTAAATAGTGTAACTATGTTTAAACTTTATGGATATATTTAATTAGTGTAACTATGTTATAATTAATATGCAATTATATATACTCATTCACATAGCTCCTCCATGGTTGAGTCTTGGCTAATATTCTTTTAATAATATGTAACTTTGTTTCATGCCTCACTATTCCTAATTATTAAAAATGTGTTTTTAATAGCCAATAAGCATCAAGAAATAAATGAATATGATACAAATTCATGATTACCAATAAAATATTAACATGAACTCACATTAAAAATAGGTCTTTGTCCACTCGAGACTATATATCGAGTATTGTATCAGCATATTCAAGTCATTTATTTTATAATTGTCACTTTATGGATTAACATATCTAATCTATCTACATATTTTGCAATGGATTTATAAAAAAAAGTCATACATCCCAAAATACCATTATGATTCCACTTCACTGCCTATTTCCATACAACATACTAGCATTAGCCATAGACTTGAGTCTATCTAGGGTTAATTTTAAAACATGTATATTACATCACTTTCACACTCCCCTTTGACTTAGTCTTGATTCATCTATTTCATAAAAAAAATTTGAAATGATAAATGATTTATTCATATTCTTAATCATCTTCTTACTGATGCCACTTTCCTTGGCTTAGCGATATAAATACACAAATATGCAGAATCTCCCTCGCTAGCTAATGGTCTTGTAATTAAAGAGGATGCCTTACCTAGATCATCATCACCTTAGACTCAAGTACAAGTCTCTATTATTTATTTAATGAGGCTCAATTTTATGTGAATGAAAGTAAATAGAATCCTATTTTGGTTTTATTTAGGCTCATCCTGTGTTGATGAGTTTGCATTCCTCACCATGTTCCTCAACCCTCAAGAGCTTTCAAGAGCCAACCCCTATATTCTACTATCATGGTCGAAGGTTATCAATCAGAAGCTTGGATTTCTATAAAATTGGGTAGAATCAAACATCAAAATATGAGAATAACTTTTAAACATTCCCATGTAACCAATAAGGACAATTATTACCAATGGTCCACTAAAACCACCAAACTTGGTTAATTATAAAACTTTCAAATCGGCTGAAATATAACTTGAACTAACCATGCTAAGTTGACACTTGGGTTGAGTTGGGGTGCTAGGTGAGTTGGGATGCTAGATGATTTAGGGTGACATGTTGATTTGGGTTGAATAGTGAGTTGGGTTGTATCGAATAGTCCTTCAAATCATACCTCCCCACAAAGAGGATTTTGTCCTCAAAAGTACCAAGAATATAATTGAACATGTTACATGGATTTATGCATCATACCATCTAATAGAACTCATAAAAATTTAAATATTCAACTAAAACTACATGTGTATAAAGAGTAAAAATAAATTCTATATTCATTCTACCAAATGACCTATTACCCAAAATTCATACTCTCTGTCAGCTTCTCTCAACCCTTCACTACATGAAGGTTAAAGTATTCTCCTTATTATCACATAAGGTAAAATAATTCTACTACATACATCTAAGGACTCATAAATAAATTGCACACATGTGTACTTACATTTTAAAAATGTTTCCCATCTATGAGTCTTTGAAATTACACCTACATGATGTGACTAAAAACATACATGTGTGTACAAAAAGGTTATAATACAAACATTTCCCATATTACTATGGGACTTAGACATATACAATTTCAACTAAAAAATGTGCAATAGATTTTGTCTATCCTAAGGTGACTAATGTATAATACATATTACCTAAGGGTAATCAAGGGAACTGTAAATAACCAAATTGATTGTTGTGTCCCTTAAATATTTATCTATACCTATCAAACTCCAATGTTATCTTGGAGAATTTTCATAACAAGAGATTCTTTACAAACTCACAAATTTTCAAGTAATTGTAAGCAAATATCATTAAAAAAATGAGAATAAATCAAGTATTTTAAACCTATATCAAGTTTTCCTTCATGATCTAACTGCTCCCTAATTCATACCTCCACAACTCATCCAATTGAGTTAGTTTCCCCAAAAATATTCTATTACAATGGAAAAATGAAATAGGAGATATCAAATGTAAATCTTTCCAAGCATAACTCAAATGAAATTGCCTTCCCAGATTCAATGAGTAGGAATTTCTTTGTAATAGTGTTGGAAGTAATAATCAAACATACTATTTTATTCTATAGTTATGTTTTATCAACTATTCAAATAAACTATATAATACACAAGGTTTGTTCCCTATTTATGGTTTCCTCTAATGAATATTAGTGGTTTCATCTTTATAAAATTCTATCTCAAAGAGTTACATGATCCATGTTATAGTTTCAAAAGGATTTTTAAAACAACTTCAAACAAAGACATACTTTACTCCCAATGCAACCTTACACAAAGAATTCAACCAAAAATGTGCAAACATAGTTACATTTGGGAATAATTTATATCTCTAAAGAAAACTATAGAATGCACCTATTGAGTATTGGTTAGTAAATGTTGGTGTTTAAAAAAATTCCTATTTACTTCTTTCAAATCTAAAAAAATCTATGAAAACATAAACCAACTTATCAACCAATTAAAAACTCAAACTCAAAGTGTGAAAACTTGTTCGATACTTAGCAATGCCTTGTTGCCATTTCCATATCTACCATGGAACTAGTCTTTTCACTTTTTCCTATTATAAACAACATAGGAATCCATAGTATAATTAGTAGTCAAATATATAAAGGCTACACAACTAGTTAACAAGCACCAAAAATATTATGTTAATACAAATATTAAATTAGGCCATAAACATACCTCAATTTTCCCTCTGTGTAAAACTAGTAATCAAAATGTAATTTTTTCCTCTTGGATGTGCATCACTAAAATTGCCTTTCACTTTATCTAAATGCTTCCCAAAGAAGAAAGTTTATTCCTTTAACAAAACCATCTAACATCTCAAGTGTCAGAGTTTTGTGTTCTTCATCCACATTGACCCTGTAGGGCTATTGGTTCTAGAACTTGGCTGTCAGAAGCTTGTCTTCTTATATCAAATTAGAACACCTTCTAATTTCCTTTCACACTAGCCTCCTACATGCTCAACTCAAACAAAAGAATCAAAACCAAAATTTGATATTTAAAAAATTCAAACAAAATTATATCATACTAAATCAAGGTCATGTAAATACTTTCTTTGATACCAAATTTGATCCATAAACTAGATACCCAATTTGTGAAATAAATACTAAAATATCTTAATTCCATATTAAATAGAATTGGTGCAAAAATCCAGGATTGATTGAATTTAATCAGATAAATTTTAAACTCATTCTCACATATATAACACTTGTTTTTGTGTCTTTAATAATTTCCCATAATTAATCTTTGTGTCTCATTAATCCATTCATGACCGAATTAAATGAATTGAACTTATAAATAACTAAAATGGAAAACTTGACACAAAAAATGATAATGGAGTTCACCCATCATTAAGGATACATATTTTATATTGCAATAGCAATCTGATCCATTATAAAAATATGTAAATATCCATCTAAAAACTTACATCATAATGGATTTTGAAACTTGTGATGTTAAAATTAATTTTGAAGGTTCTATCAGTTGCCTCTTCAAAACCTATAGCACTCACCTCTTTAACTTTATCTTTTCATTCAAGAAATTCTTCTCCAATAAGATTATTTGTAAAAAAAACTCTTAATATGGGTACAATATTAAATAGGAGTGCCTCTGATTATTAGAGAACTATAACTCCTGATAATATCTTGATAACAATGTTGTAAATATTACATCCCTCCATAGCCACTAGCTTTATGAAAATAGAAGTAATCAAAATTTATAGTCACGGGTCTCTTGATCTCTTTGTCTATCAATACAAAGGCAAACTATACATATTTTCCTTATCTATCACCATATAATAGATGAAGTGAATTTACATATTACTCAGACATCTGTCTATCTATAAACACCATCTTAGTCGAATATCCATAGTACATCCCTTGGTAAAAGCCATAGAAATAGAAGGAACATAATGGCATGCATATGTTTCTTATATAATTAATAAAAATTTTAAATATAAGAATTTTTTTGTATATATTTAATTTGTGGAATTATGTTCTAATTAATATGCAATTATATATAATCATTCTCATACCTCCTCCATGGTTGAGTCTTGGTTAACAATCTTTGAATAAATATGTAACTCTATTTCATGCCTCACTATTCCTACTTATTAAAAATGTATTCATTATGGCCAATAGGCCTCAAAAAGTAAACTAATATGATAAAATTTTGTGTTTACCAATAGGAGATTAAGATCAAATCATGTTATAAATAAGTCTTCATCCATTTGGGACTATGTATCAAGCACTATATCAACATGTTCAAGTCATTTATTTCACAACTGTTACTTCATGGCTTGATATATCTACTTTGTCTATGTATTTTACAATGGATTTATAAAAAAAAACTATACATCACAAAATACCTTTATGGTTCCACTTCGCTACCTATTTCCATACACCATGCTAGCATTAACCGTGGAATCGAGTCTAACAGGGGTCAATTTTGAAACATGCATATTACATCACTACACACCACACTTCCCTTTTACTCAGGATTGAATCATCTCTTTCATGATCAAAAGATGACTAGATGAATGCTTGATTCTTAATATTAATAATCTTCTTATCAATGCTACTCACATTGGTTTGGTGATATAAATAAGCAAACATGTAGAATCCCCATCACTAACCAATAGTCTTGTAATTAAAGAGGATACCTTGTCTAGATCATTACCACCTTTGACTCAGCTACAAGCCTCTATTATTTATTCATTGAGGCTCAATTGTATACAAATGGAATTAAATAGAATCCCATTTTGGTTTTATTTGGGGTTAACCTACACTGATGAGTCTACATTCCTCACCATGCTCCTCGACCCTCAGGAGCTTTCAATGGCTAGTCCCTATATTCTTCTATCATGGCCAAAGTTTCTCCATTAGAATCTTGGTCTCATCCATCTAGACTCATCAACCTTGGTTTAAGGCATCCAAATAAAACTATAAACTCAACCCAACCATAGTTCCTAGCTCTATCCTTGATTAAACATGCCTTTGTGCCTTCTTCTTCATCTAAGCTAAAACCTTTTCACTGGCATCTCCTCCTTCATTTTCCACATAGCCTCCTTTAAATCATGACTTCACTTGTCTATAAATATACCATGATCCAAATTACCTTTCCCAAACAAGGTTTAGGCCATTAATTATTGGCCAATATTTTCTTATTTGTTTTAATAGAAACAAAACAAATGGAAATGACTCCTTTGTATTTGTTCCCAGCTACATTTTTAAATATGAATCAAATCCCATAACATATGGGTGTTTCAAAAAAAATCTCACCATGAAAAATGAATTCCTTAACCATTTTTCATGTAGAACATTTGCATTTTATGGCATAGAGTAAAAATGGGTAGCATTAAACACCAAAATATGGGAATAAATTTTAAACATTCCCATGTAACCAACAACGACCATTATTACCAATGATCCACCAAAACTACCAAACTTGGTTAATTATAGAACCTTTAAACTAGCCAAAATTTAACTTGAAATAGCCATGTTCAGTTAGTAGTTAGGTCGAGTTGGGGTGCCAGGTGAGTTTGGGTACCAAGAAAGATGGGGTGCCAAGTGAGTTAGGGTGTCAGGCGAGTTGGGGTGACATGCTAAGTTGGGTTGAAAGGTGAGTTGGTTTGTATCAAATAGTCCTCTAGATCACTGTGTCATCTGACTTGATAACCAATTGTCTTTCTTTTTCCAATCTTAGTAGTTCCCTTTCTGACTTATTACAATATCCTTTCACCTTCTCAAGTTTGGGTTTCAGCCTCTTAACCTATTGTTGACTTTTTATTAACTCCTTTATTGATTTTTTTATGTATAGAGTTGTGGCCTTTTCAATTACTTGCTTGAGTTACTGATGTAATTTCTCATGTGTCCTTGGTGTTTAATCATACCAAAAATTTGTGAGATAGAATATACAATACTCTAGATCTAATTTCACATTGTGATCATCTTCTTCTAGAATCTTCATTTCTTCAAACATTTCTCCAAAAATGTGCATGTGCAAAGATATGATGTGTTCTTATTGATTTACTTTATTTATTGATCCCTTTAAATCAATATTTTATTCAATCAAAATATTCTCACTTAAAACATTTATTCATTAAAGGCCTTCTTATTGCAATTCAAATATTCCATTTTCACTTTCAATCTCCTTCATTACTAGTTTTAGATGTGCCAATTTCTTCACAATGTCATCTAAAGTTTTTGGGACCTCAAGAAACCATTTCTATGTAGTTTGTATCATTTTATCTATCCATTCATCAACTAATTTATCTTTTCTCCATTTTTCTCTACCTTAGTTATTGTTTGTTGATTAAACACATCTCTTAAAATTAATTATTACTAAGGAGTAGATCTTGCCACTTTGGAAATTATTTCACATAACTTAAAATTGTGTTCCTTTAACTTAATTTTATCAACCTTCTCTTCATCAAGCTTCTAATAAATATTATTGATAAGGGTCTGTGTATCCTAATTCAAGCACTATGTAGTGACTTCTCCAAGGGATAACTTTATAATTGATAAGTCTTGTTTAATGAATTCACTTTTATTCTTTCCTTGTGGAATAACTAATATTTTTGTAAATTTTTGACCTTAAGGCTCAATTATCAATTTTGAATTTACTCTAGCACTCTTTGTCTTTTTACCCCTATGATCAAGACTTTTCAAAATCTACAGGGCTATCTCCTACAAGTTAATTTCTTCTTTCAATTTAGGAGATATTTGTAATGCCAACCATAAAGAGAAATATATACCGATGGAAGTGGATGAATGTATTACCATTTGATATTTATTATTTCTCACCACTATCTCTTGAAAAGGACCTTCCTCTACATCCAAAATAACTTGAACAACACTAGAAACTAGTTGTTCATCTTTTTATTTCTCAAATTATTTTTCTTTCTCTACCTTTTTTTCAAAAAATTTCTATTCTTTGTTTCCTCTAGTGATTTTATCCTCATGTTTTACTATTAACTTTTATTGTGATACCTCCTTAGATGAGATCACTTCTCTAGTATTTACTTGATCTATCTCTTTTGGGGTATAATCAAGGGTAATGATGGTTTTATACTTAGAAAGAGGTGGAGAAGGAGTAGTAGGTGGAGAAGATGGGGGTTGAGGAAGAGGAACATTAGTCTCCCTCTGAATAGGTTTCTCAAGAGTTTTGAAGTTAAGAGACTTTGGAGGTGGCATGAGTGTGGATAGATATACATATTTCACAATGATACTTACAGATAACAATAGGAAAACCAACTAAAAAATGGTGTAATTTTTATTGAAGATCATGCAATTCCACCAGTTGCCTACACAACTCCATAAGAATCCATTTATCACTAAGATATCTTGGTAATTTTACTAGTGTCCTTATGAAACCACCAACTCTGATATATGTGAAATTTAAGAATTAAATAAAAATACACCTAAAATGGGAAACTACCTCCTAAGTTTCATCAAATAATCTCTTAGCCTTTAAAGCAACATTCAATTTACAAATGACTTCATAAAAGAATGCATCATTTACCCTTTTATAGTGCTTGAAGTATTCAAAAAGGGTCAATTAAGGGTGATATTCATAGATGGGATTTGTTTCCAACATCCCTTTTATATTCAACCTTGAAAAGTCTCCATTAAATTTTGCAACATATACTAAATATAAAGTCAATTTGAATTCAAGAGTTTACAATACATTACTCAGCTATTGATCAATGTTGTCACTTATCATGCTTGACCATTCAATCATTTCAAAACTCCTATTGACTTTAATATCCTTTATTAAAGCATACATCTAGGTGGAAAAGTTCTTGGCCTTTTTATCTCCATTGATTATACATAATAACTATGTGATGTCATCAACTTCTTGGACCAAGTCAGACCTCCCTATTTTCTTTGGAAACCTTGAGGGCTAATTTGGTTTCTTCAAATAAGTAGTATTCATTATCTTGATGCAATCTATTATTTTATTCTCCCATTGTTTTTATCTTTTTCCATTGATAAGTCAAGCACTTTAGATCTTATTGGAATCTTTAAATATTAGTCAAAATACTAAACATCTAATCTGGCCACCACATTACTAGTAGTATATTTTACTATCCTAGTGAGAGAATCATAATACTTAACACATTCTAGAATAAATTCAAGAAGTTGTGTAGAGCTTGGGAAAGCTACAACTTGTAGGATTTCACTATTTGTCATTTATTACATAATTGGTGATTTGACTATGGATTTAGACCTTTCCAATAACTCATTTATGGAAACATGTCCCATGTTAGTATCATTGATTTTAGATAAATTGGATGAAATGGACTCAATGGGATATCCCTTGTATTCATACTTCATCTCTGCTTCTTTTGACTTTTCAACTCTCTTTGCTTTTGTTTTTCCTCTCCTAATTGGCCTTGAAACATCTTTAAGAGAAATATCCGTAACTTATTCAATCAGAGTTGTTTCTTCTTTTACTCTTGACATTTTTTGTGACTAAAACTAGAAAGACTTAGTAAATGCTCTTGAAAACTCAATAATTGTTCCTACTAGTTTAAAAAAGGTTGAAAAATTGAGTTAAATTTTAGTCTTATGTAACAATCCTAAGCAAGATTTAGGTATTAGGAATTTATAGCATTGGTAAGCCTTTAAAAAACTAAGAAATTCACTATAAGTAATAGGATGTAATAATTTTGAGAAGGTCTAGGTATTTCTCAAGTCTTCAGGGTTGAAAACTCTAAGTGAGTGGTTAGTATTTACAACTCTAGGTTTCTTTGGGAAAGTTATCAAGTTTCTTTGGGAAATTTAATTGGGTTAGAAAACATAATGAACTAAAAGTAAGAGATAGTCAGAAATCTAGGTAAGTAATCAATTGTTCAAAATCTAAGCAAGCAATGCCCCTTGGGAACTTTGGGTTTCTTGAGACCAATTGCTCAAGTTCGGGACTCTGAGGAAGTAACAAGTTATAATGATCTTGGGTAGGTAATCTAGGTCAATTTATAGGTTTTTGTATAAAAATTATATATTTTGTGATTTTACTTAAGATTTTCACATGTCAACCATTTTTGAAGAATATACAAGTTTTAACAACACTTATGCATGCAAAAAAATGACAAACAATTATGAGCAAAGCAAGAAATGATAGTGAAACCTTCAAAATGGAGAATAAAATTAACATAGAAAAAATGAGATAAACACCAAAAATAAGATCTTGAAAAAAAATTGAAAATAATATAAATACCTCAACTACAAATGGGTTGTGAATATGTTACACCAAAATTGCTCTAGAAGCTCAAATAGTGTCACTCAGGATTCACAGGGGCAACTGCTAAGTTATAAAACTTGAAATATAGTTGGGAAATAAGGTAGAATTTTATAATATTTATATTAACCCATGAATTAATGATAACTAAGTGACACATGTGAAGAAATCCATGTAATAATTTTGATGATTGTTAGGTTTCATTAACTACTTTGCTTAATTTGGTCTATGAAGTCAAGTAACTCTACAACCCTGATTTGATCTAAGCTTATGAATACTTTAGTAATATGAACCTCTATTTATTTTAATTAAGTATTTTATTAATTAAAGTAACTTCAAAACCCTAGGTTTTTCTAATTAGTGCTTTATGGGTTTATAAAACTATTTTACTCATCTTTTATGAGAAGTAAAGTCATTTCACAATTATGATTTGATCTAGATGGTGTAAATCAGGTTTACAATGAAAATTTACTTAAAATGGAAAAATTAAATAAACTTAAATAACCCAATTTGGCCTAGAAATGAGTCCAAACACTTAGTTTTTTAATCTCTTGGAAAGATAAACAAGTGGTTTTTATGATAATGACTCAGGCAAACATTTTCTAAACTTCTAGAGTAATTTAAAGCAATTTTGGTAACAAAGGAAATCATAGAGAAAACTAATAAAGTCAAAGTCTTATTCAAGGGAATAATTTTTGACAAGGCTAACTGACTCACATAAATTAAAAGAGAAAAATTTCAATAGGGGTAACACACAATTTCCAAGTGTGAAATTTTGTGGACACCAACTGACTCTCATTGAAGATATCTTTGTTTCTATTAGAAAGAATGAAACAAATGTGAGATCCTAGTATCTATAGTTTTGAGTCTTGTATATTGGGTATGGATTTATGTAACACTCAATCATGAAAAACCTCAAAACAAACAAATAGAAAAGTAAAACAACTATATAAAATAAAAATTGAGGTTTTATTTATATACATACAGGTGTTACCCTACTGCTCAGTTCTTGAGAAGCTTCAAGTGCTACCTATTGTAAGGAAGTGATATTTCAATCCCATCTTGATAAGCTATGATGAAGCTATATTTTATATCAAATTTATTCATTGTGAAAGGTCCTTTCCATAGTGAATCAAATTTATCATGCATCCCTTTTAATTCATTTTGCTTATCCCACATAGGACCAAGTCACTATCTTCAAACTCTCTTTCTCAAGCCTTTTTGTCAAAAATATTATTTACTTACATCTGATGATCATTCAAATGGTCAGAAACTTGAGCATGCACTTCTCATAGTTCAAATAAAAACATAATTCTCTTATCAAGTGAATCTTGATAAGTTGTATCTTCAATGGCCTTAGACAATTGTAAAGTAGGTAATTATATGGTGATAGTTATTTTAGCATATGTTCCATTCAACAAATGAAATGGTGACATACTAATGGCTTTCTTTGGAGTGATGATATCAGCCCATAATGCATCAAATAGCTTTTTGTGCCAAGTACATTGATTATCATCCACTAGCTTGTGAATGATAGTCATCAAGTTCTTATTACTTGAGTCAACCTGGTCATTACATAGAGGATAATAATTTGAAGAGTGAACTAATTTTATCCTATATAAATAACATAAATGAGTTAGTTTATTTGAATAAAATTTATCTACATTATTTGTTACTATCTTGTTAGGAACACCAAACTTCACTACAATGTTTTTTAAATAAAACTACATACAACTTCAAAAGTATCTTTCTTGACAAGAATAACTTCTACCCACTTACTGAAATAATCAATGGTGGTTAAGACATAATAATGGCCATCACTTGAAGAGGGATTCAACATGCCAATAAAATCTCTGCCACATTGGTAGAATAGTTCATTGATTATGATTGGTTTTAATGGTAATGATGGCAACTTTGGATTTCCCACAAAATGTTGGCATGCTTGACATTTATAAACCCAATATAAAGTATCCTAGAAAAGAGTGGGCCAATAGTACCTTGATCATATGATTTTATGTGATGTAACTCATGATAAAAAGTGACCTCCTCCACATGCTATATCATGTAACTATTCTAGTAGCCTCTTTTGATGTTTTTTTTGTCCACATAATAGAGGAAGACACTGTCAATTCCTCTTTTATACAAACCATTATCACACATGACAAAATCCTTTGACTTCAACTTGACATTTCATTGTTGTTATGTGTGAGATGAGTTGGACATTATCCATAATTTAGGAAGAAATAAATCTTATTTCACCATTAATCAACAAGATCAATAAAAAGAACCATGGGAAAATTTTCATCTAATTCATCTTGAGGCAAAGATACCATTGTATTTGTGTCATCAAGTTTATTTTCTATCATTAGTTAGAACAAACCTCTTCCTCTCACTATATTTGTGGGTTTTATATCAGAATAAAACTCTTTAACCCTAGTTACCTAGGTTCCTTTTAGTAATCCCAACTCTTGTTGTGTTAGAATATATTTAACTATAGTGTTAGGTTAGTATGTGAAGATAAGATATCGTACCTAAAGGCTTTGCATTCTTTGACTATAGAAAAGGCATGTTTTTCCATCCATGTATACTTTAGTTCCTAACTTTTCAATTATTGGATCATAAAAGTTATGAGAGATTCAATAGCTTCATCATTATTTTGTAAAAGTATGGCTAACATGGTATGCTCAGAAGAATAATAATAAATAAATCCTTATTGAAATTTGGAGAAACTAGTAGTAGATCTTAAGCTATAGCTACTTTAATATTTTCAAATTCCATCTTACCTTCATCATTTTACTTGAGTTCTTGATTCTTTTTCATCATGTCAAAAATGTGTCAAGTTAACTTGGCAAAGTTAGGAATGAGCCTTTTAAGGAAGTTAACCTTACCAAAGAAGGAATGTACCCCTTTCTTAGATGTAGGCATAGGTATAATTTGAATATATTTCACCCTTTTTGGATCAATCTTTATTCCTTCCTTTGAGATGATGTGACCAAAAAATTTTCCTTCAGTCATGGAAAATATTGATTTTTTAGGGTTCAAAGAGATTCCATGTTTCCTACACTAGATGAGAACCTCTTCTAAATGAACCAAATATTTACCTCTCTTCTTGGATAAGACTTTTAGGTCATCAAGATATAAAACTATACTATTGTTCTTTATATGTGAAAATTCTAGATCTATCACTTGATGAAAAGTTGATCTTGCATCAAAAAGTCTAAAGGGCATATTTTGACAGGCAAATATTGCCCATGGTGTTGTGAAAGTCATCTTGTATTGATATTCTTCCACCAATTTTATCTGATTATATCTTGAAAATTTTTCTAACATGGACAACATTTTTGAGCCTATAACTACTTACAAGGTATGATCCATAATTTTCAATGGATACATATCCTTCAAAGAATCTTGATTAAGATTATAAAAATCAACACACAAACATATTTATCCATTCTTATTTCTTAATGGCACAGTTTTAGATAACCATGTTGAATGATGAATGGGATAAATGATCTTAGCACCAAGTAGCTTTTGTATTTCAACAAAGGTAGTGCATATGATTCTTGGGTTATGATGGTGAAGATTTTGCTTGAAAGGCTTTAATTTTGGCTAAAGTGGAAAGTAATGTTGTACATATTTTGGTTGAAAGGTCTTTAGGTCTTTGAAGGACCAATCAAACACATCAATGTATTTCCTGAGAAGCTGAATGAATGCTTCTTTTTCTTCTTGGGAACAACATTTTCCAATGCTAATCATCTTGGGCTCTTATTTAGTACTAAAATTAACCTAATGTACTTCCAGATAATAATTATCACCATATTATTTCTTTTTCTTTAGAAACTGATCATTCTTATCAAAAATTTCTTCTAAAGAAACTAACTGTTTAGGGATTTTATTTCCCTTCAATTGAATCACATATTGATAATCATCATGTTCAGGGTTAGTACTACCTTTTGTTTTTTGGAATGGAAGTGAACTAATTCCTTCAAAATATAATTCTTCAAGATATCTTATTGTTCATGGAAAATAACTATATATTTTTCATCATTAAAGACCTACCACTGATCAACATTGTTTAGAACCTTTGGATGAAAAACCATGTCTACTATATAGGCACCTTCTTGAAAAAGTGTAGGCTATTCATTTGGCCTGAGTAGAGTTATAGTAACTACAAAATAATCAACTCTAGAGTTTTGATCATGAGGAATGAAACTAATTAAAAAGGTTGCAAAATCAATTGTTGCACTCAGGACTCAATCATGGTAGTGCCTTATCTTATCTTTCTTTACTTGGTATTGGTCACAAATTTACCTCACTATCAACTCAACATCTCCTTGTGCTTTTATAAGTATCACTCTTTTTTATTTTTCTTGTTATAGTCCTAACAAAAACACTTCATAGTCTATTCTGTTTTTAGTATTTTTAAACATAATCTTGTAAGAGTAAGGATATAACTTACTATTAGGTGATATCAATATAACCCCAATACCTAAAACAAGATAATAATAACTACCATAAAATTCCATTGTCCATATTTTATTTTATTCTTCTTGTCTCTTTGGTTCTTGTATTTCCTTTCCTAATTCAAGATAATAAACTCCATGATATGATTATTTAAAAATAATTTGTGATATTAGATCATCTGACTTGGAAACTATATACTTAGATTTATTCTCAAGTTCAAGTTTTTGATTTACACCTTTGATTAGAATATGAGCATGAGACTAATCCATCTTGAATTCTCCCCCATAGTCTTTGTATAATCTTCTACTCAACAACATTCCATAGGATATAGGCATATCTTCCACCAAAATTGTCATTTTAAGCCTCTTATCCAAAAAATCTATTAGAACAGCTTGAGCATCATTGATTTATCCAAACAAGTGAAAATATATTTTCATTGAGTAACATCTCCCTATTGACTTAGTTAGAGGGAGGCCAAAGACATAGTCTACTTTAGCTAGCATGCTATTATCATAATCTCCAAAATCTAGGATACAATTGCTCAACTTGAACCTATTGTTTAAGAGAGATATATATAATGGCTCTATTATTTTGGATGTGGAAGTAGGAGAGGTGGTTGTAGCATTATTTTAGAAAGAGACCTATTTGGGAGTAGGCAAAATACCTTTTGAAGCATTGTATGTATTATTTACTCCTTTATTTTGAACATACTTAACTATCCTATTCAACTGATTTGGATAGGACCTCAAGTATTTAACTTCTAACCTTTGAATCTTGGTTTTCTTGATATGGTCATTAATGTCAAAAGAAGGAATGGACATAGAAAAAGTAGGATTATCTTCAAAAGTATGAGTGACTAGATTATGAGATTGAGAAGAAGATGTTACATATTTATCTTTTGGATCAAGATAAGTGGGTAAAGGACTAACTCTTTTGAGAATTCTAACATCTAGCTTGGAGTATTATTTCTCTTTCCCTTGTTCCTTGGAATATTTTTTACCAACTTGTTGAACTTGTGACCTTATAAATACTAAAAAAGAGTGACTATGATCCTCTTCAAGCATTTATTCATAAGCACTTTTTAATTGATATTAAAGGTAGCCTATATTGGAGTTACCAGTAGGATCCACAAAATCATCCTTATCAATAAATATTTGATCAAGATTAGTAGCCATATGATCTTCTTCATTCATTTCAACATGGTTTTTTGGAGCATCTTCAATTTCTAGTCTTTGTGGAGGTCTAAAAATATGATTCTAGTTCTGATTATTAAAATTACATGTAGGTGCATTTATGATAGGAGTAATGTTAGCACCTTGATCAATTAGCCTTCTAACTTACAAAAAGTCATTAGCCAATTTTTACAACATGGAATCTATAGTGGTTTTCAATGTAGTCAAAGAAAAAACATCGACCTTGGAAGTTGTTTTATTAATATTCCTAGACATAATAATGTCATATTCAATCTCAGTAGAAATGTTATAAGATATTGATAAATTAGTAGGATGTGATCTACACAACTGATAGATAACCTTTGGTAATTGAGCATTGATGAAAAATCACTTCTAGTTATCACTAATGGGTTGATCAACCTAAAGTATTTTGTAGAGTAGTCTATTAAATTTAGAAATTAAATCTTGCATGTGTTCATATGGCTATTTTTAAAGTTGAGTCAATTAAGTGAGAAATATGTGTGAGTCATCAACAACTTTAAACACATTTTCAAATTACTCATGTATATTGGTCCAATTGGTTATGGTACTAGGAGCCAAATGGTTGAACAATTATGTAACTAAGTCATTTAAGGTTTCAAAGAAAACCTTAATTAACACAACTTCATGTTTAATGTTAATTACTCCATAGGTTACAAAGAAAACAACTAAGTGCTCATATAGACTCTATTTTACATCCCTTATGAACTTAGGAAGTTTATTTCTTGACCCCTTATGTAAGTCATGGAGAGGAGTTAAATTTAATGGACCAATTACTACCCCCCAAGGGATAGGAAGTTGTTGCACCATTCTTCCAGTAATAAGGAATTAAGGATTACCAGGTTTGATTATTCCTAAAGAATTATGTTATAGTTGATTCATATGAGTTTTCACTTGTTTGATAGGTGAAATACTTTCTCTTCTTGTTTTAGTTTAGGGAGGGAAACTGACATTAAAATATTTTTGTAGTTGGAATGAGTCATCGATTTGGCCTTGAGATATTTTTACCCTAGTGAAAGGTTGATTTGTCAGATTGATGCACTTATGTTTATCTAAGGATTTATTCAAGTTAACTCAGACTTATAGGCAAAGACTTGGTAAGATATTACTTGACATGCAATAACTTAAGACAAATAAATAATTCCTTTTGACATGTAACAACTCAAGATAAGCAAAGTGTTTCTAATCAAAAGTGCACCTTTATTTTGCATGTAACTTTTTACATGGTAGTGTGGAAAAAATACAATTTTGGATAACTGATCACTAGTCTACATCTATATTACCCTTGTGTGGATAATCTAATTCTTGTTGGTTAAGTTCAAGCTCCCCAGTAGAGTCACTAGAAACTATTGGCTAAATATTTTGTAGGAAAGTAAATATACCTAGGTAATCATGGGATTAAATCCCCTTAATTTAGTGGTGAAGATCCTGTGTACTTATGTTTATCTACTCTAACTATTCACACTTTCAATTATTCATAGTTTATGTAAATCATACACAAGTTATCTTATTTTCATGTATTAATTTAATCACAAAGATAATAAACCATAACAGAGTGGTTTTGTAGCAAGCAGTTGATTCAAAAATTATGCAAATAAGTTCTTATAAAGTGGAGAATGAAAAGAAACTAGAATATGTGAAAGAGAAATAAATTGTATTTCACAAGAAGTAGTTTTGCAGATTTTATTGTATCTATACAAATAGATAAACATATAAGATATGATAATTATTTTTAGTAAATGATTAATAAATAGTGGAGCTCATATTCATATTAAAGATAATATAAATTTTACCATTTTAATCCTCATATAATGCATCAAATGATCTCCTTAGATGCAAAGTTCCTCAAGAATCAACTTTCTTCTTATTCACTTTGAACAAAGTTCATAAAAAACATCCAAAAATTTAAACACAAAGTTTCAAATTTATTAAACTTTCTTGCATAATAGTTACAATTACTTTCAAAAAATTCCCACCCCCTTGGCATGTAGGTCTTCAATCATAATTATATCATTTTAGATATCAAAAATAACTAGGAGACAACTTCTTTAATTCCCCATATGATACACTCAATTCTAAAAATTGTTGAGAGACATCTTCCTTGAATTTCTCATGTGTGGCATGTAATGTCTGATGACATGTAACACTTTTTGATTTCATTATTCAAATCAAATACAACTTCCTTGCATGTTGTGTATAGCTCATTTAAGTAATGTGTTTATACAAAATGAATTAAATTAATGATGTCTAGCCAAATTAATTGAGTCTTACATTTTACAAAGAAACTTACTTTTACAAGTAACTTATTTGAGTGACATTACTTACAAAGTAATTACTTAAAAGAAAATTACTTCAAATACATTTTTGAATAAAATAGAAGAAAATATATGTTTAGAAGACATAAATATAAATCATTCTAATTCATGAACCTCTGTTCTACACTTTTCCATGTACTTGATGTGTTTAGACATCATACATTAAATGGTTACATCATCTAGCTTGGTAATTGATTGCATTCCTATTTCTAATCTCAGTAGTTCCCTTTCCAGCTTCTTACAATATCCTTTCACCTTCTCAAGTTTGGTTTCCACCTTCTTGACCTATTGTTGACTTTTTATTTACTCGTTTATTGATTTTGATATGAATGGATTTATAGCCTTTCCACTTACTTGCTTGAATTACTGATGTAATTGATCATGTGTCTTTGGTGTTTCTTCAGACCAAATATTTATGAGATATAAAATACAATACTCCATATCTACTTTCACATTGTGAACATCTTCTTCTAGAGTCTTCATTTCTTCAAGCATTACTCCAAAAATTCACATGAAAAAAGATATGACATGTTCTTATTTATTTGATTTCTCTAGAACAATCTTTTCTTCAATCAAAATCTTATCACTTAAAGCATTTATTCACTGAAGCCTTTCCTATTGTAATTCAGATATTACATTTTCACTTTCAATCTCCTTCATCACTATTTTTCAACTATGACAATGTCTTCTCAATCTTAGCTAAAGTTTTTGGGACCTTAGGAAACCATTTCTGTGTAGTTTGTATCATTTTCTCTATTTATCATCAACTTCTTTAGCCTTTTCACTAGTTTCCTGTACCTATATTATTTTTTCTAATTAAACACATCTTTTGAAAGTAATGATTATTGTGGAGAAGATGTTGCCACTTTGGAAATTATTTCACATAGCTTAGAAATTTGTTCCTTTAACTTAGTTTTATCATCCTTCTCTTCATCAAACTTCTAAAAAATAGTATTGATAAGGGTTTGAGTGTCCTACTTCAGGCCCTCTATAGTGACTTATCTAAGGGATACCTTTGTGATTTATAAGTCTTCTTTAGTGACTTCACTTTTATTCTTTCCCTATGGAGGTATTGATATTTATGCAAATTTTTAACCTGAAGGCTCAATTATCAATTTTGTAGTTACTCTAGCACTGTTGAGATTTTTACCCTTACGATCAAGACTTTTCAAAAGATGCAAGTATATCTCCTATAGTTTAATTTATTCTTTTCATTTAAGATCTATTTTTAATGCCAAACATGAAGATAAATCCATACCAATGGAAGTGGATAAATTTATTACCATGTATTACTGATTATCTCTCATCAGTATCTATTGAGAAGGAACTTCCTCTACATTTGGAATACCTTGAACAAAACTAGAAACTATTTGTTCATATTTTTATTTCCTAACATCTTTTTCTTTCTCAACATCTTTCTCTTTATCTACCTCTTTCTCAAAATTTTGTTGTTATTTTTCTCCTTTAGTGCTTTTATCCTTAGGTTTGGTTTTTACCTTTTGTTATGATACCTCTTGAGATGAGATAACTTCTCTAGTATTTACCTACCCTAGCTCTTTTTGAGTATGAAAAAAGGGAATGGTTGGCTAATCCTCAGAAGAGGCAGAGGAGGAGTAGTAGATGGATAATATGGGGGTGGAGGAGGAGGAACATTAGTCTCCTTCTGAGTACATTTCACAAGAGATTTGAATCTAGTATACTTTGGAGGTGGCATGAGTGTGGATGGATATACATATTTTAATACTAGTTGTATGTTTTTCATAGGTAATGAAGATGAATATGTGATGGGTGTGGTATAAATAGGAGTGGTATAAGTAGGAGTGTATGTGGAAGAGACCAAAGTAGATGCAAGGGTAACTAGCTAAACTGGATCCTTTTATTTTACTAGGGAGTATGTTTCATTAGCATTATTCTTGAGTTTCAACTTATTCTTTGGATCTTGACTACCTTATCCTTATGTCATTTTCCTCTTATAACTTACTTGGTCAATTTCTATCATTACTAGCTCCTTCATGCATTAGCCCTTTCTAATAATCCATGTTGAAGTCATAGCAAGAACCATTAAAGTCCTCTCAAAAATAGTATTTACTTGATTCTTCTTGGAGTCAATTTATAGAAGTGGAGTATTATCTCCTCAAATTGCATGATAAGAATCATAAATTAATTTCCCATCATCTTCCATGTCTTCAAGAATTATAGCCAAATCAAAAAAATGAATCTATATAATAGTCATCCTACTTTCATCTCTTCTCCTTACTTCAAATTTAATCATATAATCAATCCATAAGTATTCTAGAGTAGGGATATTCATATACTCAAGAGAAACTATGTTTTGTGTTATGCCTATATAATCAAAATTTACCTTAGCCTCAAAATGTGATTGATTTTAGTTATGATACATCTCTTTTTGTATATTTTTTGCCTTATAGATACTTACACAATGATAATGGCCAGTAAAAATAGGAAAAAACAACTAAAAAATGGTGTGCATTTGACTAAAGTTCATGTAATTCCACCAGTTGCCTACATAACTCCATAAGAATCCATTTATCACTAGGATACCGTGGAAATTTTACTATTGTCCCTATGAAATCACCAACTCTAATATATGTGAAATTCAAGAATCTAATTAAAAATACACTCAAAATGGGAAACTACATCCCAAGATGCATTAGATACTCTCTTGGCTCTTAAATCAACATTCAATTTACAAATAACTTCATAAAATAATGCATAATTTACCCTTTTATAGTGCTTTAAGTATTTAGAAAGATTCAATTGAGGGTAATATTCATAGATGGGCTCTGTTTCCAACATCCCTTTTGTAGTTAACACATTACTTAATTATTGATCAATGTTGTCACTTATCATTATTGACCATTCAATCATATCAAAACTCCTATTAACATCAATAGCCCTTATGTAATCATATATCTAGGTGGAAAAGTTCTTTTCATTTTTCTCTCTATTGATTCTACACAATAACTAGGTGATGTCATCAACTTCTTAGACCAAGTTAGACCTTGCTATTTTCTTTGGAAACCTTGAGGGCTATTTTGGTTTCTTTAGATAAGTAGTATTCATTATCTTGATGCAATATACTATTTTATTCTCCCATCGATTTTTAGTTGTTTAAATTTGATAAGTCAAGCACTTTAGATCTTGATAGGATATTCAAATAGTAGTCAAAATACTAAACATCTAATTTAACCACCACATTACCAGTAGTATCTTTTACTATCCTAGTGAAAGAATCACAATACTTATCACATTTTAGGACAAATTCAGGAAGTTATGTAGAGCTTGGTAAAGTTGTAGCTTGAAGGATTCCACTATTTGTCATTACTTGCATGAGCTGTGATTTGACTATGGCTTTGGACCTTTCCAATAAGTCATTTATGGAAACATGTCCCATGTCAGTATCACTAATTTTAGATAATTTGGATGAAATATAGGACTCAATGGGATATCCCTTATATTCATACTTCATCTTTGCTTATCTTGACTTCTCAACTCTTTTTTCTTTTATCTTTCCTCTCCTACTTGGCCTTAGAACTTATTCAAGTGTAAGCTCTGGAAATTCTTCAATCTAAGATGCTTCTTCTTCTACTCTTGACATTTGTTGTCACTAACACATGAAATACTTTGTAAATACTCTGAAAACTCAATAATTGTTCATACTAATTTAGAAAAGGTTGAACATTTGATTTAAGTTATGGTCTTATGTAATAATCCCAAGTAAGCTTTAGGTATAGGAACTTTTAGCAGTAGTAAACCTTGAAAACTCTTTGAAATTCACTCTGAGTAACAAGATGTCATAATTTTGGGAAGGTATATATATTTCTCAAGTCCTTAGGGTTGAAAACTCTGAATGAGTTGTAAGTATTTACAACTCCAAGTTTATTTGGGCAAGTTACTTGGGTTGGAAAACCTGATGAAGTAAAAGTAATAGATAGTCGAAACTTCAAGTAAGTAATTAGTTCAAAATCCAAACAATTAATTCCCCTTGGGAACTTTGGGTTTCTTGAGACCAGTTGCTCAGGTTCAGGACTCTAAGTAAGTAACAACTTATAATGAGTTTGGGTAGGTAATCTAGGTCAATTATTAAGTTTTTGTATACAAATTCTATCTTTTGGGATTTTTCTTAATATTTTCACATGCCAAGCACTTGTAAATAATTTTCAATTTTTAACAACACTTATGCATGCAAAAAAAGAGATAAATAATTATGAGCAAAGCAAGAAATGACATAGAAATCTTCAAAATGGAGAATGAAATTTTATCATAGGAAAAATGAGACAAACACCCAAAATAAGATCATGAAAATAAATGGGAAACAATCTAAATACTTTAAATGCAAATGGGTTGTGAATATTTTACACCAAAATCACTTCAAAAGCTCAAAAAATATCACTCATGATTTGTAGGGTCAATTACTAGGCTAGAAAACACAAAAGCCAGGTGGGAAACAAGGTGAAATTTTATAATATTTATATTAACCCATGAATTAATGACAATTAATTTACAAATGTGAATAAATCCATGTAATTTTTTTGATGATTGTCAGGTTTTATGAATTACTTTGCTTAATTTGGTCTACTAAGTCAAGTAACTTTGTAAACCCAATTTGGTCTAAGCTTATGAATACTTCAGTCTTGCAAACCCTTATTTATTTTACTTATGAATTTGATCAAGTGAAGTAACATCAAAATATTGGGTTATTATAATTAGTGCTTTGTGTGTTTATGAAACTACTTTACTAATCTTTTATGAGAAGTAAAGTGTCTTGTTATTTTTGGGAAACTAGAATCTAGTTCCTAAACAATAAAGGGTCTAGATTAAGGGGGAAAATCCAATCAAATATAATAAAATATAGATTTTTTTAAAAATTAATTACATAAATTACATAGGGAAATAAATAAACTCATCTATAAAAATAAGCTAATACAAATGATCCAGGGGCTAAAAAATACTGTGCAAGACTGGGAAGATGTCTAAAACCTAAATCTAGTTTTCATCCAGTGAAAGGATAGGATCACTAGAAATGGACACCCTAGGGTTTGGCACTAGAATCATTTTTTACCACTATTATTCTAAATGTCTAAGCTTTCTAGGTTTTATTCACTATCTCAATGTGATCCTTTATATGAAATTTTGGAGTTTGAATGTTGACAGAGCTCATTATAGGTCTATTTCAATCTCAAAACTCTAGATCTATCTAAATGCATGAAACATAAAATACATCAAAATCAAATGGGGTAAGAACTAGATTAGAATAAGTATGATCATATGATTTAAAACCCCTGTTGTCTTGATTAATGCCTACATTAACCCTCAAGATAGGGTCTCAGATCAAATGTACTTCTCCCTTAGGGAATAGGCATAATCAACATGCATAATATATGCAAGAATGAACTTTCACCTATGCCCTTCTTTGATCAAGCATGTAATTATTTGTGTGATGTAGAATGTTGAGCTATACTATTAACTAATTTTTTTAATTATGTAATGTGCTAAAGTAGTAAGTTCTAGATATAAAATGCCATGTGAAGTTTTTTATATAGGATACTTTTTGTTTTGAATTTGGGAGATTTATTTGCATTTGGCCAACATTATAATGACAAACAAAACTTAAGGATGAAGATAAGAAGGGCTTGGGACTCATTAAGTGATGGAAATTTATCATTGGGACTTAGAATGTCATTAGATATGATAACTAGAAATTGACACCCTAGGGTTTAGTGTTATAGTAAAATTTCAACATTCCTATCCTACAAGACAAGACCTAGGGAGATGGAATTAGCATGAAAACTTTGACCTGACGGAGGTGGAATGACCATTTGAAAAGCTTGGGATGGATATGAATAAGTAAAAAGGTTTTTAGAGCATGAAGTAAGATTAGGATGAGTAAAAAAAAAGATATAACTAATGTGAATAAGGCTCATATTATTTAGTCAGAGTCTCCTATGAAAGGACTATGAAAAGACATGATATGTGTGGTTGTTTAACCAATTTAGGGTGTATACATTTTCCCCTCTTTTATTCTAGTGATGTAATTAAATTAAGTACTAGAGTAAAATAAAGAAAATAAAATTCACACCTAAACTTACATGTGTGGAGATATATGTGTTGCAAAGGGTCCAACTCACTTCCTGGCTAGGGAAGTGGATAGAGACCAAATAGTACCTAGAGAAAGAAAGAATCCTTGAAATAGATGCCCCTTGTATTAAATCTATAATTAGAATCCATGTAATCATGGAGGAGGGAAATTATTTCCTCCTATGATAAATTTGACTAGAATAAGAAATGCTTAGAGGCCCAAAACCAATGTCTACCCTCTGTCCCACATAAACTCATGTAATCTAGAATGTGTGTATAGAATCTGTATCCTATGAAGAGAAAAATATATCATGCCCCCAATCTCAATATTTTAACTGGAACTAATAAATGATTAGAGGCCCAAAACTAATATATATCTTTTATCTCACACAAACTCATGTAGTCTAGGTCTGGGTAAGATAATGGACCAACCACTGTAGATGGTTATGCAGTCCAACCTAGTGAAAAATTGGGTATAGTTGGGTGTAATCTAAAACTTTGGTTAATGTGTAAGAAGATAATGACATGTCTCAGCATTCCATCTGTATAATCCTAGATGATGAATAACATGAACATCTATGGAATACCCCTAAATATAGTATATAAATGATGCATATGTATAATTTATTAATCTATATAACCACATGTGATATGACATATCATTCCATTCCCCTTGTGAAAAATTAGAGATCAAAACACTGTGCTATGCACTATGCCTATAATTTACTATCTAGTCTTGTAACTCTGTCATGTTTTATGAAACTATATGTGTAAGATGTGTAGTAATGTACATGCCCCCAAATCTAGTATATGAGTCTAAATCTATATCAAAATCACTATGAATCCATATAATCTAAACCACTGTATCTAAATAGCTTGTATACCTGTAAGCTAAAATCACTATGGCTCCATATGATTTGAACCACTGTATTTGAATAGTCTATGTATCTATAAACTGAAGGTATATCCCATTGAATGTCCTAAGTAATGTTGAGTGACCCATATAATATGAATCACTATGTATTTCAACTAATATAAGCTAAATTTGATAATCTAAATATTGTAGGTATAAGAACCATGGTGTATCCACTTATGAGAGTGGATGGGTATGTTGGATAAGTATAGGAATAGGAATAATAGGAATGATGCCCCCCTTTTGTGGAGAGGGATGAAATTTGTGATAGAGGAGGTCGAGCCAAAAGTAATGAATAGTGTCATAATGATATAAATAAAGTTGGTATATTTTGAACTGATTGAGAAGTTATTTGATTGATTAGATTGAGTTGTTGAAAATGGAACAAGTTTTTGATTGGTGATAATCAAGGTGTGTGTCTAGGTATAAGAGAGGTATAGAGATGTTCATTACATATTAGGCAAATGAAGTATTAATAGAGTGAATCTTATATAATGTTGAAGGTATCATCATCATGATTCCATTAAAAGAAATGGTTTGAAAAATGGAGTTATAGGGTTAAAGTTATGGGCAAAATGGTATTTTACTTTGGATGAAAAAGTTGTTTGATATAGGAGAATTGGATTTATTCTTGATTCATTTGCACATTGACTAGTTTGTGATTTGGAGAAATGGAGTGAGGGATATGCCAATGAGAAAATTTTAAGATTATTAGATAATTTTAAGAGTCTTAGGAAAATTTTAACTAGTTCTAGTGATCCTATCTAAGATTTAGTGCTCCTATATTGGGTTTATCACTATTGTCTAGGTTTTAGCTCTCCTATCTAGTACTGGTGTCCTTTATACATCATTATTGTCTAATGAGTCTAATTTTCAAAGATTCTAATTTGTTACCTATTGATGTTTAGCTTGGCTATTTAGTTTAGCATTGTTCAATGATATATATGTTATTTTGGTGTTTGTAGGGTGAGGTGCAGATGAGAGAGTTATACAAAGGATATGTGATGAAGACATTAAGGCTATTTCCATTATTTGCTAATGAGAGATTTGTGATGGATAGGGTAGGGTTGGGTCATGTGTGTGACTTAGGCACTATGTAGTGGGGTAGGTATCTAATTACTACCTTATGTGAGAGGTGGAATGTAGTTATGTGTACTTTATGGCTTCTTATAAAAGAGATTACTATGATTCTAGAGGATCTGTATTGTATTTTGCATTTACCAATTATCAGATGGTGGGTGACATTATAGGATGACATGGGTGCTGATGTTATTGATCAAGCATCTTTGTACTTTTATTTTGTACCTTTAGGCATATATCAGAGAGGTATTAATAGTGATGTGCTACTATCAATTATAGTATAAGCTAGTGTTTCATGTCTATGAAAGTGGTTGGCCATGTTGTTGGCTTCATTTATTGCTATAGACAAGAGTGGGGTGTTAATTGCATATAAGATGCATAGATTTATTTGTAGCATTAAGGTATATGGCACTGTGTTCTTATGGGGTAAGACTATGCTTACCCACATATATAGGTATATTTATAGGTTTACATACGAGGCATTCAATGGTGGTCTTAGTGTATCTACCTTATCACATTATTGGGTTTATGAGCACATTATTGTTGTGTGACTGATTGGGTTATTGAGGCTAGAGTGGGCACCTCCATGAACATTTAGGGAGTGGTGGATGAGTAAATTGGCTATTCAATCCCCTGGGATAGATCATTATAGATGATTTTTAGATAGATTGGTGGATCATGATATCATATGGAGGCCTAAAGAGGATTTATTAGGTGGGTTGAGGATGGACTATAGTTTTTATATATGAGGGTTAGTTGTTGGTTACATGACCACTAGGTTGGAGTGTATGAGCAATTTTATTATGATCATATGACTAGATAGTTTGGGGTACCATAGGATGTGCCCCTAATAGTATGGGTATGGGTGAGGAGTGCATAAGCACCAATGTAGGAGCTCATGCGAGGCCTACTAAGGCTAAGTTATTATCATTATCATTAGATGTGTGAGACATGGCCTAATGTAGATGATGTTGGATGTACAAAGGTATAAACAAAATGGTGGATGAGGCATCGATAGCCTCCACTATATCCTATTGATGGAGGGAATGATCTTGAGTATAAGGATCCTATACTGATCCATATGATGGGATGTAAACAATGATTATATTGAAATCATGTATAAGTTTATGCTTGTTTAGTTTTTTTTGAAAGTTTATATCTAACATAATTTGTATACTTGTGTGTGTAGGTGGAGCTACTCAGGATGAAATATAGGCTAAGGTAGGAATTAGAGATGATGGGTTCTAGGAGACCATTATTGAATCAACACTCTGAGAGATTACATGGCATGTTCCTGATGATGTAGTGGATGACAGTCTGATAGAGTGAGCAACAATGATAGCTAGTGTTTATGCTCATTTATTTGATAGAGATGCTATAGTGATAGTTGCATATGTTAGAGCAATGGGAGAGAGAAAGAGATGAGATGAGGGTTGAGCTAGATAGACATAAGTTACCCCTACCTAATTTTGGATCAATGAGTATGCGGATTATGGTTGATTACATAGAGATTTAGGGATAGTATGTGGACTTACGTGAGGACCATGGTTAGTTGCTAGAGTGAGATAGTCATTGTAAGAGGCATTTAGGAGATTGATGAGGTGAAGGGAGATTGAGTGTGAGAGTGGACTATGGGACTAGTATTAGGAGAGAGAGTGAGACTAAGAGTGAGGGCATGATGCCCATTCATGATTGATTATATTTTGATATGATGTATAGGTATTTGAAAACTTGTTGTGTGTGTGTGTGTACACACACACACATATATATGTATATATAAGTCAATAAAAACTAGTATATATATATACATATATATATATATGTATATATATATATATATACATATATACACACACACATGTATATATACATATATACATACACAAACACACACATATATACATATATGTATGTGTGTGTGTGTGTGTGTGTGTGTGTGTATTATATACTAGTTTTTATTTCAACTTATATGTACCATGTTATGGGATTTGAAATATATTGTTATACTCATTGTAAATGGTTGTTTTCAAAATAGTTGATTTGGTATTGATTTTGAGGTTGTATATGTTTTGGCAAAATGTTGTTTGTGATGTGATTTTGATTGTTCATGATATGTTGATAATTATGATGGTAGGTTTGATTTGTAATCATATGTGAGCAAAATAATTATTGGTTTTGTAATTTGGAAATTGATTTGATAAATCTAGTTAGTTTAAAATTGATAAAATAGGATATTGGTAAGGTTTGGATTTGGATAACTTGGTTTGGATAGGGATGGATATTTAGAACTAGGAATGTATAGTTTTTATTAGAAGGGGATATAATAGAGAATCATATGCTCAATTCCCTAAGAGTGGCTCAAGAATGAAAAGGATGTCCCTTTGGCTCCATCGTTATCCACTAATTAAAGCTACATGATCATCCGTGTGCTAATTAATGTTTGAATTTTGTGTCCAATCCCTCTTAGTAGGTAGCTCAAAAATATAAAATCTATCCCTTTGGCTCCATCATTTCCCTATGAAGTGAAGCTATGAACTGATGCTGGTGTGAATATGTGTTTGTATCTATTTTAACCCTGATGGCCAACTAAACAAGTGCCCATACTACTCATGTTGTGTAATAATATACATTGTATCTGATACTATATGATGTGCACTAATTGTAGCTAAGCATGGAAACTTTTACAAATGTAACATAACTAGATGTGTAACTGAAGCTATCTGTTATGAATAAAGCTCATCTATCTACAATTATAGTGTATTTTTGCATGAAATAACACCTTATCACCTTTACTATGATGTATATGACTGAGCAATAGATTGAGTTGGAATTATAAACTATGATGGGGGCTCATCTAATCTTAACCATAGTGGGTTACTACATGAAATAAGACCCTAAAAATCTAGTTGTAGTGAATATATCTTTGGATAAATACTCTATGATGTGGGTTCATTTAATCTTAATTATAATGGGTTGCTACATGAAATAGGACCCAAAAAATCTAGCCATAGGGAATATCTCTCTAGAGTGGTACTATGTTATAGTAATTATGAATGTGTTGGATATGTATATGAAATTTCATTATGTACTCCTCATACTACATTGATATATGTAGGATGCTCTCATTGTACTAGTTTACAAACCTTTTAAATATGTGGTATAAGAGATCTTCTATGAGGCTTTGTTCTAGAACCTGCATTACTCTCATGATGAGTGATCAATGATTCCTATAAAGGAATGTCCTGAGATGACTCAATCATGGATGAATGAGGTCTATGGTTACATGATTGAAGAGATCTCAATTCCCCCTATGTGAATTCTATGATGCCATTATCAACACATCTATTAATATAATCTCTAAGTCCATAACAATCATTATCTCTATGTCCACTAATATGATGATAGTTACAAAAGTGTCGATGTGGCTATCTATGTAAGAGATGTAGATCTCATAAATGAGTATAAGGTAATGTGATTAACATCCTATAGAGTAGTGTTAATAATATAACACATGGGATATCTCACTCTAAATTAAACTATAGTGGTTCCTTGTTGTTATTCTCTATAGTGCATATTGTAGGTTGTGCTCTAGAGACTAGCTCTCTATTCTAACTAGTTGCTTTTATAGTTGTGGTCTCCTATATTGTTTAGGACATGGTGGATGATTTGTGTTAAGAGTTGTAGATTTAGGTACTACTATTAAATCTAGAGTAATATGATCAACTGAATCTACCTCAGTCAATCTCAATTTCTTTTCCAAGGCTAGAACTATATAACATAAGTGACTGAAAGAGGACTCTATCTGATATAATAGATATTCCAGGAGAGGTTATAAATCCCCTTCATAAAGATATGTTGAATATATAAATATATTGGTTTATAGATCAATATTAACATGTGTATCTTGAATTGTCAGATATATTCACTAACTAGCTCTAGAGTATTCTGATGCAATGTGACAAGTTTCTCATATGTAACATGAGGGCCCATGATTGCTATGTAATGTCTGAGAAATGCCTCCTATAATTCATCATATGTGTGCAAGGAGACAATGGGGAGTAGATGAAAGAACCAATTCTATGCTTCCCCCATAATTTCTAGTAAAACAATTTGATTAGAATCAAAGGACTTCCATGAGATGGCAAAGCATTTTGAAAGGCTTGAAGGTGTACGAATGGATCTCTAGTTCCATCAAAGTGAGGCAATGATGGTATATAGAAATTCTTAGGAAATTAAGATTTTACAAATATATTTAGAAGAGGGTTACCATGTAAATCATTAGCATCCATATAATATTTATAAGCCTTGTTTTCTAAGGTAAGGAGATGTACATGGTGTGTTAATTCACCAACTGCATGCATCAGAGAAATAATATCTTAGGATGGTATATTAGCATCTTGAATTGGTTTATTTAATAATTGAATTTAATCATTAATTTTATCCATGGGAATGCTACATTTAGTGATTTTATCATAGAGAGGAGGTGTACTCACTTGAACCTTGGGAGTAATGGTAACTTAGACCTTACTATATGGATGTGGGCTACCATTCTCTTTAGGTGAAGAGTGAGAGCTGGGTTCTACTGTAGTAGGGGGTGACTTGGGAGATTCATTGTTATCTTTATGTTTTATTGAATCAAATTATAATTGAGTAGAGGATGTGATGTTATCATTATCATGTGCATTATTTGAAATAGAATCATGCATAGAAGTAGAAACAACATTTGGTAGTGCATTATGCTTGAGAGGAAGAGTGAGAGAAGAGTTAGAAACATGAGATGCATTTTCTTCTTCACTATGTAGATAATAGTCATCATTGTTTAATGCATTATCATAGATGAAATATTTTTCATAGTCACTCTCATTTTCATATTCATTTGCATGTTCACTATCATACTCATTATCACTTTCATTGTCACGAGGGAGAGGTATAAGATAAGAATTTAATTATTTTCTAATAAGTAATAAATTATCAAGTGAATTTAAAATATTATGTGTATCTATGTTATCTATGGATGGAGTGTATACATTAATTTAATTTTCAATATGAGAAGTAAGAGTAAGAAAGTTATTATTTAGACATTGTTTTGATAAAGTAGAGTTGAGAGCATGAGATGCATCATTTGAGCTATGCATTGGTAATTTGATTTTATTGCATTTATATTGTTGTATTTTAAACATAAAAGTAGCAAAAGAGAGAAATATTAGGTTCACATGGAATTAAATTATCACTAATAAGAGGTTCACTGGGAAGTGCATGACTAATTTATTCATTTTGTGCATTGTGAATAGGAGAATGAGGTAAAAAGTATCTTTCCCATTTATAAAAATTATTTTCTTTAGAAGAGGGAATAAAAGAGATAGGTTTGAGAGAAAATGATGAATATACTTTTTTTTCACTATCAATATCACTTTCACATGTATCATCATATTCCTCATTACAACAATAGTAATTATCCTCATTGTAAATGAAATCATTTCCCACATTTTTAGCTATTGTGTAAATTTGAAAATTTGTCCATTCATTGTTATAATTATGATAAAAATTTATAAATTGATCTATGGGATGAGAGGGAAGAATTCCCTTAGTGTAAATTTTATTTCATTCACCAACGAAAATATGTAAAAGTAATATTAAGAAAATAAATGCAAAAACAACTAATAACATAGAAATTTTGAAAATATTTTTGACAATCTAATAAATTTAAAATAATTTCAAAATATTTTTATTAAAATTGCAAGGAAGGATGTCTTTGGGTTTGAGGACCTATTTTATAAATCTAGGGTTTTAAGTTAGGGTTTTAGAATTTTTGAAAATTCGTGCTATAATTCAGATTCTAAAATAAATTTGAATAAGATAAATGCACAAAAATTGATACACAAATCAAAATTTTGAAATTTAATTTTTTCACATAAAAATACTAATTTTTAAAATTTGAAAATATTTTTGACACTCCAAACTATTTACAAAAATTCCAAAATGTTTTACTAAAAATTGTGAAGGAGGGTTAGAGTTTGAGGACCTAGTTTGGAAATATAGGGTTTTTGGTTAGGTTTTTAGAATTTTTGAAAATTATTGAAATAATTTAAATTATAATATAATATTTGAATATGATAAATGCACAAAAATTTATAAAAAAAATCAGAAATTTGAATTTAAATTTTTGAAAAAAAATTATGAAAGAAAAACCCTAAGATTACCTGAGGTTTTAGATTTATTCGAAGTAAGTCGAGTTCACCAAATATTTTATTGTTTTTGGGAAACTAGGATCTAGTTAATAAACAATAAAGGGTCTAGAGTAAGTAGATAAATCCAATTAGATACAATAATATATATATATATATTTAAATTAATTACATCAATTGCATAGGGAGAAAAATTAACTCATTTAGAAAAATAGGTTGAGACGAATGATCTAGGGGCTTAAAACTATTACATGGGATTGGAAAGGTGTCTAAAACCTAAATATAGTTTTCATTTGATGAAAGGATATGAGCATTATAAATGGACACCCTGGGGTTTGGTGCTATAATCCTTTTTGCTACTATTTTTCTGAAGGTATGAGCTTTCTAGGTTTTTTCCACTATCAAGATCAAAACTGTAGATCTATAGACACACATAAAACATTAAATACATAAAAAGTAAAAGGGAGTAAAATTGGGTTAGGGAAAGTATGATTGCACAATATATAACCCATGTTGTCCTAATCACTACCTACATTAACCCTCAATTAGGGTCTCAGGTCAAATTTAGTTCTCCTTTAGGGAATGTGTATAATCAACATGCATGGTATATATAAGAATAAACTTTCACCGAGTCCCTTCCTTGATCAAGCATGCAAGTCTATGTGTGATGCAAAATGTTGAGCTATACTAATGATTGATTTTTTAATTATATAATATTCCAAAGTAATAAGTGATAGATATAAAATGTCTTATGAATTCCTTTATATAGGAGACTATTTATTTTGAATTTAAGAGATTTATTCATATTTAGTTGACATTAGAATGATAAACAAAATTTAAGGATGGAGTTAAGAAGGGCTTAGGAATCATTAAACAAGTAAAATTGATCATTGGGATTTAGACTACCATTGGATAAGAACACTAGAAATGGGCACCCTAGGGTCTAGTGCTAATAGTCCAATTCTATCACTCTTATCCTACAGGATCGAGACCTAGGGATATGAAATTAACACAAGAAATTTGACTCAGCTAAGGTGGAATGACCACTTGAAAATCTCAAGATGGTTGGGAATAAACAAAAAGGTGTCTAAATCATGAAATGAGACTAAGACGAGTAAAATAAAAGACATAGATAATATGAACAAAGCTCATATTATCTAGTTAGAGTCTCATATGAAAGGACTATGAAAAGACATGATATGGGTGGTTGCTTAACCAATTTATAATATATATATATAAAGTCATTTCAAAATTTTGATTTAATCTAGATGGTGTAATTGGGGTTTGTAAAGATAACTTACTTCAAAGGGAATAATTAAAGCAACTTAGAGAACCTAAGTTTGCTTAGAAATTATTCCAAACACGTAGTTTTTTGAATTTCTTGGAAAGATGGACAAACTGGTTATATGATAATGACCTAGGTAGACATTTTCCAACCTTATAGAGCAATTTTGGTAACAAAATCAATCATAGAGAAAACTACTAAAGTCTAAGTCGTATTCAAGGGATTGATTTTTGACAAGGCTAACTAACTCACATAGAACAAAAGAAATAAATTCAGTAGGGGTAACACCAAATTTCCAAGTGTGAAATTTTGGGGACACCACTACCTTCATATTCCATTATGGAATTGGTAGACTTTTAGTACACCTATCATATTTTTCCTCTAGAAAAAGGAAGAAACATTGTTTGATGTAGATGGATCTTCTTCAGTCTTTAGATAGAGAATATCATCATTGACCTTGGTCATTTTTTTAGCTCTACTATAGACAAATTTGACAACTTATATGGGGACTTATTAGTTCACTATTTTTCTATTTATTTTGGTACCTCATCTAGCCTATATGTAAGGACTTAATTCATCTACCCACCTAAGATATGTATAAGTGGGTGTTAGTGTAGGATTTTTCCCACTATGTGGTTTTACCTACTTGGTATAATTATCTTATTTATGTGTCACTTAGGTGTTTAATAAATGTCATGGGTGAAGATAATACCATATTCATGAAGATGTGAGGACATGTACATATTCTACCTATAAATGAACCTTCATGTGTACTTTTGGCTAATTAATCTAAAACCAACCAGGTATTTTATTGAATTTAAATGATTTTGTACATTATGGAGTTTATTTCTCTCATGTGTTCATGATTTCACTAATCCATATAGATCCGACTTCATCCATTTTATCCTATCTATTTAGATCCTCAAGTGTGGCCCACTTTGATAGTACATAGTTTGTTTTTATTTCATTTTTCTTACATGTTTTCTAGTGTGTGTGTGTGTGTGTGTGTGTGTGTGTGTGTGTGTGTGTGTGTGTGTGTGTGTGTGTGTGTGTGTGTGTGTGTGTGTGTGTGTGTGTGTGTGTGTGTGTGTGTGTGTGTGTGTGTGTGTGTGTGTGTGTGTGTGTGTGTGTGTGTGTGTGTGTGTGTGTGTGTGTGTGTGTGTGTGTGTGTGTGTGTGTGTGTGTGTTATATCTAATGAATTCAAAACTTCAAAGAATTTCCTAGTGATATCAATACAAGCCTTTATTCTTAAATTTATTTTTCCAATTGATAAGACACTAGTCCACCTTTACTTGAGATTATGAGGTTAAAGTTTTCATTATTTATAGTTTAAGTCCCTAAATAGAGAAAACTATATAAAACTTGATAAAACTTACCAAAATTTTCTTCCCACATGTTAAATTTACCCTATGGAATCCCTTGGATCAATTTTCAAAATCCATACATTGCTAGTCTTTCCTAAAACCAAATTAAAAGAATATATTTTTTTACTTGTGTTACATGTAGCCTGAGTGTAATATGGACATTCTTTATATTTCCATTTTTAGTGTCTTTGGAATAAAAAATTTAGACTTACTTTATAAACTTTCCTCCTTGTAAGTTCAACTTTAAAAATATAACTTTTACTTAGTAATGTTTTTCCTTTTGGAAATGTTGGGAAGATTGGGATCTGATTACAAGATTTACGTTTGTAAAGGATTCAAGCAAAACCTTATTTACCAAAAAAAAATACAAGTAATTTTTAGGAAAATATGGATTTGGTTACAATCTTTACATTTATAAAGATTTTAAACTAAACCCAATTTCCTCGACAAAACATAAAAAATTATTGTAAATTTTTGGATTTTGTTACAAGATTAACATTTGTAAATCCTATTAAAAAAACCTAATTTCCATAATAAAATACTGAGAATTTTTGGGAAAATTGGGTTTGGGTTATGTGTTTATCATTTGTAAATCCTATAAGAAAACCTTGATTTCCCCAACAAAATACAAATAATTGTATAGAAAATCACACTTTGGTTATGATATTTACATTTTTAAATCAATAAAATACTTATTTTTATTGATCATTAAAAAAATAAAGATTGAGAATATACAACATACTACTAGGTGGTGATTTTATGTTTTTTCTATATATTTCACATCTAGACTTCATTTTGTCTCCTTTTCAATAAAGTTATAGGATTCTTCAATGATTGAATTTGTATACCTATAAATAAATCCCAATTTTCCTGATAAAATACAAGTAATTATTTATAATATCAAGACTTTGTTACAATATTTATATTTTTAAAATGTGTAAAAAAATCTATCTATTTAATTATTATAAAAATAAGGATTAGAATAATATATGAAACATACTATTGAGAGGTGAATGCATCTTTTTTTTTTATTTTTCATGTCTAAAATTTATTTTAATCCAATTCAAAGTGTTGGAAGGGTTATTCAATAATTCATCTAGTGATGGGAAATATATTTTTCTTAGAGATTAATTTTGGTAGTAACATTTCTAAGAGAATATTCCTTCATTGACATGAATTTTTTTCAAATTGGTGTGATCTATCTCAACAACATGTGATCATTTCACACATGAGTGGGATAAGATAACTAATTACTAGTTGGTTGGATTAGGGCATGTTAAAATCTAAGACATATTATTCATATTCATCTACAAAATGGATAAAGAACCATTCTTAAAAAAAGATAATAATTTTGATGTTATTGTGCATTCCACTAGATAAAGTAGGTCCCATTCAATGATATTTAGTCACTTGGATGTATCCTAAAACATATACATTTTTCTATATGGGTTAACTTATGAACTTTAAGTGGAGTCAATTTTACTTCATGGGCCCCAATTTCAAATATTAATGTGTGACATGTACATGGTGGGTTCAAGATCATGTGTTTTGTGGGACTATGAACATTTTTTAATAATATATATTTCTAGATAGTATCATAAAAAGGATAAATCTTGATGGTCTTGCTTTGTAATTTATTTGTAATTTCAAAGGTGTGTCAAATAAAAGTGTGTCCTTTATGTTTTTGGTTCATATCACAAAATAAATAACTTTGGGCACAATAGTGAGTCAAGATAATTATTATTTGAATGTGAAAAAATTATAAAATAAGGTGGCATATCAAGTCATGTATTTGTATTCATTAGTGAAAGTTACAAAATATGTAAAAAGTGAAAAATGGGGATTTTTTTTTGAGTTAAGGTGAAGTCATGAGTTAGATAAAATGTGATTATCCAAATACCTAAGGATTAAAAATGTGTACAAAAGGGATGATTTTAAATGTAATTGGTTTATTTTTACTCTTAACTTCAAGTGAAGGGTTATATATTATTTCACAAATATTATTAATGAGAAGTGATTCCAACATGTCAAATCTAAATGTCACTTTTATGGATATTGTATCTCATTTTTGTGAAACTTTATTTATATTCCACTAATGGATAAATACAATAATTTTATATATTTTATCACATTGTGTTTAAAATCTTATATTTCATAAGAAGTTGGTAAGTTGATTTATAATAGGTAAGAAGTTGCTCAGTGAGGAATGAATGAGAATTGATCAAATGTTTATTATAACTATCCCTTCAGATAATATCTCACATTAAAACACTTAAGCTAACCATAAAAATACAATGCTTATGAAATATAATATTTGGAACACAATGTGATAAAATATTAAAAATTATTGTATAGATTGTATGTACAGTAAATTTTTATGTCAATGATGAACTATGTATTATGATAATTGATTAATTTTTTATTTTTTACTTGCATGACATAATTAGTTATAGTAAAATATAATAACAACATAAATAATTTCATCATGTTCATAAAAACCTACACAATCAATGGCTATATGTTAACATACGTAAGTTTTACTTTTATAGTTAAAGTATAAAATATTTAGAATACATTGTAAATGAGGACTATGTACATGTTGAGTTAAAAAATGTATGATTGATAAGAGAATGGTCAAACCTCATAAAACATATACAAATCATAATAATTATGTAGATACCTAATTTATGATAAAAACATCTCATTTAAGAGTTTGGTCTTCCAAGATAGTATAATTGAGAGTAGTCTCAAGGGAGAAAACTTACAACTTAAAAATATTCATTTGTCATTGAATATCTCGTATATTAGTCATGATAGATATAATATCACTAGGAGGGATTAATAAATAGGTTGAAGATGTTCTTATAGGTTTTAATTTACCATACATATGAAACATAGGAATAATATGTTCTTTAATACCATCCTTTCATTTTAAGATAGGAACATCCAGTGGTTTGGAAACTTAAGGTAAAGGAACATCCATTTTACATGATAATTCAAGAGATGTAATTATATCATTTTCAATTTCAAGAAGGTTGGTATAACTATTATGGGAAAGGGCTTGACTAGTTTAAATTCCATTACATTTAAGAGGAATACAAGATGTGCTTTCGTTATTTTCATCTATAATTGGAACATGCTTTTGACCAAAAAAATAAAAGAGGGAGAAAGTTGAATAATCTCTATTTTTCTTGAAACATCATCATGAGGAGGGAAAATTCAAGTTTCAATTTCATTTCTTTGATTCAAAAGAGAGAGAAATAGAATGTGCAATGTCACTTTATAGTTTAGACATGTCATTGTCATATTAGAAAGGAACATTAGATTAAATAACATTTTAATCTTGATTTCCATTAAAACTACTTTTGGAAATTATTTCATTAGGAAACCTTTGGGAAAGATGTTTTATTGTTTATATTAAATTGTAATAAATTAGAAGATCATGTTTCTACACTAATTTGACTAGTATTATCATTTTTATATTTCCAATCTAAAATGAGAGGGAGAGAATTAATACATGCATTTACATCATTGAGATTTAGAGAGAAGTAATTTCATTACTTTCATTTGAGTGATATAAATATGGAAACATTATCAATATTTTTGAAATAAGGTAAGCATTCATCAAGGATATATTGTTAGCCATTTGAAATAATATATATACTATTTTGACCATTGGGTTAATTATGGACACTTTTTACTCAAATCCTTTCATATAAGTTTAGATTGGTAAGATATATATTGGTTCTATAGACTCTCAAATGCTTCCTTACCAAATTTTAAAAAAATTGAAGATATATTTTTACCTAATTTCCATAAACATAAATTATTCAAGATGTCATTGGACCAATTTCAAGCCTTAACCCAAAATGAGGATGAATCTACTCAAGACTATGCTATTGGATTTAAGGATATATCATATTTCTTGAACCACACCCTCTTGAATTTATAAATTCAATTCATATTTAGTATGGTTATTTATCCAATTAGAGAAATAAAATTACACAACACTTTACTTATTTTGATACTTTACATTGTGATGTTCACAAATATTCATATGCCCCAACAAATACTAATACTTAATAACATATTTATTCACCTAAAATTAAACATGTTACAAATAATTTGTATAAAGTAACACAACGAAATAATAAGGGTCATGAGCCACCTTAAATACCTTACTCTAAATCAACAATGCATACCAAGAAACAAATAGCATAAGTCTTACATGGAGGAAATTAATACACATATTAGAATACTTCTTATAGTTAAACACATACCTATACTAAGAATTAGCCAATTCAATTTGATTAGTTAAGAAATAAACCACATGACATATTGCATAAACTATTGGATAAATAATTGATTACTTTTCCTCCAATACTACCATCCACCTCATATATTTTAAAATTAAAAAACTATAATTTTTTTCATTTATCATGGTATTAATGGGCATCAATACAATGATTATTTTTCTTTAAACAAAAATCTCACACAAATTGCAAATAGAGTGTGTATTAGATTTAAGAAAGAAGCAAAAATGTCTTTATTGATGCCTAAATGTGTACCACAAGTGCCTAGAGTGTTTAAGAAACACTTCTCATTTTGAAATTTAAAGAATTCAGTACATGATTTTAGGTTGAATAATCCTATTATCTATTGGTGAAATAGAGGTAGAACAAGTGAGTGTTTCACAATATTTATATTAGTTGGTGGTTGGGAACCACCATGGCCGAATAATAAATCTATAAAAAATGTGATCCATGGTAATAATAATGAATTATGATCAAGAATTACTCTAAGAACTAATTTAAGATGGATATTTAGACTGAAAAGATAGACTAAATTTATTTGGTTAAAAATAATCAAAAGGAAGGGTAGGGTAAAAATAAATGTTGATGATATTCAATCCAAACATCATGAAAAAGTCCCAATTTCATCTAGGCATGCACTTAACCAATGTGTAATATGAAACATATTAATCCCAAATCCTTCAAAAATCAAGAAAGCTCCTACGGAAGGTGGAAATAATGCAAATAAGAACCTAGTTCACTTTAAATATTTACCCCTACACACAAATAATAGTAGCCCAAATGTAAAAAGAGCAAGAAAATGAAATGAACCTAAGAACTTTCAGTTAACCTAGCATTGGCACAAGTTAACAACTTTAAAATCAAAGGTAAACACCAATAATCCATAAGTACCATTAAAATATTGAAATAGGAACCAAAAAGTGAGAGATAAAACATGATAACAATGAACACAATCAAATATTGGATAATATTTGTAGAATTCCTTACTTATAATATTTGCTCCTAGTTTATAAAGTAATTTTAGCTCTAAGAATTCCCACTTTTTTACAATTGAAAATGATATTTTTATAATATAGAAGGCAACATGTTAGTCAATCTCATCCATTTACATTTATACAAGTGTATAGGACATGTGTCCTCTATGTGGCATTCAAGAACAAATGACTTTTTCCTTTTAATAAACTAGCTTATATATAATGTGTTCTTAAAAATTTCACATGTTTATACAAATGGATATCCTATTTCAAATTTATATACAAATTTGGTTATAAAAATAATATTCTCATTTCATTGATCCTTGGGAACCCTATCTTACTAAAGTTCCAAGTTACTGTTGTAGGGTCCTCATTGTTCATTGATGCTATTTTTCAATTGGCACAAGGTCAACATTTAGTTTTATGAAGAACCCTTTCATTTGATTTGCTAATCCTTTTTTGGTCTCTATCCATTCTATCTACTACTTTTGATTACACTAATGTTTTTGACCTTGTCTATTAATAACCTAGATGGACTTCTAATTAGCTTTTTGATCAAAGTGTTCCTACATAGGCAACAATCCAGCTCTCTTTGGATCTATCCTTCACATCCTTAGTCCATAAAATATTCATTTTGTCTCTTTTGCTTATGTGGCATCTTTCTCAAATTTCATTGGTTCTAAGCCTCTTTGAAAATTCCATCTTTGCTTCACACTATTATATCAACCTACATGGATCAACACAAACCATAGATCTTCAAATGATTTGGATCTACCTAGCTATCTTAAATTTGACATTTATGGGATCATTATTTGATGTTTTCATGGCTATCATTGATGATCGTATGACCATCAATTTTAAATGAATTAGTGAGGCTATTTAAAGTATTAAATTTTATGTCTACATGCCTTTTATTTGACTTCCACATGGATGTCATTGATGGGTGTACGAATATCAATTTTAAACATGTCAATGAGGATCTTTGAAGTGTTAAATTTGACATTCACACAAGCATCATTTGATGTCCACATGGATGTCATTGATTTTACTCTATTAGATCAATTATATTTGATCAACCATGGGTCATTTATCCTACATATAATTAAAAAAATTAAGCTCAAGAGCATATATAAAGGACTTAGGATAACAAGATTAAGCTAAGTTCTAAAAATATTAAAGGGGACCCCATGAATTAAAAGGGATCAAGGAATGAATATTTATATACCAAGGTTATAAACATAGAACAAAAGGACCCCATGAATAAAAAATATATAGCCTAAAGTCTTAGGCTAAGATTTCATTCAAAATATTTTGGGCTTCTATTTCAAACATGTGGCATTGGGGGAAATGTTTTAGATAAAATGTATAAAACAATCATCTTGAAGAGTCACTTGATAAGGCATTTACCTAGGATAAGAGTCCTGAAGGGCACTTCTCATAGGGGAAAAGGAACTTTCAAAAGTATATAGGGTAATATAGGAGGGCAAAGGACCATTTTGAAAAGGTTACAAATAATGTTTTATAGGAAAGATGTTTCAAGCTTTTTACGTCAAACAAAATGTCTAAAGGGTCACTTACAAAAACCTGAAGGATAATTGGCCTAAATAAAAATTCTAAAGGATAAGTATATTAAAGTAAATGGTAATTTTGAAAAGGTTAAAGGGTAATTAAATTAGGAAAAGAAGACTTGTAAAAAAACCCAAAAGATATGTCTGAAGGATCATTTCAAAAAACAATAAGTTAGAAACCAATATGTCAAAGGGAAATTCCAATGATCAAAATTCTTGATAGAATAAGTCTGTGAGGAAATTATTTCAGACAAAATATCCAAAAAAATTGTACCAACATAGATAAGTCTAAAGGGTATGACCAATTGCATATGTCCCAAAATAATTATTGAACAAAATCCTGAAAGTACTTGGACAAAGTATCCAAAATATAAACCGTAAAGGGTAATTCATTTAGGACAAAGATCTAAAGGAAAAGTCCAAAAAGACATATCTAAAATATAAAACCTGATAGTTAGAAACATAAAAAAAATGACTTTGCATTTATATTATACCACAAGAAAATTAGAAAGGTCTAAAAGGGGGGCTTGGGACATAAAAGGGACTAAGCATGGATGTTATATTAAGGTTTGGTCATGTTTAAAAACATGACTAAGCCTTGGTAAATAAAAATCAACTAAGCCCATAGCATTATTTAAAATGTTACTACATAATTTATTCCCACCAATTTTAAATTTTAATCAAGAAGCCTAAGCTAGGGTTTCTTGACCAAGGGTTTCAAGATGATCAAAATGGATTCTAATTGACTTTTGAACCAACCAAGGGCTAGTAAAAAGGTCAGTTAGATATAAAAACATAAAACCTAGATATTGTTTGTTCTAAATGGACTCCATTAAACTTGCAAACTAAAATACAAATATCTAATTTTATCACTTTAGATGAACAAATAATTCAATAAGACAAAGGTGTGGATGATATTTAGATAGAAATAATGTGTGAACATACTAGTGACACTGATCAAGTAAATCTTCAATTTCAAGGCACAAATTTGCACAATTTGACACATGGGTCCCCATTTTTCAACAATGGGGGTATGTTAACCTCAAAAAATGGTTACTTCTTAGGTAAACATAAAAATATGTTAGAATTCAAAAACTCTAGTTTAGACTGACAATTAAGCTACTTATTCAATTTGATCAAGTACCATTATTAAGATCAGTTCATGGATAGAATAAATCTTGCACATGAAGAATTAGGATAAAACATCAAGACTCAGTCATGCTATGTGTGTGCCTTGATTCCACCTACTGATTACCAAAGGATTTAGAGGACAACTTCTAGGTTCATGACTTTAATAATTAACATTGACTTTTAACATGTTTGAATATTTATTAAGAACCATACTCTAGCTCAAAAAAGGCTTGGGCATTTCTCTACTGCTATCCAAGAATCCATATCCCTAACAAAGATGCCTTTGGGTCCACTCAAGGCCTTAATCCACTACTAGCTAGTTATCCATAACCCCTATGGATATTACCAGAATCAACTTTACTTATAAAACTTTTAACATTTTGTAATAAGGTTCTTATTTTTGGATTTTTCAAGTCATTTCAACTTTCTAAAAAAAGTTGGGATCTAGGTTAGAAAGGTTTAGGGATTTGGTCAAGTGTTTGATTTTTAGATAATCATCCTTGGCTATAAACTTTGTTCCAAGCAATTAATTTTATTTTTAAGTGCAATCATACTTATGTTTCAATAATTTAAGCTTTCATCTTATATGTGAAATTATTCTTAAATTACCAAGCTTAGATCAGAATAAGGTTTAAAATCCCAAGGAATAACTAAATTATCCATCATTCTTTGATAAATTCTCTAAACTACAACATCAAGCTCATATTTCAATAATCCATGATCAACCAATATTGAGAAGTCATACCTACATTTATGAACTATGAAGCTCTTAAGCAATGAGATGATACTTGAGCTAAGGGTTGTCCAAAAGGACTTATTAGAAGTAAGGAACAAAGTACAAAATACAAACACATATATATAGACATTATTTATAAATAAGGGATAAAAAGGAAAGAAACATGAAATAAACTAATCTTAATACCTATATTAACTTCATAAAATACTTACCTCCAGGATCAAATGGAAAGTTATTTAGTCTACTATAGAACCTTGAAACATGAATGTTTTAAAATGGCATCTTCCTTTTCACAGTTGTATTTGTATGTCCATGACTCTTGTGTGTTGTATCTTTACTTCTCACCTCCATTCTCTAGTACATGGATTGAAGATATGGTTCTAAAACCCAATCATATTCCTCCCAAATTCTTCTAATTTTTAGTAGGAGTGCTAGTTCTACTTCATCCATAGATAGTGGCTTATATCATCTTCACCTAATAATGGTAGTGTCACTAGCATCCTTAGACTAATGTCTTCATTATGTTATTTCTTAGATGGAAATGAAATATCAATCTATGTACAAAAATCTTCCAATTCATCCCAAAAGGTTTCTTCATCTTGATCGACTGAATGGTGTTCATTAGGAATATCATCATCATATACATCTTGGTCCCATATTTTTAACCTTTTGATGGAGTCATGAAAATTATTTATACATTGCATTATTTTCATCCTCATCTTATTCATCCATAAGTATTTCAATTCCATCCTCAGGAACTTCATTCATCTTAGTTACAACTTCTTTCAATAAATCCTGGTATTATAAATGTCTTCATATGAAGTGTCCTCACAACTATATTCTAAAGAGAATTCCACTTTTATCTAATCTTGTTCTTGGGTTTTTTCATCCTAAGAAGTTTTTCCTTCTTTTGGTTCACTTTCCTCTTCAAATGGAAAATCAAAAGACTATACAAAGATAGATGTCCATGTAACATTGTCTTGATTCAGTGTAATTTTAGAAGTGTCTCTTCCATATTGATATGCTTCAAAAACATGGCACTGATCATCCAAATATATATCATAAATATTTATTTCATGCATGCTCTTAGATGAATCAATATTACTATTTTGAAACCTAGGTGTAGGTCAATTTTATTTGCATTGGAAATGGCATTCAACATAGGCAAATTAAGATTCAAATATGGAATAGTATATGCCATTTGAACCTAGAGTTACATTTGGTCATTGATTACCATAGATTCTACATAGGCTAAAGCTAATATATCAATGAATCTAATAGATATTTTCAAAAACACAAAAATTAGTGGATCTAAATCATCCTTATAAATCTCTAAAGATAAAGCCTCGATAATGATGATCTAAATCAGTGGAGATATAGTTCTATTAAGCATCTTTTGAAATATAACATTAAATTTTATAATGGTTTCATTTTAATCCTTCTCTATAGTAAGGAATTTTTGATAAAAGACATATGGACTAATGGTATTTCTAAATTCATCAATGAAATAATTATCAAAATCATTCCAACTGACAACGATATAATTAGGAAGGTAAAGAAACTAATAATTCCAAATGACAATATTTAACAATCTTAAGGTAACCTTAAATAAATTATTATGCTCCTCAATAGTAACAATACCTATAGGACTAAAATAAGGAAAATAAGTTTTAATATTTTAAGGAAGATCATGTACTATACCTGACACGTTGATTGAAGAACCACCTAGCCAAGACATACTTTAAACACATGAGTACCTTAAACTGGTGAAGTGTTTGATACTTTGGGGATTTTTCTTACTTAAGTCTCACCTTGAGAAGTTATAGCATGTGACCTTGAAACCTATTTAAAATATGATGCATCAAATTGATATTTACAAATTATAATGATTAAGTTTGCACATTAAGATAATTTTGCACAAATACATGCAAAATATGACTATCTTTAACCAAATAAACTCAAAGATACATCTAGAATGATGAATGAAAAGGATGTTTACATTTATAAGATCAAATGAAATCAAATTTTCAAAGAACCAATCAATATTTGTATAAAGTTTCTATTACTAACCCTAAACATAGGGAATATACAAAGCATGAACTACATTTACATGAATATTTATGGATCTTTAAATAATATCAATATTTGGCTAAAGGAAGCCCAAAGACTAGTCTAAAACCATCAAGATCAATGATATTTAAATAATTATGCTCAAATGAATATAAATATGAAAAGAATACATTAATCTTTGATCAAAACACACCAAATTGAGTAAAGATTCTATAAATTCACAAAGGTCTGACAAGGCCGTTCTTCTAGCACCAATAAAGTTACTTCTATTGATGATTAAATGTGTACCATAGGTTCCCAAAGTGTTTAAGAAATAGTTTTCATTTTAAAATTCAAATAATTTAGTGCATGAATTATAAGTTATGATAATCCTATTATCTAATGGTAGAATATAGGTAGAACAAGTAACTATTTCAAAATATTTATATTAGTCAGTGGTTAGGAGCCATTATGGTTAGATAGCAGATCTATAAAAAAAAGTGAAGTATATATGCTAATAATAGTGAATTATGATCAATAACTACTCTAAGAACTAATCTAAGATGGATATTTACACTGGCAAGCTGAACTAAAGTGATCTGGTTAAAAAAGAAGCAAAAGGAAGGATAGGGTAGGAAGAAATGTTGTTGATCTTCATTACAAACATCATGAAAAAGTTTTTCTTTCATATAGGAATGCACTTAGCCAATGCTTAACATGAAATAACATAATCCCAAATCTTATCGCATCAAGTAAACTCCTAAGGATGGTGGAAATAATGAAAATAAGAACCTGATTCACTTTAAATATTTACCTCTGTAAGCAAACAACATTAGACCAAATGCAAGAAGAGCAAGAAAATGAAATGAACCTAAGAAATTTAAATCAACCTATCATTGTCACAAGTTAACAACTCTACAATCAAAGGTACACACCAATAATCCATAAGAACCATTAAAATCTAGAAATTAGAACCAACAAATGAGACAGAAGCTATGATAACAATGAACATAAGCAAATGCTGGACAATATTTACATAGTTACTTGATTATATTATTTGCTCCTAGTTTATGAATTAATTTTGGCTCTAAGAACTCCCCCTGTTTTTTACAATTGATAATGCTCCTTTTATATGATACAAGGCAACATGCTAGTTAGTCTAATCCAATTACATTTTTACAAGTGTATAGGACATGTGTCCTCTCTATGGAATTCTAAAATAAATGACCTTTTCCTTTTAATACAATAGTTTATAGATAATGTGTTCTTATAAATTGCACATGTCTATATAAAAGAATATCCTATTTCAAAATTTTATACAAAACTAGTTATAAAAGGAATATTCTTACTTCATCGATCTTTAGGACCCCTATGTTGCTGAAGTTATGAGTTATTATTGTAGGGTCCTCATTGTTCATTGATGTTATTTTTTAATCAGCACAAGGTCAACAATTAGTTCTATGAAGAATCCTTTCATTTGAAGCCTTTTTTGGTCTTTATCCATTCTGTCTAATACTTTTGATTACACTAATGTTTTTGACCTTATCTATTAATAACCCAAATGGACTTTGGGTCAAATTTTGGATTGAAGTGTTCCTATATATGCGATAATCAAGCTCTCTTTGGCTTGGTCCTTTGCATCCTCAATCTATAAAATATTCATTTTATCACTTTTTCTTATGTGTCACCTTCATTGTACTTTCATGGCATCCTACTCAAATTTCATTGGTTCTAAGCCTCTTTTAAAAGTCCATCTTTGATTTACACCATCATATCAACCTACACAAATCAACGTGGGCTGTAGATCTTTAGATTATTTATATCCAACAAATTATCTTAAATTTGGCATTCATAGGACCATCATTTAATGTCTGTGTGGACATCATTGATGGGAATGTGACCATGAATTTTAAATACATTAGTGAGGCTCTTTAAAGTATTAAATTTGACATCTACAAGACCATTATTTGATTTCCACATGGATGTCATTGATAGGTGTGTGACCATCAATTTTAAACATGTTAGTGAAGCTTTTTGAAGTGTTAAACTTGACATCTATATGATCATCATTTGACATTCACATAGATATCATTGATGGGTGTGCAACCATAAATTTAAAGGTGTTAGTGAGGCTCTTTTCCAAGCTTTCCACTTTTTATTTTTTGGTTCACTTTGCTTCTTACATGTGCCACATGGTGGCCCCATGATTTCTAATATCTTCATTAAAAAACTTTGATTTATTTTGCACTGTTAGATCTCAATTGGGTAATTAAATGCACATCTTTGATCTCTAGAAAGTGCTCAAGATTTAACATGACTTTGTTGAATTCTTGGCTTGTTTTAACATGTACCTTTGATCACCTATAACTTTCTTGGTATTTAAGTTGGGGACCATGCCTTGACTTTTCAATCATTGATTTTTCTCTATTAGATCAATTTTATCTAATCAACCATGGTTTGTTGATCCTGCATAGAAGAACAAAAGTTAAGCTTGAGATCATATATAAAGGACTTAGGAAGACAAGATTAAGATAATTTATAAACATATTAAAATGGACCCCATGAATTAAAAGGGACCAAATCATGTATATTTATGAACTAAGGTTATAAACAAAAAACAAAAGGACCCCATAAATAACAAAGATATAACCTAAATTCTTACACTAAGGTTTCATTCAAATTATTTTTAGTTTTTATGTTGAACATGTGGCATCAAGGAAAATGTTTTAGACAAAATGTCTAAAATAATCCTCTTGAAGAGTCATTTGGCAAGTCATTTTCCCAGGATAAAATTCTCAAAGGGCACTTCTCATGGGGGAAAGGGAACTTTCAAAAGTCCAAAGGGAAATTTAAGAGGGCAAAGGACCATTTCAAAAAGGCTATGAAAAATTTTCTATGGGAAAGATGTTCTGGGATTTTTGCATTGGACCAAATTTCTAAAACAAAAATTATGAAGGGTCACTTGCAAAAATCCAAAGGATAATTGACCTAAATGAAAAATCTAAAGGAAAAATCTATTAATGTAAATGGAAATTTGAAAAAGGTCAAAGGATAATTTGGTTGGGAAAAGAATCCTTGAAAAAAAACCTAAAAGATATATCTGAAGGATCATTTAAAAAAATAATAAGTCTAAAACCAATATGCCAAAGGGTAATTCCATCAGGCAAAATTCTTGATAGAATAAGTTAGCAGGTAAATTATTTCAGACAAAATGTTTGAAACAATTTTCTCAACATAGATAAGTCTAAAAGGTATGACCAATTGCATAAGTCCAAAAATAATTCTTGAATAAAATATTGAAAGTACTTGGATAAAGTATCTAAAATATAAACCTTGAAGGGTAATTCATTTAGGACAAATCTCTACATGAAAATCCCAAAAATACATGTCTGAAATATAAAACTTGATAGTTAGAAACATAACAAAAGGACTTTGCATTTACATTAGACCACATGAAAAGTAGAAAGGTATATAAGGGGGTATTAGTACATAAAAATTACTAATCATGGATGTTAGACTAAGGTTTGGTCATGTTGAAAGACATGATTAAGCCTTAGGAAATAAAAATAAACCAAGCCCATAGCATTGTTTAAAATATCCCTGCATAGTTTGTTCCTACCAATTTTGAATTTGAATCAAGAATCCTAAGCTAGGGTTTCTTGATAAAGGGTTTTAGGGTGATAAAAATGGATTCAAATTGAATTTTGAACTGACCAATGGCTATTAAAAAGGCCAGATAGAGATAAAAACATGAAACCTAGATATTGTCTATTCCAAATGGACTCCATTAAACCTGCAACTTGAAATACAAATATCCATTGTTATCACTTTAGATGAACAAATAAGTTATTTATACCAAGGTGTGGATGATATTCAGATAAAAATAATGTAAAAACATGCTAATGACACTTAGATCAAGTGAATCTTCAATTTCAAGGCATAAATTTACATAATTTAACACATGGGTCCCCATTTTTTTGAAAATGTGGGTATGTTTACCTCAACAATATCTTTATTTATCTTATTTTAGAGGTAACTAAAAGAGGGTAGATACATCCCATGTTACTCCTACTAAGGAATTTATGGTTTATCATCCCTTTTAAAAACACACCAATATAAGTATTTATCCTAGTGAAACCTCTATATTGATTGTTATTTCCCACACTGATCCTAACAAGGAACCATTGGTTGAACAATATCTCACTATATGTGCACTTGGTGGAAGTGTATAACCATAGGTTATAGAATCTAATAATACTTTGATACCTATTTTTCATATAAAAGAGAATGGGTACCTAAACCAAGGTCAAAAGCAATAGATGAAACAAATACACTTAATATTTACAAAGTTGCATAAGATATTATATAATAATAGAAATCAAAATCATAGTTTCCACATGATCATTATAGTTGAGAATTTTTATTCCAAATAGATTCCATTATGTATGGTGATTGTGTTAGTTATCAATAAATAAAACTAACTAAACAACTACCAATATGGTATATTAAATACATTCACACTAATAGGGTATTCACAATTTCCAAAATTTCATATATACATCTACTTAAATAAGAGAATATTATTCATAGAAAAAATATTACCAAACCTAATAAGTTTAATCATGCATTAAAGGTTAAGGAACTTACAATCGCTTTCCTAGGTGGTTGATACTTGAGAGACCATTACACTAGAGATATATAATGGATACCAATTAATTATACTCCAAAGAAACCAAAGAACACTTAAAAATGGGTTCCACAAACCACTAATTTTGATATTATTGATTCATAACCACATATCCATATGAGACATACAAAAAGTATTTACATCTCTCCATATCCATATTTGACACCTACACATGCTCCTTGGTATTATCACTAGTATGATTCACCATACTTTAAGTATAGAGAACCTTATGAGAATCCATTCTATGGGATAATCAGCTAGCCCTTGCTTTCTAAAAATTAAAAAATTGTCAAAAAAATAAATCTTCAAAAAAACCAAAATTTTCAAATATTCAAAGAAATGTAAAAACATTCATATAATTTTTTTAAAAAAAAACATATACACATACATGCTTATTAGTTCCTTTTCACCTATGTTGTTTACTTCATGTTAGTAGATAACATAGAATTTACTTTATATATACACATACATGTTTCACACAAATTTGAGTATGATACAGGCATACCATAAACCCATCATATATTCACATATATATGTTGAACTTCTCCTCTTCCCACATCATATAGTATGTTGGGGAAATATACTTATTTGATCATGATTGATAATACATGTTACATCTCCTTTATGATAATTTATACATTATTATGTTTGAGCTTCTATACTAATTATTACACATGTTTATATCTATGCTCATATCTTTTAAAGTGTAGTTGGTATGCTAAGTTACATTATCTTTCTTACTAACACATATATGCAGAGACTAGTATGATATGATTATATTGGTTACTTATACTTCATTTATTCACATTATCACTTTTTTTAGTATATTTCATTACTTACTATTATCTTTCTTATACAACATTTCAATATGTTCCTTTCTTATTGGCCCATGTGCCATTGTATGTTTATTATACATTTGAATATGTCATTCTATGTTGATTAGACATTTGAATATGTAATTTTCATTCAATTTCATAGATTTTGAACATATAAGAGGGATCCTTGGACCTTTATTTTGAATTACATTTAGTGCCCTTGTGTGTCTGATTGATTATTTGTTGATCTTGTATTGTTACTTTCTAGACATTTCAATGATCCATATCATGCATCTTAGGACTTATTGTGATCACATATTAAAAAATTCAATTATATATATATATATATATATATATAGAGAGAGAGAGAGAGAGAGACATACACATAGACATGTTACTCTTATGTTTTACATGATTCATACTCAAATTTTGTAATTACCGTATCCTTTTTAGGAAAGGTATCTACTGGATTCTATTTCCCTCACCTCAAAAGGAGACATATCCATGAGAGCATGTCATAAAGTATGTCCTCCACACTTATTTATAAATATATCCATATTTAAATCAGGCCATGTCACTAATACATGACCTCCACACTTTCACAATATATAATATAGTTACATGCTTCATTTATATGGGTCGGAGTCTTATACATTGTAATGATTTTTCATAGATTTAGGACAAAAAATTTTATATTTGTGGCACATATTATACAAAATTATATATTAGAGGTTAAATTTTGAAAAATACTTCATATTGAGACACAATATATGTGTATATTCCATGTTAGTGCACCAAAAAATGTAAAATATACCAATTATATCTCCAAATTATTATCACCAAGAAATACCATTTTACACTAGGAAGTAATATTATTGATAATTTTATTCTTAGACATGTTACTCTTATATTTTACACTATTATTATCACCAAATAATTTTACACTTAGACATGTTACTCTTATATTTTACATGATTCATACTCAGATTCGGTAATTACCTTATCCTTTTTAGGAAAGGTATTTACTAGATTCTATTTCCCTCACCTCAAATGGGGGCATATCCATGGGAGAAGTCATACAGGTATGACCTCCACACTTATTTATAAATATATCCATATTTAAATTGGCTCATGTCACAAATACATGACCTCCACACTTTCACAATATCTAATATAGTTACATGCTTCACATATCTGGGTCAGAGTCTTATACATTGTAATGATTTTTTATAGATTTAGGACAAAGATTTTTATATTTGTGGCATATATTATAAACAACTATATATTAGAGGTTAAATTTTGAAAAATAATTCATATTGAGACACAATATATGTGCATATTCCATGTTAGTGAACCAAAAAATGTAAAATCTACCAATTATATCTCCAAATTATTATCATTAAGAAATACCATTTTACACTAGGAAGTCCTATTATTGATCATTTTATACCTAGACATGTTACTCTTATATTTTACACTATTATTATCACCAAATAATTTTAAAATTAGACATGTTACTCTTATGTTTTAATGATTCATACTCATATTCTATAATTACATTCTCCTTTTTAGGAAAGGTATCTACTAGATTCTATTTCCCTCACCTCAAAAGGGGACATATCTATGAGAGCATGTCATAAATTTATGACCTCCACACTTATTTATAAATATATCCATATTTAAATTGGGTCATGTAACAAATACATGACCTCCACACTTTCACAATATCTAATATAGTTTCATGCTTCATATATATGGGTCAGAGTCTTATACATTGTAATACTTTTTCATAGATTTAAGACAGATTTTTATATTTGTGGTAGATATTATAAATAATTATAGATTAGAGGTTAAATTTTTAAAAATACTTCATATTTAGACACAACATATGTGCATATGCCATGTTAGTGCACCAAAAAATGTAAAATCTACCAATTATATCTCCAAATTATTATCACTAAGAAATACCATTTTACACTAGGAAGTACTATTATTGATTATTTTATACTTAGACATGTTACTATTATTATCACCAAATAATTTTACACTTAGACATGTTACTCTTATATTTTACATGATTCATACTTAGATTCTGTAATTACCTTATCCTTTTTAGGAAAGGTATCTACTAGATTTTATTTCCCTCACCTCAAAAGGGGGCATATCCATGAGAGGATGTCATAAAGGTATGATTTCCACACTTATTTATAAATATATCCATATTTAAATCAAGTCATTTCACAAATACATGACCTCTATACTTTCACAATATCTAATATAGTTACATGCTTCATATATATGGGTCAGAGTCTTATAAATTTTAATTATTTTTCAAAGATTTAGGACAAAGATTTTTATATTTGTGGCACATATCATACAAAATTATAGATTAGAGGTTAAATTTTGAAAAATAATTTATATCGAGACATGATATATGTGCATATGCCATGTTTTAGATTAAGGTAAAAACAGGTTTTAAAGGGGCCCCAAAACCCTGAAACAAAGATAGAAAGATGAAGCATTTACGACCACAGGAAAAACCTAAAACCTACTACAGAGAAGTATCATAAACAAGTTTTATATGTACCTGAAACCATAAGAGAGACCACAAGTCATAACCCAGGTTTTACATAGACGTGGCTACACCATAGTTAAAAGATTACAAAAAACTAGGAAATAGGACCAGAAAACACGACCAACTAAAAGAACTAGGCTATTATTCTAGTTCCAAAATAATTTTCACTACTTCCTTACCTTTCACAGCAGTGTCCTAAATGTCAGTAGCCACTGACATGGCTCCCTCTTGCATAGACTTCTTTCGTGAGCTCTATCTAGTCCTCTTGCTAGGCCCCTCCAGGGATTTGATCTCCTCATTAGCTCTTTTTCCAATATTAACAGCTGCAGCACATATGTTAGATGTAACCTCCTCCATCTTTATTCTTCTTTCCTTGATGAGTTCCCTTAGGTTGTTCTCATAGTCTTTGAGTTTGATGGGAATGTCTCTCAACTATTTTTCCATGTTATTGATTTTGTTCCAAACTGCCTTTTGGTTATCTTCCATTTTTTCCATTTTCCTTTTAAGATCCATTATCTCCTTAAACATCCATGAATCAAGTTGGAGGATAGCCTCTACTTTGAAATTAACCCATCTCGTAGGTGTGTGCCTTCCATCATTTTGCCTTTTATCACTCCACTCTTCTGTGTTCTTATTAGAACTGTTCCCGCCTTCTTCAATATGGTCCTCTCTTCACCTTTGATTCTGCTCCTTAGTTTCAGCTTGAGCTCTGAAGTCCATTTCTTGGTTGTCAGCCTGAACTATATTTTCCCTCTCATTTATCGAAACAGGGTCCTCAACAAGGTCATCCAAGACTTTATCATCCTTGAACACTTGCTGGTTTTCCTCAGAGTCATGTTCACTATTTTCAAACTTCTCCTCCATGTTGACTCCTTCTTTCTCATTATTCTCTTGAATTTCTTCTTCCTCACTGGAACTAGAATTCCTACTTTCTGTTCCTCCCTCTTCCTCCAAGCTTTCCTCCCTAGACTTATCAGTTCTCTCCCACTCTATATCCTCGTCAACATTCTTAATCTTGACACTAGGGGGCTTGATTTTATCTTTCCCTTTAACATTTTCACTCTTGTTACTCTATGAGTCCTTGTTTTTCCCTAGATAAGGGTTCGTAACCATGGCCTTGTTCTTGCAATAGCCTTCAATTATCAGAATTAACCCTTCATGCAAAATAAGATGCATTTCCTTCTTCCTGTGAGCGAATAAACTTTAGATCAAAGAGAAACATAGATAAAAGGGAAAGGAAATTCTTAATTTGTGTCTAAAATGATTTAGGAATACAAAGTGGAATTTGTGGACTCTCTTGCTTCTTCCATCGAGTATGAAGTACTCCTGAATACAACATAAGACATCCCTCCAAATGCCCTTAATCTGCTCCAATTCAAAGAAATCCCCATTATTTTCCAACTTCTGCTCCTCAACATCCGTCTTAGGGAATTTGCAAAAGGCCTCATTTGAAATGCTAGTCTACTTGGAGAATTTTATTCCTTCCGTAGGCAGCCCCATAACCTCTGCTATAAATTCCTCTGTTAGATTCACTATGATTCCATGTAGAGTGACCCTATCATCAATCCAGTTTTTGAAAAAAGGTATTGTAATATGAGGTTTTGAACCATGGAGCCTTTCCATGTAGTTCACAACCTTCCCTCTCTGTAGGATCTTCCAGACCTCTCGTTTCACTTTCCATTCTTCATAGTTTTTGGGTTCCTGCTTCCTTGGTTCTCCTTTCCTTATGCGAGCCATGTAGATTTCCTTTGATACCCAATCACTGTAAGCTATACAATGATCCCACCTATTACCAATTTGGTTTAAAGCTCACCTTTTTTTAGGCACATTCAAGATTCGCTTCTCATTCTCGAGGAAATTCCTTTTTAATGATTGTAAGCCTTTCTCTGTGAAACCACTCCAACTCATTAGTTTTCTATTACTAGCTAATGTTTTCCTCCTTTGCATGAGTTGTGTCATGAAGAATCAGCATTCTAAGATCCACACTCTTTTTTAATGTTTCTTGCCACCTCACTTTGTGTCCTATTCTGACTGCATAATTTGCTAACCGGTCTGCAACTCCGTTAGCTTCACGGTAGGTGTGGGTAATAGTTACTTTTTCAAATTTTTTGATTAAAGTTTTCATCTCCATCACCATAGCCTTTATAGTCCATGACACAAAAATTTTATTGTTAAGAATATTTATGATATTCAAGGAATCCCCTTCCAGCCATAAATTAGAATAACCTGAATCCACAGCTAATTTGATGGTTTGAAGGGCAGCAGAAGCTTCAGCAATATGACAATTCAACTTTCCAATGGGGATTGAAACAACATCAATTACATTTCCCATATGGTTTCTCAAGACTCCTCTGCATCCTGCATTCCCCGGGTTCCCTTTAGTAGCTCCATCAAAGTTTCCTTTAATCCACCCTTGAGGGGGGACATTCCAAGTAACTCCTAGTCTAGGATTTTTGGGTTTACCATTAGAATTTTCCATTCTTAAGGGATTATCCACTTGAAATGTTGGATTTGGATTCCTTTGCGATGAGAAATTCTCCTTAATATCTCTAATGATGTTCTACCCCACCACCCATCCGGGAAGTTCTTTACTTCTAAAAATTTGATTATTTCTTTCCTTCCATATTCCCCACCAAATATGGGGAAGAGTTAATTTCCATAAAAATATAACTTCAGGATTCTTGGAAGGACAATACCAAATTTTAAAAGATAGTTCCACATTTTTGTGGTGAATCCAAGCAATACCCCATAGATTAAGGATTTCTTTCCAAACTTGTTGCGTAAAATAACAATTCACAAACAAGTGATCTCTATCTTCAAAGCCCTTCTTGCAAAGAATGCACCTGTTCACAACATATATTCCTCTTTTCTGTAAATTGTCCAGAGTCAACATTTTATTTTGGAGGAGGATCCAGAAGAAGATTTTGATTTTAGGGATGAGCCCCTTTATCCAGGCCTTCGTCCACAAAGGTTTGTTGCCATTTCCCTTTGAAGTAAAAATGGAAGAAACTTTAAATTGTCCACTGGGCTCATTATGCCAAACAATCTTATCTTCAAGATTAGGGTAGAGAGATATAGCATTTAGGGATAGTTGTATATTCTTGAAATCTTGATCAAGATTAGTAAGGTTCACCCAAGAGTTGTTTTGCTAGTATTGGTTAGCCATTATTCCCCATCTTTGCTTACATCGGTCTATTGCTTCTTTATCTTGGATTTCATCTATCAAAGGTTTTCCTTTTAACCAAACATCCTCCCAAAATTTCACCTTTTTTCCATTGCCAACTTTCCAAGAGCTTCCTTCTTCTAAAACTTGTTTAGTACCCTGAACTGCCCCCCATATGGAAGATAGATGGGAAACGTCAGGGTAAGAAAAGAAATTAGAGAGGGACTTTGCCTTGAATAAATACTTATGCTTCCATATATTTCTCCATTCTTTATTTTCCTGATAAACCCTCCATCCCTGCTTAGCTAAGAGAGCTGTGTTCATACTTCTAATTTTCCTTATTCCTAGTCCTCCTTCCCTGACAGGTTTACAAATGTTATCCCAAGCAATTAAAGGCATTCTCCTTTTCTCCTCAGTACCTGTCCAAAGAAAGTTTCTCTAAATTTTTTCAATAGCTTCTACAAATTTGGTGGGAATTCTGAAAAGACTCAAAGCATAAGTGGGTATGCTTTGAAGACTTGCTTTGAGGAGGGTAAGCTTTCCTGCCTGACTTAGAAAATTTCCTTTCCATCCCACAAGTTTCTTGCTAAATTTGTTAATAATTTCTTCCCAAAAAGCTTCAGGAACTTTCATCCCAAGAGGGAGACCCAGATAAGAGGAGGGGAGAGATCCTATGGAGCATTCAAGGATTTTAGCTATTTTGTTCTGTCTATGACTTGGGGTGTTCATGAAGAACACTACACTTTTGTTCCAGTTAATCAATTGTCCTGAGGCATCTGAATATAAATTTATAGCTTGCTTCAAAGTTCTTGCTTTTGTGACTTTAGATTGCCCCATGAAAATAGTATCATCAACAAATTGACCATGGGAGCATATTAAAGGATGAGAAGAAGGTTTCAGACCCTTAAATGAACCTTTATGGACTAAGTCCCCTATATATCTTCCCATACTATCAGCCATAATAACAAACAAAATAGGGGATATAGGATCCCCTTGTCTCAATTCCCTTGACGGTTTAAAGAAGCGGGACGAACTTCCATTTACCAGCACTGCAATAGAAGTAGTAGATATCAACTGCTTAATAATTTCAACCACTCTTTGTTCAAATCCAAAGGCAATAAGACTATTCGAGAGGAATAACCAATCCACCCTATCATATGCTTTATCAATATCAACTTTCATTATGAACCCCTCATTGTTAGAGCTGAACAACGAATGAATATTCTCATGAGCAGAAATTATAGAGTTAAGGATCTATCTTCCTGGGATGAATCCATTTTTCTGGTCAGCAATAATCAAAGGGATCACTTGAATTAGTCTGGATGTAAAAACTTTGGATATAATCTTATAGAAAGAATTGCATAGACTAATCAGTCTAAACTGATCAGGAGAGTCAGCTCCAATCTTTTTTGGAATTAGACACAGAAAAGTGGCATTAACTTCCTTAAGCATCTGTTTGGCTCCAAATAATTCCTTCACCGCATTACTTACATCTTTGCCAACAAGTTTCCATAGCTTTTGAAAAAAGAACATGGGAAATCCATTTGGTCCAGGTGCTTTATCTCCTCCTAAAGACCTAACTGCTTTGAAGATTTCCTCCTCCTTAGGTATTGAGCATAACATTTTATTCTACTCCTTCAAGACCAAAGGAGGAGCCAAACATAGGATATTAGCCTAATATGTCATGTTAGTGCACCAAAAAATTTAAAATATACCAATTATATCTCAAAATTATTATCACCAAGAAATACCATTTTACACTAGGAAGTACTATTATTGATCATTTTATATATAAATTATTTTTTCATCTATATATGTTGAATTGATTAAATAATTTAAAATTACCATATTTATAAGATGAGTTAATTAAATCACTCACCCTCACTGGATTATATTTATTCACACCTGAGTTGTGTGATTGGGATTTAGGGATCTCAATGACCATGTCATAACTCATCCTTACATCAGATTGGGGAATAATACCTTTTAGTATCCATATTTAAATATCCAAGGTTCATTTTTTAATTTTTCATAACTCTAATTCTTCATAAGGAATCATCTTTACTAGGTCAAACTACCAAGGGGTAACATGGTTGTATTGGAAAAAAGTTCTACTCCTTCCTTTCTCTCATTATTTTTAATTATTTCAATTATTTCAAATTTTATATTATATGTACTTATTTATATTGTAAAATTCTCTTTTTTATAGGTCATACATTATCAAAACACTCAAAATGGGCTCAATAAAAGACAAGGTGTGTTGTACACACCTAGGTGCACATTTATTTTGTTTAACTAGTAATTTCATCCTTATGCATTACTATATTAAAGGGGGGAAATGTAGATACTAAAAATGAATATTGATAACATCTAGGTGTTTTACATTTTAAAAATACAAATCAAATCCCTACCTTTTAGTTATCGACCTTCCCGCTACCAAAAGGCTCACATTTTCCATCTCATTATGCCTAAAAGATTATATTATAGTTTGAACCTTACCATTATGATGACCTAGATCACCTATACATTATGGAAAGATCAAAATCTAATACACATCCTTCAATTTTATTTTTAAAATTTCAAATTTTCATCCATTTGGACAATATAAGCCATAAAAGAACACTAGCATCAGTGCTAGTGTCTAGATCCTTATCTAATGTCTAGTACTCAAAAGTCATCCAAATTAAAAAATTCGAAAAACCTATGGGTCAGCCTATTTTTATTATTGAACCCTACCATGATATATTTTTAAAAGGTGTGATATAAATACAAGTTTAATACTTCACATTATTCATATATAAAAAAAAACCAAGCAAACACCTATTCAAGATCATTAAATCAAATACACAATTGAGTTTTACTTCCCCATTCCTCCCTATTTTCATATCAATCATAGGAGTAATCATACAAAAGGTCTAAAGAATCCAAAGATATCCCTATGAGTGATACTTGTAAATTTACAAACTAGATCATTAAATGCATCTACATATATCATATTACACCATTGTTCACACATGATCCCACACACAGGGGAGAACTAGATAAGTTTGAGGCCCTCCTTGAAGTATTGGTTATGTAGGAAATGCTCATTAACATAGGGGTATTTGAGGTCATATCAACACCATGAGCACACTATCCCATTTTTGGAAAGGTATAAATACCTAAGGTGAAGTGTTAGGGTTTTTGCACATATAGTGCCATCAATAACATGTATATAAGATCCAAATGCATCATCAAAAAGTAAAAAAAAACCTATAAAATTACAACTAATGAATTCAAAATATAGTCTATATTTTATATATGGTAAAAATGTCCATAAGAAGGACACTAATGTTTATGGTAATGTATGAGTTTTATAGTATCATCTAAGGAAGAAAAGTAATAAAAAACCTAAACAAATGGAACATAAAGATGAGTTATAAGATAGAGATGAAGATGGGAAATAGTGACAATCTAGAACAAAATAGAAAACAAGATATGTTTCTCTTAACCTTTACTTGTATAATCATTTCTATATTTATTATAGATGCTTGAATGATTTTATTACCAAATATTACATTATATTGCCTAGATCTGAATGCTATAGTGATGTATTCAAATGCTTTATTTCTATAAGGTATCTATGTAAAGAACCATTTTAAATAAAATAACTTATTTTAACGTTTTAAGACATAATGAGTGTAAATCCTATGTTGTTAAAGGGATGATTATGAAAATAATATGGAATGAAAACTAGAAATAATTGATTTAACAAACCTTTCCCAAAATAGAAAGTGTGGAGAGAAAGAGTACTTATTTGGAATAAAATAGATCTTTCTATATATCAAGGAGTTAAAACAAGCTAGAGAAATAGGCAAACACCTTACATTATTTGATTATGGCTGAAATATGGTCTCAGATAGTAGCACCAATATTAGGACAATAGCATCATGTGGTTCTAGTATCCAATTATGGAACTAGTTTATCTCCTATAGGAAATGTCTAAAACTTTTAAGAAATCTATGGGAGTTTCTGAGGGTCTTGTACGTGGTTTTATGTCATCTAAAAGCTTGCTTATATCATTATTTTAGAATAATCTCTTCCAAAAACATAATGAGTACCTTTACACATGAAATAATAAAAAAATGAAATGCAAACAAGAAGGGAAAACCTAGGTTGTGGAATGCTATGATCATGCAGAGTAGAAACCCTATTGGCCAAGTTGCTACCTACATTAACACAAATGATAGGGGTCTCAGATTACATATAGTTCTCCCTTAATGAACATGAATAATTAGATTGTATGGTATGCTATAATGAATTTTTCTTAGTCCGTTATTTAATTAATCATGTAATGTCTAGATGTGATAGCTAAGTATTATATAGAGTATTGAGCTATTGGTTGATTTTATGTAATTATATGCTAAAATAATAAGTGCTCGATGTAAAATGCCTTGTGAGGATATTAATATTAAAGGAACTTTGATTTTAATATAAGACCTTGTTAACTTGATGATAAGTTGTAAAATGGGGATAAAAATATAATATAAATCTCAAGGTAGGGTGAGGAATCAAACATGGAATAAAATTCCCATCAGACACTAGATCCATAATCGGAAACTAGTGCCACATAGCACTACTATCTTGAAAATGGTGATAGTGTCCTGAGGCCTAAAAATAAATCTAATACCAAGAAGGATAGATAAAGATCCCCTATGAATATGAAGAGGTGACTTAGGACCACTATGGGTGCAAAATATAGGAAAAATAAGACCTAATAAAAATCAAATGACTCAAAATAAACATGCAAAAAAAGACTGTATTCATCACTAAGACCTTCATGTGAAAGCGTAAAAAAACACATAGTAATTGTGGTTGCTTGACCAAATTATAATGTTTATATTTTCACCACTTTTATTCTAGTAATGGAATGAAATAAAATTACTAGAGTAAAATAAAAAGAGGAATCCTTACCTATACTTACCTATGTGGATGATTTATACCTATCCCACTTCTTCACTAGAGAAGTGGATAAGAGCTAGAGTGAAACTTGTGAATAAGAACTCCATAATGTGGAGGTCATATATATGAAATGTGAATGGTGTACTAAATTTTGAGGAACAAAACCCTTATATGCCCACACCCTAATATTTGTATTAAATATGAGTATGTAAATTTAATGTGTGGATAAAAT